>CM076572.1:643751099-644101353 GCA_034641835.2 Pinus albicaulis
AACTATGAAAAGCAAACTAGCAGCAGAACAATGTTAGATCCATGTCATTAGTCAAAAAGCTATAAAAATGCCCGGGCTGTCTATCTAAAACCTGCAATCAAGAACACTGATCAGTGATTAACAATCATAAAACATGAAAGACAGAAATGAAATGGAAATTATGGAAATGTATAAACAGAAATGAAACAAATGCAATATATGAACATATGAATGGATTATGACACAATGGAATGAAATTAAAATTACACACTAATACACAAAACCTTAGCTGAGCAGGGGCCCTCTACACAGCCTTGGTAACGGTCCTCAAACACGAATTAAGTTGAAAAACAGAGTCTTCTCATATTAAAAAGCAGTTCATTACAGAATGGTAGTGTTACGGCACAAGTGCAGCGTAATCACTACAGAACAGACTAAAAGATAACAGAGTACATTCACTAACATCAACTATCAACTAACTTTTTGTGCGTATGCAAACGCTCTATATATAACAATAAACTGTAACTGTCTCCTAAAGTTCATGCTGGCAGAGAGCACGTAGACCACTACGTCCACGGATATAGGAGCATGGCCGTGTTGGAAAGTGAATCTACAGAAGGTGGATGCTTGAATTCGACTCCAGATCTCTGCACAGATGTTGATTTAACCTCCGCAGGCTTAGAATCGGCCGTATGGATCTTTATGTGCCACGAAACAGAGTCCGGCCGACATGAAACTCCATGGTTGACTTCCATGTGGACGCCTTTGACCGCGGCTTCTTTGGACGAGTTTGCTTGAACCAATAGGACAAGAACCATGTCCACGTCATTCCTAGCCTGCCCATGTGGCTCGTTTCCCTTGTAGACACCTGTAGCATATAGTTTCACAAAATAGCTGCGGAAAGTTGCAGCAGCTGCGGAAAGTGGCAAGATTCCGCAGCTGAATGAACAAAATCTAAATCAAATAGCAAACACAAAAATATAATTAAAAACCATGTTAGATTCTCTTTTGCACATGATATTGACAATTTGGGAGGTTTAGGTGAGTGAAAAAGGTATGGAAAAATGTATGGAAAAGATGCAAATTTGGGACTCAACATACCCCCACTGTGAAGGTGTTGCATGTCCTCATGCAACCAAAATTTTGATACTCTTTGTTCAGTTCATGTGCCTTGATACTTCAGCCAGCACATCCAACCCCCTTCTCTTCTTCTTTGGTACTGCCATCATTCGGGTTTCTTCATTAAGCACCTAAATTTGATATTCACAAGTGCTCTGCTCAATTTCTGGCATTTCCTTTTTAATTTCTTATTCTTCTTTTGCCAAATTCCCAAATGTAACATAGTATTATCATGGATGATCTTGTCCAGCTTACTTTGTTCTTTCAATGTTTCATTTTTCATTTTTGATGTGCCTATTTAAAAGCTCCAGCTCAAAAATTTCCTGTTTTAATGATTGAACCAAATCATCCTGCAATGTATGAGGCTGAATGGAAGAAGTACTTGGACCTGTGGCTGCCTTTTCCAAAGATTCTATATAGTCATATACCTCCTGCTGCTTGGGGTCTATTTCAGGTGTCATTTTCATTGGGCTGTCCCCAAAATGCTGTAAGGGAGAATTATGTTCAAAATCTGGCCGAGGAGGGCTTACATCAATATTTTGCTGAGAATAAGATGGAGTATGCTCATTGTCTGATTGGGAATGAAAGGAATCAGGTTCACTAACTGACTGAGATGGACTATGGCCAGTTGGGGACTGTTCAGATGTCTCCTCACCCAAATCAATGAAATGAGGACCCTTAATTTGTGTTTTCCTCAATTTTCCCTTAAGCCTGCTGCTTCTCCTCACACGCTGTGGTACATTATCTTTTTGTTTTTGTTTCCCTTTTTCTGCCTTCTTGGATATAGATGACTTTTTTTGAAGATAAACTAATCTTTCAGAGAGTATTTGATGATCTTCTTCTTTAGAAGAAGGAGTTTTATGTACAGCCTCAATAGTTTCTTTCCCTTTTGGTATTATTGGCTTCTTGGCCTTGATTTCCTTCTTCTTCCTTTTTACCAATCTCTCTTCTCTATCAGTTCTTTCCATAGTAGTAGTAGAAGTGTTTTGGATTTCCTCAATTGTTCTTTTCCTCCTACTTCTTCTTGCTGTGCTGGCTGCGGGAATTTCCTGAGTAGGAGTAATTTGGGTTTCAACATTCATTCTTTTTCTTCTACTCCTTCTAATTGAACTACCTTCAGGAATTTCCTGAGGTTCTTCAAAGAAATTTCTAACTAGGAATTGTTCCCATGTATCTTTTCTTTCCTTTAGCTCTTTTTCAATCAGAATTTTTATAAGGCCGTGGTGATAAAGATGAGGCTCTACATCTCCTAAGTGTTTTTGAACAGTCACAGCCATTTTCTTTAAGCTATTGAATAGAAAATAAGGGAGATTGAGAGTTTGGTTTTCTAGAAAATTCATCAATAGCCTGGTATGGTACATGTACATAGACCCAAAACGGCCTTCACATGTAATAAATTTCTGAACAATTAGTAGTAAAGTGGCTAATTCTTCTTTTATTGCATGCACAGGGATTCCTCTTTTGAAAACAATTATATCCATACCTTGATTTCGTAGGATTGTTCTCCATGCCTCATCATTGATGCTTTTATTTTTGAACCAACGCTCTCCCTCCTGAAGTAGTTCTGTGGCTGTTGCTATTGATGCTTCATTGACCGAAAACTTGAGGTCTCCAATTTCTGCTTCTGAGCCATCAAATGATCTTGCAAACACTTTCGTAACCTCTTTGTGGTAACCTCTGAATTTCTGAATAAAATGCAGCCATTTAGCTTTCTTCAATATCTCTTTTGCTTGCGGATATCCCTCTATAAAATTTGGCCCTTCCGGCTCTGCCCTTAGCAATTTACCCATTTCACTTTTCTGTGTTTCACAAATTTGCCTTCGTGAGGGTTTAAGTGGAAATGGAACGACTGAATACACAGGATCGAACACAATGACTGTGGGAATGTATCATAAAATGGGAATGAGTACCATAAACGGAATGGAGTAAGACTGTGGGTAGATATACGGGAGTGAGAATGAGCAAAAGGAACGAAATGGAGTGAAACAGGGAGTGAGAATGAGTAGAGTGGGGTTTCATAAACACGACAGAGACACGACAGAGAGGTTAACAAAGTATAACATACTCGGCAGCGTTTTGAATTTTGGTGGCTGTGTAATAAATATGAACACGTTTCAATCAACGGTTATGAAGTTATGCGGCTTGTAAGAGTCCTTTGTCAACTCAAATACGTCTCATTATCTCCGGTGGGATATTGGAACATGAGTGAGAATCGGAATTTCAATGATGAAACCGTTTATGAATGAGTGCGAAAGGATAACATGGAGATCGTGAAAGGTTACAGAACTGTCAATATAATCATTGTGCATAATGGGTAGAGCTCATGGTTTAAAACTATATAAAAATGTGTTTTTTCAATACTATTTGAAATAAAATTTATTCATACCTTTGGAATCCTTGCTTTTGCCCTTGGTCTTCAACTGATTGATCTCCATTGGTGTCTTGAATGCTCCATTGATCCTCTCACCTGCATTTTATTTCATAATTATGGAAATAACATCTGACTGTACATTCTCTTTGAAAACAGAGTAGTAGCTGCGGAATTTGCTTCTGGCTACGGAAACTGGAGTCAGCTGCGGAAACAGATGTCAGCTGCGAAAACTGACACAGCTATTACTTGGTTGAATATAAATGAACAAATGACAAATGACCAGATGGAAATGGTCATGAAAAAGATTTTTATTGATGGAATGGATGAAATGAAGTGGAATGAAGTGAAATGAAATGAAATGAAATGGAATGAAGTGGAATGAAATGAAGTGGGTGGTGAAATGAAATGAAATGAAAGAGAGAGATTTTTTTTTTTTGGAAAATATAGAGTGTCAGGTGTCCCTGATTTTCACCCTATATTTTCTACATAAGACTGCCAATCAATGATTGGTTTTCAGGCTTATACCATTTTTTTTTTATTTTTTATTTTTAAAGTGAAAAACAAAAGCTAGGCTGGTGGAGAAGAAGAATTCTTCTGTACCAGCCTGATTGCAGAACTTTCTTGAAACATCTTGACAAAATCCTTTTTTGAGAGTGGCTTATGATAAACTTTCAATCTATGGCCATTCACAATAAGAGGAGTTTGAAACTCATCAATGGTCTTGATTCTTACCGCTCCATTGCTAAAGATCTTGTCAATCTCATATGGCCCAAGCCAATGAGTCTGAAATTTTCCTTGAAAATCTTTAAACTTGGAATCAAATAACAATGCCCAATCTCCTTCTTGAAACTTCTTCTCTTTGATATATTTGTCATGCCATTTAGCTCTTTGATATTGAACTAGATCAGTTCTTAGAATTTCTTCTTGTCTGATCTCATCTAGCTCATTCAACTGCTCCATTCTATGCTTTTGGGCTTCTGATAAGTCCATCCCCAACTGAACTGTTATCTTGAAGGTCTTGACTTGGAACTCAATGGGGAGCAAGACTTCTTTCCCATAAACAAGTTCATAGGGAGAATGTCCTGTTGTATTTCTCCATGTAGTTCTGTAGGCCCACAAGGCTTCGGGAAGCCTTTCTGCCCAATCTCTTCTATGTAGATGAACAGTTTTGGTGATGATACTTTCAAGAACTTTGTTTGTAGACTCCACTTGACCATTTGCTTGCGGATGGTAAGGAGTAGATCTTCTGTGATTGATTTTGTATTCTTCCATCAACTTCTCCACCAAGTTGGATGTGAATTGGCTTCCTTGATCTGTCACAATTTCTCTTGGAACACCAAAGCGAGTAAAAATATCTTCATAAAGAAAATGAACAACTGAATTTTCAGTAGCAGATACTAATGCTTTGGCTTCTACCCATTTAGTAACATAATCAGTACAAACCAATATATAATTCTTTTGCTTAGATGGTGGATTAATAGGTCCAATGAAATCTAAAGCCCATTTTTCAAAGGTTTCGATGAGTACCTGTGGTTGCAATGGCATTTCATTTGAAAGGGTAGGTTTCCCTACTCTTTGGCAGCTGTCACACCTTTTGACATATTGTTTTGCATTTTTGAAGAGGGAAGGCCAATAATATCCTAAAGAGAGGATTTTATAGGCCGTCCTTTTGTCTGCAAAGTGTCCGCCGCATGGTTCATCATGACATGCCTTAAGAATATCAGGCATTTCATCTTCCCTGACACATCTTCCGATCACAAGATCTGGCCCTGTTTTAAACAATTCGTTAGAAATCCATGAATATTTTGAACTCTCCTGAATAATTTTTCGTTTTTCACTTGGAAATAAATGTGAAGGTAGTTTCCCTGTAACCAAATAGTTAGCAATATCTGCATACCAAGGGGTCTTAATAGTTACCGCAAACAAATATTCATCAGGAAACTTATCTTCTACAGGAGAATCTTCTTTAGTATTTTGAATTCTAGACAAGAAATCAGCTACTGTATTCTGTTTTCCTGGTCTATCCAACACAGTAATATTGAATTCTTGCAAAAGTAAAAGCTATCTTGTCACTCTGCCATTAGTAACAGGTTTGTTCATTAAATATCTAATTGCAGAATGGTCAGTATGAATAAAAGTTTCATAGCCTGTTATGTAATGTCTAAACTTATTAATTTCATGAACAACAACTAAAAACTCTTTTTCAGTCACAGTATAGTTCAACTCTGTGGGAGTCAAATTTTTACTGGTGTAATAAATGGCATAAGGAATTAAATCCTTTTGACCCAACACAGCTCCAAGAGCTGTATCTGAAGCATCTGTAGAAATATGGAAAGGAAGTTTCCAATTTGGTCCTCTCAAGATAGGTGCTTCAGATATTCTCGTTTTCAAAGTTTCAAAAGCTGATTGACAATCAGGATCCCATTTAAATTCACAGTCTTTTGTAAGCAACTTGAAGAGTGGAGATGCTATTTTAGTGAAGTTTTCTATAAATCTTCTATAGTAACCAGTAAATCCTAGAAAACTTCTAACATCTCTTTGACAATTTGGAACAGGCAACTTGGAGATGACTTCAACTTTTGATCTATCAACCTTAATCCCATCTCCTGAAATATGATGTCCTAAAACAATCCCTTCAGTAAACATCATAAAGCATTTTTCATGGCTTAATGAAAGGTTTGTTTCTTTGCATCTTATAAGAACTTTTCCAAATTTTCTAATGCCTCTTCAAATGAATTACCATAAACTGTAAAATCATCCATATAAACCTCTACACAATCATGGATTAGATCAGAAAAAATTCCTAGTACTGCTCTTTGGAATGTTGCAGGTGCATTACATAACCCAAAAGGAAGCACTCGGTAGGCAAAAGTTTCCCATGGACAAGTAAATGTGGTCTTATCTTGATCTTCAGGTGCTACCTGAATTTGATTATAGCCACTAAAACCATCCAAAAATGAAAAGTACTTTTTACCTGCTAATGTATCTAATACCTGATCGATAAAAGGCAAAGGAAAGCGATCCTTCAAAGTTGCTTTGTTCAATTCCCTGTAATCAATGCATACCCTCCATTTACCATTCTTTTTAGGTACTATAACCAAAGGAGAAACCCATCGGCTATCCGAAATTGGATAAATGAAGTTTACATTGAGAAGTTTTTGGAGCTCTTCTTTCACTATCTCCCTAAGATTTGGATTCATCCTTCTTTGAGGTTGTCTGATTGGTCTACCGTTTTCCTCAATATAGATATGATGGATGCAAGTCTTAGGATCAATACCCTTCATGTCAGTATACTCCCATGCAAATGCAGTAGAATGTTTTTGCAAGATTCTGGTTAGTTCTTCTTGTTGTGACTTCTCCAAATGTTTGTTGATATTCAATGTTTTTTCTCGAAAAATCTCAATAGCAGAATTACCAAATTCTTCCATAGAGTAAAGAGACATTTGTCTTGATGATAAATATTCTATGTCAGATTCCAACTGAAATTGTGTGGGGTCATATTCTGAAGATATCTCAAAGTTTTCTAATGTGTTCAGAATTTGACTATCCTCACTGATTTCAGAAATGGTAAAGACAGGTTGTATAGTGTTCTCATAATCGACCCATTCATTGTCTCCTATTTCTGTGATTGCTCTTGCTGGAGGATACAAATTGAATTTCTTTGTCGAATTACCATTTGAAATGTACATGTCTCCAGATCTACAACTAATAAAAGCATCAGTTGTGGCCAGCCAAGGTCTTCCTAAGATAATTGGATGTCCTCCTAGATTAATTTTGGGAGTCAAAATCATAAAGTCTACTGGATATTCCCAAGAATCTAAGTAGACTGAAATATCTTCTAATACACCATCTGGTTTAATAACCGATCGATCTGCAAGTTGCAATAAAGTAGGTGTAAAAAGAAGGTTAGGAAGTTTTAACTGTTCCACAGTCTGTCTACTCATAATGTTGATAGCAGCCCCTAAGTCAATCAATGTGTTTGGAATTTCTATCCCATTTATATGTGTCTTGACAATTGGACTTCCTGGATCTACATACTTCTGCATAGTAATTTTTCCCATCATAATGTCTGCAATCTTTCCTACCAGGTGGATTCTTCTCGTGTCTTTTAGTTTCCTTCCTGGTCTTTTGAAACTCAACTCCTTTATGGTTTTTGCTAGAATAGGGATTTCTCGAATGGCTTGTAGCAATGGAATCTTGATACAAACATTCTTCAATTCATCTAGAAAGTCATAGTTAGGCAACAAGATTTGTTTTTCCACCCCTTATCAATTTGTAGTCTTTCCGGAAAAGGAGGTGTAGATGAAGATACAGGTTGCTCAACTATAGGAGTTGAGGATGTTAGCTTTTCTTTTTCTTTTTGAATTTTTGAATTTTGAAGAGATTCTTCCTCAGAACCCTTATTGACTTGAAGAGAGTCCTCTTCAGAGGTATCTTGTTCTTGAATGTCTATAGAAGTTTTTTCTAAAACTCTACCAGATCTGAGTTGTACATCGTTGAGAGGAACAATCATATAGGTAGGAAATTGTTGTCCTTCTACCATATAAGTAGTTTGAGGATTCTTATTGTTAGGATTTGGCAATGGTTGAGCTGGAAGTTGATTTGTCTTTTGTTGGTATGGGAGCATGAGTTGAGGATTTGGATTTTGTTGAGAAGGTTGTTGTTGTGGAAATGGCAATGAAAGTTGTGGATTTGGGTTTGGAAGTTGTGGAGCTTCTTGATTTTGAAAAGATGGAGGATATTGATAAAATTGAGCAAATCTCCCATAAGGATTTTGCATCCCTTGTACCCATGGCTGATATGAATTTTGATGTTGGGGCCAAGGTTGTTGCCAAGGATTCCAATTTGGTGGGGTTTGAAGATTCATAGGTTTATTAAACCCTTGAGATTGTTGTCCCTGCCAAGGTCTCCTTGCGACAAAACAGAGAGATTCTACTGAATTTGGATCTTCTTGAAAAACAGCTTTGAGTCCAGGGATTGAAGGACAATCCTTGATCTCATGATTTTCTGAGCAAACCATACATGTTTCTACAACTTTTGCATCCAAGGGACATTCCCTTAAAGCATGTTTCTTCCTACATTTCAGACAAAAGATGGCTAAAGCATCTGTTTCTGCTTTCTGCTTGTTTTGAACTTTAAGGGTGTCTAGTTGTTCACTAAGGCTCCCTAAAATATCAGTTTTAAACTCATCAAGCATGTTACCAATCTCTGCCCTACTTACTGATCCAGTTGCAGATTTGTTAGCCCTAATAAGAGAAGAATCCCTAGGCCCTTTTCCTGTTTTAGATTTTCCTCTTGAGAGATGGATACATAGTTCTGTTATATCACGAAATGGAAGTTGAGAAATGTCTCCTTTCCCCATAATGTTTAAAATGTCTATCCATTCATCTCTAATGGCTTTTAATAGAAGGGCTTTCAAGGTTTCATTATCTAAGTTGCTCATCTTTGCTCTTTTCAAGTTGTATTGAAATCTTTCAATTAAGTCTTCCAAATTTTCATCTTCTTTTTGCATCATTTTGAATACCTCATCCTTGTGATTGGTGGGCATACAATAGTCCAAGTATCTATCCAAAAATGTTTGTTTCATATCATTCCAAGTCCTGATAGTTTGAGTGGCTAATCCCATGAACCATTTCAAAGCAGATCCCTTCAATGTTGAAGGAAACAGTTTGAGTTTTTGAGAATCTTCCATATAGTCATAAGTTCGGCACACTACTTCAAACTCAAACAGAACTGTTTCAGGATCCTCACTTCGCAATCCATAAAAGTTAGGGAGAACAGATGGTGAGATATTTTTCATTGTTGCATGAGTTTCCTCATCAACTATAGGGAATCCCAACAAATCCCTATTTCTATCATTATTTCCTTCACCATTGTTGTCTCCATTGTCTCCTCCTCTTCTACCTCCACCTCTATTTATTACTTCCTCTGCCATGATAGTTTCTTTAGAGTCCTTATAGTCCTCTAGTTCTTCTACCAAGGAAGGATGAGAGAAAGTCTCTTTGTTTTCTAAGTGGGTTTTAGTAGGTGGCATAGGAGAATCCTCTAATTCAGCTGTTCCTTGACTTCCAAAAATCTTAAGGCTAGGGGTAGATGGTGGTGAATCTGGTCTATGCCTTGAAGAAGATGGAGCTGTGAAAATCGAACTCTTGGCTTTAGCTATAAACCTTCCCCTAGAATCTCTTGCTCTATGCATGTCATTTTTTTTTTATTTTTTATTTTAAAAGTTGGGCTAATAATTCTCTTTCTGATCTTCCAGATCACACTAGGTGCAAGAAGAGAGCATACTTAAGAAATTACTAAACCAATAACTCTCTTTTCTGATCCTCCAGATCACACTAGGTGCAAGAGGAGAGCATACTTCAAGAAGTTATCAAGTTTTCCCTTCTTTTATGATTTTATGTTTTTTTTTTTAAGAAATTGGCTACCTAGTTACACTTCGCCGGCAACGGCGCCAAAATGTTTGGTCAATTTAGTGTGCCCTAAATTGCTGCATTTAATTTGTCAATCCGGGAATCGTAAGCTGATGAAGTGCGGCGCACTATATGTGCAAGATAACCTATTTCTTAACTTTTTGTCGTTTTTGGTTTTTCTAAGGTGAAATGGAAATTATAAAATGAAAACAAGTTTGGTTGTATTTGTTCAAGGAAGTGATATCCCCTATAATGATTTACCAACTTGAAACT
Source organism: Pinus albicaulis (assembly GCA_034641835.2). NCBI lineage: Eukaryota > Viridiplantae > Streptophyta > Pinopsida > Pinales > Pinaceae > Pinus > Pinus albicaulis. The sequence continues at coordinate 643,761,255 of CM076572.1, forward strand.
TTAAAAGCAAACTGAAAATTACAATGACAAGACTTGAAAGAAAATGAAAATGTACTGCTGAAATGAAAAGGTGCCGCTAATCTAATAAATCAAAACAGTAAACTAGTGAGCATGAAAACTAAACTATTCTTGCTGCCAACTAAATACAAAAGAAACTATGCTTAAGGAAATTCAAAATTGCAACAAAATAAATCTAAATCAGATTACATCAATTTATCTTCTGACCCTTCATCATTAGTCCAGCTATGATTTTCGGAAGTAATCATAAACAAATTGTGTAACTGATATTTAATTTGCAGAAAATAAACTAATACTAAACCATACACTCATGATTCAATCCCTCACCATCAGTCCAGCTGTGGCTTTCGGAGGCAACTGAAGATGTCATGCATGATTTAATATATCTAAATTTGCATAAAAGAAACTAATACTAAACTACACATTTCACAATACAATCCCTCACCATCAGTCCAGCTGTGGCTTTCGGAGGCAACTGAAGATGCTATGAGCAGCTTAATATATCTAGATTTGCAGAGAAGAAACTAATACTAAACTACACATTTCATAATACAATCCCTCACCATCAGTCCAGCTGTGGCTTTCGGAGGTAACTGAAGATGCTATGAGCAGATTAGTATATCTAAATTTAACTATTGAAGCAGATAAGCAATACTAAAATTAAACAAAAACTATGAAAAGCAAACTAGCAGCAGAACAATGTTAGTTCCATGTCATTAGTCAAAAAGCTATGAAAATGCCCGGGCTGCCTATCTATAACCTGAAACAAGAACACTGATCAGTGATTAACAATCATAAAACATGAAAGACAAAAATGAAATGGAAATTATGGAAGTGTATAAACAGAAATGAAACAAATGCACTGTATGAACATATGAATGGATTATGACACAATGGAATGAAATTAAAATTATACACTAATGCACAAAACCTTAGCTGAGCAGGGGCCCTCTACACCAGCCTTGGTAACGGTCCTCAAATACGAATTAAGTTGAAAAACAGAGTCTTCTCATATTAAAAAGCAGTTCATTACAGAATGGTAATGTTACGGCACAAGTGCAGCGTAATCACTACAGAACAGACTAATCAAAAGATAACAGAGACTACATTCACTAACATCAACTAACTTCATATGTGTATGCAAACGCACTATATATAACAACAAACTATAACTGTCTCCTAAAGTTCATGCTGGTAGAGAGCACGTAGACCACTACGTCCACGGATATAGGAGTATGGCCGTGTTGGAAAGTAGATCTACGAAAGGTGGATGCTTGAATTCGACTCTAGAACCCTGTACAGATGTCGATTTAACCTCCGCAGGCTTAGAAATGGCCGTATGGATCTTTATGTGCCACGAAACAGAGTCCGGCCGACATGAAACTCCATAGTTGACTTCCATGTGGACGCCTTTGACCGCGGCTTCTTTGGACGAGTTTTCTTGAACCAATAGGACACGAACCATGTCCACGTCATTCCTGACCTGCCCATGTGGCTCGTTTCCTTTGTAGACACCTGTAGCATAGAGTTTCACAAAATAGCTGCGGAAAGTTGCAGCAGCTGCGGAAAGTGGCAAGATTCCGCAGCTGAATGAACAAAATCTAGATCAAATAGCAAACACAAAAATGTAATTAAAAACCATGTTAGATGCTCCTTTGCACATGATATTGACGTAGCTGGGGGGTCACGCGGGGAAAAGCAGTCCCCACCGTTGGGGTCGGGGGCCGCGCCCCGGCCAAAATTTGTTTTTTGTGCGGACCCACTCATAGGCGGATCTGCCCATGGTTTTGTGCATGGTTTTGCACATGGTTTTGGGGTTCGATGGTTTTCGGCCCCTGGTATTTTGTAGATCCGGTCAAGGGAACTACGGTTATGTTCTAATCCAGGGTTAATGGATTGGGGTTTATGTATGCTTCGGCATGTATATATATGTGTTGTAACACTAAAAGGAATATAATGAAAAATCAGGCTGGTCGTCCCGATTTGGGATCCAGGGGAAAATCTCTGTGTTTATCTGTTTTATGTTTTATGCTCTCGCTATTGTTTATTTTTACGGTATAAGAATCGTGTGTGAATATTTCGCGGTGGGGTTAAAACCTCGGGTGAACAAAGTGCACCCACACTCGTTCAAAGAAGAGTTTAGCAGTGGCTTCTGCTGTGATATTCTTCTTGCAGGCCGCCATAATGGCCATCTTTGACAATCTGTCGATGACCACGAAAACACAGTCGTTTCCATGCTTATTAGAAGGAAGGCCTGACATGTAATCCATGGAGATGGATTCCCAAGGTCGACTAGGGGTAGGTAGAGGAGTATAGAGCCCTTGCTTCTTGATGGTTGGTTTGGCAATGGCGCAAGCAATGCAGGATCTAATGTACTTCCCGACATCCTGTTGAAGGTTCAGCCCATAGAAATACTTATGCAGTACTGCCACTATTTTCTCGACCCCAAAATGCCCAACGACTCGATTGTAGTGCGCTTCCCATATCATCTTGGCACGCTCGCTTAAAGGAACAAAAAGGTGTCGCAGGTGACATAATAGTGCATCTTGGAGGTGAAAATTTGGAACTTGCATACCCCCCAAGAGTGCCTTGTATGTGTAGTTGAATTCTGGATCGCTCTCGTAAAGAAGTGGCCAATCAAAAGTCTCATGCCCAAAAGAGTTGAGAACGGTGGTTATGGCCACGATCGGTGGTCGACTGAGGCAGTCTGCAACATTATTGGTGCTACCCTTCTTGTACTTGATGTTCAAATGAAATTGTTGCAGATATGTGGACCACTTCTGATGGCGATCATTCTACAAATTCCCTTGTGTTTGTATGAACTGCAGGGGTCGGTGGTCTGTGTGGATGATTGTATCCTTCCCAAAATGTAATGCTTCCATTGTCGACAAGCCTGCACAATGGAATACATTTCTTTGTCATAAGTGGGATACTCTCGAACTGTGTCAGACAATGTCTCACTGTGATATGCCACTAGATGCCCCTGTTGAGTAAGAACTGCCCCAATAGCATAGTCAGAGGCATTTGTCTCAATCTCAAATGGTTGTTGTAAGTCTAGTAATGTGAGCACTGGGGCAGAACAAAGGCGATGTTTCAATTCTACGAATGCCTTCTGTTGAGATTGCGACCAATAGAATTTTTCTTTCACTCCTCCCTTGGTGACTTGACTCAAGGGCCAAGTGATATGAGAGAATCCCAACACAATCCTGCGGTAGAAATTAGCAATACCCAGAAAGCTACGAAGATCTGTTAGGGTGGTTGGGAGTACAGCCCAGTAGGGCAGCTTGGATCTTGGTGGATCTTTATACAACCTTTTTCATTAATAATGTATGAGATGTTGAACCTGGGTCATGCAAAAGTGCACTTCTCCAAATTGGCACGCTTGTGTTCTTGCAGGTGTTTGGAGGACTTCTGGATGTGGTGGAGGTGCTCTTCCCAAGTGCATGTTTGAAGATCAGAATGTCATCCAAGTGCTCTGCTACAAATGATTTGGCGAATGGACGCAAGATGTCATCCATCAACCTCATGAAGGTTGTGGGAGCATTTTTCAATCCGAAAGGCATGACGAGCCATTCGAAAAGGCCCTCCTTGGCTTTGAAGGCAGTCTTCCACACATCAGAGGGTTCAAGTGGTACCTGGTGATACGCAGACTTCAAGTCGATCTTGCTGAAATATTTTTCCCCTTTGATTTGGTCTAGAAGGTCATCAACCCATGGGATCGGGTACCTATTCCGGACAGTGATCTTGTCCAGCGCCCGATAATCAGAGTCTCCAAGTCCCATCCTTCTTTTGTACCAACACGATCGGGCTCCTACTGGGCGATGAACTTGGCCGGATGTGACCTTTCTGCAACAGCTCCTGAATCTACCTCTTGATTTCATCATTCTCTAGAACAGAGTGCCTATAGATCGATCCATTGGGTAGCAGCGCAACTGGGGTCAATTCAATGGGGTGCTTGACTTGACAGTGTAGAGGCACCCCTTTAGGTGAGGTAAAGATGTCCTTGTACTCCTCCACAACCATGTCCATTTTTTTTTGTCGTGTAGAGGAGCCATATATGGAGGTCGTGGCCACAGTCTTCTTCTTTCCCTGGGGGTGGATCATCAGGAAAAAAAAATTCCTGGTTTGGGAAATGAGCTTACTGCATTGTTTTGCAGTAACCAAAGAGATAGTGGGAGGTAGTGGTACCTCTGGTATCCTGTACAATTTATTTCCAAAAGTAACAATAACATCACGAGGTCGGGACTCATACACATCATGTCACTTCCACAAGTATGGTTTTCCTAATAATACATCAGAAACATCAATAGGAGCAATGTCACACAATACCTCATCCGTGAAGGGCTTGATGCTATAGGGAAGGCGACACTGCTGGCTGACGCGGAGATCTCGTCCTTGGTGAAGCCACCCGATGGTGTATGATTGTGGGTGCGTTGTGGTCGGCAAGCCCAACCGCTACACGACATTTGCTGAAATGAGGTTCTTTTGGCTCTCATTGTCGACGATGAACTGTAGCGGGGAACCCTTTACCCACATCTGGGAGTGGAAGAGACACTATGCCTCCTTTGGATCTTCAGGTTACTCCTTCTGGATCTTTGTAGTGGCAACAGTGTTGTTGGGCTTCGCATCAATAATCTACTTCCCTTTTTCATTCACCTTGTCAGGTTATGATTCAGAGTTGGAGCATGCATTTGATTCAGAAGCCCTCATCTCGGCCACCAACGACTACTTGGCCTGAAACTCATTTTTTGTTGTGAGTGGAGCTCTTATGGAACTCACACCACTTTCCCGTGTCCTTCTTTGGCTTCGCGGTGTTGTTCTTTGCTTGTGTCTTTGGTAGGTTGTCTTGGGCCGCCATGCCTTGGCTTTGTCCTTTGTTCTACAGTTTGGGGGCACCTTTCCTTTGCTTTTGATTCACAGATCCAAAGTCTCGCTTCTTCTATTTGAATTTCTGCTCAATCTTGGCAGCATACCGGTATGTCGTACCAAGCGAGAAGATGTTGAGGAACTCCATTTCCTCCTAAATGTATTTTTGCATACAACCATGATACTTTAGCACCAAATGTTTCTCTGAATATTTGATACCCAACTTTGTGCGCAGGGTATGGAACAGATTCGCTAACTCATGCACATCTTGATCCCTTTGTTGCCGCAGCATGGTCCATTGTATGTACTTGTCCTCATAGCTCCCCACATGATAGTATTGTTCCTTGATGGCATCTCGGAAATAATTCCAAGTGGGTACGGTAGGAAACGAACTAGGAGTTTTGTCTCGTCCTTATTTTTCTCCACGATGAGTTTGCCTGGAGTCCTTGACATGGGGGGTAGCTTTGAGGAGTGCAAAAATAATCTTCTCCCGGTCAGAAAATTCATGAACCGAGAAATATCCTTCTAATAGATTCAACCATCTATCTATGGCATCTGCATCTATTTGACCCTCAAATATGTGAATGTCAAATTTTACTTGTACCTTAAAGGGAGTCGTGCCTCCAGAGTGGCTGCTGGATGTAGATGTGCCACCGGTGGGCAGTCGTTGAAGGATCTGAGCAAAGTTATCCATCATCGTGTTCCTTTATTTTTCGAGGGCCTCCTCAAGCAATATTTTGATAGGATCTCCTACTCCCTCATCTTTCTTTTCGTCCCCCATGGGCGTCCGTCGGGGTTTGCAAGGTTGATCTTGCAAAGTTTCCACCAGATTGAGCCCTAACTCCTTATACCTCGACCTCGTTGGGGACATGCAAAGAAGGATTGAAAAAAAGCAAACTGCTCTGATACCACTGATCCGAATTTATGCAAAAACGCAACAGAATATAGAAATAACCATAAAATAGAAATACAGTGGAAATAAGGCTTCATTTCATTAATATCAAATCACAAAAATATGCTTACAAACATGATTGAAATAAAATAGTTGGGGTTCTGGTAGCGAATATCTGAGAAGAGATGTGGCGGCTACAGACCTCTGTATTGTATTACAATGAGGCTCGAGGGCCTATTTATTATGCAGAAACAATGGAGAACCCTAAACGTCCAAAAACCTAACCCTAGGAGATGGCGCGCCAAAACTATGGGCCCCATTTGGGTAAATTGGTGTTTCAAATTCCGGGGATGTAACTTCGGCATCCTATCTTCGTTTGGGGCTTCAAAACGGCTCCGGAAGTTCAGGACCCGAAAAATTGCTAAAAATAGTAAGTTGTGAAAAAATTTGAAAGAGACAATGGTGGGGCCCCAAGTGGAATAGGCAAGTGGCCACCAATATCCACCTGGATCATGTACACCCCTGCAGCGGGGGGGGGGGGGGACTTGTCTTGTAAAAGTATAGTAATTTCTAGTCAATCTGGGCTGTTCATTAGGCAGATGATCTGACGGTAGAAGTTATGTTTAGTTTAGGGTTTTTTTTTCCCTAGAAGGCAACCCCTCACTTTGTATGAGGGTATTGTATTGCGGCTATGTATGGTATGAATATTCTCAGAGCGAGAAACAGATAGGGAGACTGTGAGAAGGAACATAGGATATTACCATGGATCTGTTGTAGGTTGTGTCTCTTCATTTTGCTGGATAATAGAAAGGAAGTACTGGTTGTTCGGGGTGGACATAGCCCAAACTGGGTGAACCACGTATATCTGTGTCTCTCTGGTTTTATGTGTTTTGTGTGCTTGTGTTTTCTGCATATTTTATGTGTTGCATTGCTCTATAATATATAATTTTCTAATAATAGCAAGACCAATTATGAAAAGCATAGTATTTGCTACGAAAGTTCCCGAAACTTCCATAGCAAATCTGTCACTTCTGCCATTTATTCCACTACAAAAATTTGCAGCTATTAGTAATGGTCCAATTTTTAAAAAACATTGGTTAGAGTCTCGATAGATCATGAGTATGTGTTAGATTTTACCTTTTTATTCATTATCCCCAAATGATTCACACAACAAAAGCTCATTCTCTATCGTTTTCATTCCATTTTGAGTTGTTTTTGATGTAATAGGAAGGTCCAACTATCATTAGGAGAAGTTGCAGGTGGCAAGAAGGAGCTCATCACGTGTTGCAACCATGGCACAAAATAAAAAATATAAAAGAGGCTCTATGGTACGCTATGAACTCACAGACATGAAGCTTTTGGAAGAAGACCCTATTTTCAACCAGTCTTTTGCCAGCGTTGGATGCTTACGTTTTTGCCAGAAGTTGCAGGGTTTTCATGGACATATTGCCAAGGATTTTGCCATGAATTTCACAGGAACAAATGTTTACATGCTAACATAAATAAGCTGCAAAAACAAATTAAGGGATTGGAAACTCAAATAGACTTGATCAAAAGTTGAGCTCTTAAAGAGAAATCTCAAGATTTTTGCTGAAGTAGATGGCACTCCTTGAATATGGTGAAATCATCATATTTGCCTATACTATCTTTAACCACTAGTTTCAACAATATACAAGGTTGAACAGGCTATTAGGAGTGATAAGAAAGCATAAGAAATCATAAAGAATAAAAAATCAGAAGATTCATAAATTTCATAGCAACTCCTCATAGTTAAGTTGAATATTTACTACAAAATTGCTGTAGTATTTTATGCAGGAAAAAGAAAGTAAAATTCTTAGTTAAGGGAGTTCTAATGGCATTTGTTTAGCTAAAAAACATCAATGAAGACTTGGTCAAATAGATAGCAAAAAGGTGTTTTTTGAAATTTGCTACCAAATTTTGCTACGGAATTGTCCAACTCTGCTTTCTCTGTGTTATAAAGTTTTGATTAATTTTGATTGGGCATCAGACAACAAGGCATTAGATGGGCTACGGGTCATAGGAGTATCCACATCATCAGCCAATGGACTCCTGTTTTTCAGGAAGCCAGGTCAACAAGTTAACCAGGTCAGCATCCACGTGGCAAAAGCACAACAATATAGCACATCAACACTCCATAACACATGCACTCCAGTAGATTCAATAGGTGGTTCGATTTGATGAGGTTCACCAACAGAATTTGTTGAGCTCATAAATGATAGGAGACTCCTATTTGTATTCAAATTCCGTTAAAATAGAAAATATCCCTATAAAGGCTCAATGTTTTGTAACTCAATTAGAATTAGGTCTCTTAGCTGTGCATTGAATCTAGCCCAGGTGGCATATTTTGTAATGGAAACATCTCTCTATAAAGGTGTAACTTTTTGACTTTGAAGGGGTAGATGGATGATGTGAGAAGGCCGCTTTATGTAAATATTTTCTCGAGTTAATATACATTTGCATCAAACTCTGTTTTTGACCTGAGATTTTGTTTTGGCTTATATGTTATATGTTCATGTTTTATATGTTGTTATCAATTCATAACATATTGATTAATTGGAATTCATGTGAGATGCTCCAACTTCCTTCATTTGCCATGTTTTAATATAAATGTTTATGTCACATCAGTTTAAAGCCAGAATTGCCTCGACTACCATACTGCAATGTTGTTGTAATTGATTTTTTTCTTAACTAACTCCATGCCCAATGGTGGCAACCATCACACTTTCTTTCATCAGTAAAATCAAATGAAGTAGAAACAGATTTAGCCATCTGTAAAGTTGAATTTTATTTAGAACATTGTACTGTTTTCCCTGAGAAATCCCTCTCAGACTGGAAGGGATAACTTTCAATTAAAATTTGGTTTGAAATAGTTATGCTTGGTTGGAGGTTGACACAACCCAACTTGTTCTAGCTTAGTGATAACAATTTGTATTGGATCATTATATTTGTTATCATCCATCTCAATGGTTTGAAGGTGGAAAAATCAAAGGGATAAGCTTACAGGATTAGTTTTGGCAACAAACCTGGTTTAGAGAATTAGAGTGAGAAACCTTTTTGAGCTAATTTAAGGTCTTAAATGATTTTTTAGAAACATTGTGGTTGATCATAAAACTAATTTTTTCATTAATACTTTATTATAACCCAATAATAATATAACATTAATAATTTTCACAATCCTATAAATTTATAATAAATTTTAATATATTATATTAGAAACAAAATTATATATATATATATATATAATTAAAGTATTTATTCTATAATTTTACTTGGTTGCTGAAAGCTAAACTCCATATAAATCACTAGTAGGCAAAAGTGCACCGCCATTTCCATCATTAAACCCGTGCAAAAAGTAGAAGTGATATAACCACTGAACCACAAAGTAGAATGACCATACGAAGTTTATAAATTAAAAATAAATAAAAGTTAAATTCAAATACTTTGGAATTTAGATAAAGATAAATATCAACGAAAATGATATATATATATATATATATATATATATATATACACTTAATTAAATTTTAATTTTATAAAAAATTATAATTATATTTGATTTTAAATATAAATTTTTGGGAAATCACATAATATATTTTGAAACTGACGCGTTTCGAACTACCAACTTAGTTCATCATCAAGATAATGAAGATTGGCTTATCTAACTTGCATATTTAAACTAAGAAGTGAGAAGCAACAGTCAAAACCCTAAAGAGTTAAAAACGGTCGAAAATTATAAAATAATAAAAATATAACTAACCATCTTTAAAATTAAAAACGATCAAAAATAAAACCATCAACAGTAAAAAAATATATTCAAGTCAAAGTCATAAATTATAAAAAATAAATAAAATAATATAATAAAATCAATCAATAAAATAAATAAATAAATATATATGAAAGAATAAAATTAGAAACAAGAAAAAAGGAGGAGGACTAAATCATAACAATAAAAATAAAACTAAAAATTAAAAGACCCACTAAAAGGTAAAATAAAAACCACAGAATTCAAGTCAAAGTTAAAAACTAAAACTAAATAATTTAGAAATAAATAAAATAAAACAAATAATTAAATAAATACATGAATGAATAAAAACATTTTATAAAAAATAAATTAAAATAACATAAAATAAAATAAAAATAGATTATTTGTATTTTATTTTAATAAATAAATTAACATACATAGACCAACATATAAATAAAATAAACAAAATAATAATAAACATAAAAAGACTAAATCATAACAATAAAAATAAAATTAAAAGATCAAATAAAAACCAAAGAATTCAAGTCAAAGTCAAAAACTAAAACTAATTAATTACTTAATAATTAATAAAATAAATTCAAAAAATAAAATAATTAATTAATTAAAAATAAAAATAAAAATAAAAATAAAATAAATAAATAAATAAATACCAAAAACATAAAAACACAAAGAAAAGGACTACTACAAGGAGTGAAGAGATGGAATCCAACAACTACTCACTTTCCATCCATCATCCTTGTTCAACGTGCAGGACCTCTTCTCAATCTCAATCGTCTCCCTAAATTTCCGGTGATGGAAATGGTCAATTCTAGCAAGGATTCTAGCGTCCTCCATATAAATGTGATGCTTCATCTTTTCTGCATGCTCGGCTAATGCAGAGGACTTGGTTCTACCATGCTTAATATCTGCAGCATGCTCCTGGAACCTTTTATTAATTGATCGACTAATTTCACCAATGTAGGGAGTCCCGCAAGAGCAAGGGATCAAATAAACACATTTCCCTCTTTTTGGGTCCAATTGGTCTTTAACCGATTTAAGGGAGCCCCGAATGGTGTTTAAAGGTTTAAAAGAAGAAGAGATCTTATGCTTCCTTAAAATTCGAGCAATATTGTCAGTAGTACCTTGAATAAAGGGTAAATGAACTTTACTAACAGCGTCAACATTAATCTTATTCATTCTAGGACCTTTGCTCGCATTCCTGAAAGCCTTCAAACCCTGACTTCTACTATAACCGTTTTCTTCAAAGACTTTAAGGAGATGGGTTTTCTCTTCATCTAAATGATCATTATCCAAAATTCTAAGAGCTCTTGTAGCTAAAGTATTCAAAACTCCAAGTTTCTGAGCAAGAAAATGATGCGAACCAGAGTGAAGATACTACTCCGTGTGCGTCTTTTTCCGAAAAACACGGTGCGAGAATGAGCCATTATTGTTTCTAGAGATGAGAACATCCAGGAAAGGAAGGTTCCCATCAGTTTCAGTTTCCATCGTGAACTTGATAGAGTCAGATTGACTATTCAAATGCTGATGGAAAGCCTCTAATTCAGGACGACCATGAGACCAATTGATGAAAGTGTCATCAACAAACCGCTTCCATACCTTGGGTTTTAAACGAGCAGTCGCCAAAGCTTTAGATTCAAAATCTTCCATAAAAAGGTTTGCTACCCAAGTGGCATATTTTGCAATGGAAATATCTCTCTATAAAGGTGTAACTTTTTTACTTTGAAGGGGTAGATGGATGATGTGAGAAGGTTGCTTTATGTAAATATTTTCCCGAGTTAATATACATTTGCATCAAAATTTGTTTTTCACCTGAGATTCTGTTTTGGCTTATATGTTATATGTTCATGTTTTATATGTTGTTATCAATTCATCACATATTGATTACTTGGAATTCATGTGAGATGCTCCAACTTCCTTCATTTTCCATGTTTTACTATAAATGTTTATGTCACATCAGTTTAAAGCTAGAATTGCCTCGACTACCATAATGCAGTGTTGTTGTAATTGAATTTTTTCTTAACTGACTCCATGCCCAATGGTGGCAGCCATCACACTTTCTTTCATCAGCAAAATGTTGAACCCTTAATTAAACTGAGGAGGGGGGGGGGGGGGGTTGAATCAGTTTAACACATTCATGGACTTTTAAAACTGTTCATTAAAAATTATTTACACCTTCATTTCATGTCCAACTTAATATGTGAGTAATCTTAGAATGTGAGCAACAAGTATTAATATAATATAATAGTAGACTTAATATGAGAGCAGCAGGTATTAAGCAGATGATATAAATCAGATCAACACATAAACATCATGCACAGAGACACCAAATATAAGTGGAAACCCATAAAGGGAGAAAACCACATCTTATTATTGTTGTGATGCAAAGGCAAACTCCAACTCCCTCTCACCACTGTTTTTCTGCAGGCACCAACCTACAGGAGGCTCCAACCTCAATTATGCAAGCTACAACTTGCAAGGAAGCTCCAACTCCCTTCAATTTTCTACAGGCACCAACCTACAGGAGGCTCCAACCTCAGTCAGCTACAACTGACAGCTATCAAGCTTCAACTTGATAGGGAAGCTCCAACTTCCTCAATTTATCACAAGAAGTGTTTGCTGATTTACCTCAGATATCAGCTCTGTTCTGTAGCACTTCTTTTTGCTCCTCTCTTCCTTATCTTCTCTGCCTCAATCTTCTATACTTTACATTCTCTATTCTTACTCTCTCTTCCCCCTTTTTTTTTCACTTATGCATATCAAATTATATATGGAGTTCCTCACATGACTATTTGTATTCCACGGGGAATTTTGAGTGACCATCCATGACTCTTTGACTTCTGCCTTCTCAATTCTTTATCCAACTCATTAACAAATATAACAATGTGTACAAATTTCAATATCACAGTGGGAGTTTTTTTTTTTTTTTTCTTAGGATACTCGCCTTTGCATCACAAACAATATAAACAAAAATATTTACATTTTTAGTTACACATTTCAATTCCACTCAGCTCCTTTTCTGGACTTTGGCTTTACTGGATTTGTCTTTTCTGCTGCTGTTGAGTGACTATTTTGAATATTTTGGTTCACCTCTGTGTCTATTCATCTGTTCACTGTACTTGAGTGCACTAGCTACATATATGACTACTTTTCAGGTTTTATTCTCAAATACTTATGAATCTGGGCGATCTCTGTTCATTACCATATTTGTTCTCTGGCTACCTGTCTACATTCTCTGTTCATATATGAGTTTAAACATAATGGTTTGAAACTCACATTACAATTTCAATTCATCTTTTTCCCAGTACCATTTTTCTGCCGTTGTCTCTCGCTCTTTCGTTCTTGCAGGCTCTTGTAATAAACCCAATCTCATTTCATATAGGTTTTGACTTTAACACAGTATATAAATATATATCGTCATGTATGCATATTCCACGATTCAAACATTAAAACTATTAATAAACCGTGGCTTTTAGCACCCAATCATAAGCATTTCGCACTGTATAATTGAATCCTCTATCGATTATTTAATAATCAACAATTAAACGCTGACCCATACCTTGTTAGACACCTTGCAACTTTATTCATGATCCAACGGTGGATAATTCATCTCTTTTTCAACCTCTAATCCAACGGAAATCGCGCGGTTAACTTGCACGAGGGTTAATATTCAATAGTTGCGCGATGGATTGGGCCCCAGGATTAACGGTCGTCTCCATCCGACGGTTGTTATCGCGTCGCGCCGCCTCATTTGATCGGACGGATATCGCTCGGCGAAGATGCGTGAACAATAACGCATGATGGCGCGCAATGGAGGCGGTTTTCCTCGAACCTTTGGAGCCACGTGTTGGCCCTTCTATGGAATCGCTCCAAAATTTTCAATACCACTTTCCCTGCAAAGGTGGTGCGATAAAAATTGCTTCCAATCTTAACCCGCGTTCACTGTTCATCTGCAAGATTCCGCTCCTCTTCGGCACGCTAGGTTCCGCTTCTTTTATACGTTGACCTTTGGTTCATTGGCATTTTGCCACGGTGCTTTCATTTGTTATGACGCATAGCTACATTCACACTGCGCATTTAACTATGGTTCCGCCTTCTGAGTTCCACCTTCAAAGTTCCGCTGTGTTTATGGGTTACACTAACCGTGATTTTGTTGGGAAAAATACTGAGAGGAGGGGGGGTGAATCAGTATTTAGGGCTGATAATTTTTACCTTTTTTCTTTCTCTTAAAAACCATATGCTATTTTACGGAATCCAACGTGTATGTCCAGAGATCTTATTATGTCTTTACTTAGATCATTGCATCATTCATTCATCAGATGTTGAGTAAGCAGTAAGTATGAACAGAAATAACAGAACAAACCATCAAACATAAGCCACACATATGAACACCAGTATTTAAGGTGGAAACCCTATTTGGGAGAAAACCACCGCTGTTGTTATCTCAGTCTTCAATATTTATTATAAATAAAACTTCTTACAATTTATGCTGGCGTAGACTTATACTAGCACGCAGGCACCTACCTGCAGAAAGGCTACAACCTTCTCTCGTTTACCAGCTACCACTGGAAGGGAGCTACAACCCCCTCATTGAAGGCTTCGACCCTCAGATCTACTGCGGACCACGTTTCATCAATTTTCATACTGGATCCACCAGTTTCTACACAACATTCCTTGTAGGCCACCAGATTTATTCATTTTCTTCAGTTCACTCGCACCAGTTCTTCATGATTTCATCAGTCGATCAAAAGAAAGATTCATCATCGTCAGATTATTATATCCATGGGGGCATCTTAGATTCAGATTTATCAATTAAGAACATAGTTCGTCCATGTAGATATTCCTTAGAGAAATTTATTCATTCACCACCCTTACGCATGCACACCTTGTACAATAATCGTCTTCTCCTTATATAGTTTTTTTTGCCTTTAGTAAAACCATGAGTAAAAACCATTTAACCACTAATGGTATTCCTTTGACAATATTTCCTTTATTTTACCCCACGTGCCTCTTTGATTTCTTTTTAATTTATTTATCAATTTGAAGAAATTGACAAATAAATATATTTACAACTTTGAACTGAACTTTAGGATTAAAGTTACAACCCTTCGCATTTTAAAGAAATATCCAACACTTTCAAACAATTAACCTTATGATAAACCTTTGACCCCGGGCCCACATATATATCCAATAGCCAATCAAATACGCGCATGGTACCATAAGTAAACTTCGCGCAAGTCTAGCGTCTGATCACCGTTAGATAGCAAGCTTCCAAATCAATGGCATATATGCATATCGCTCGACCTCCGATGCCGAACGTTAACGTGCGATGGCCCGCCGTACTTTGCATTATCCTTCACGCACCTTTCGAACACAGCCACCGTCCGATGGCATCTTCCCAGATCAACGGTATATATCAATATCGCTGGGCATCCTGGGTCGAACGATAACGCACAATGGCGCGCAGTGACAAGCGGTTTTCCGTGGGTCCACCTCGCCACGTGTCGAATGATCTATGGAATCGCTCTCAACTCCTCAAATACCACTTATCCCGCAAAAGCGATGCGATATGGGCAATCCGCTTCCGCAAATCCACTCGCGATTTTTAAACAGTGATCAACCATCCAATAAAATCCCCGCTCCGTACTCCAGGTTCCGTTTGCGTATATATATGAACTTTGCCCTTCATGTGCAATTAACAAATATTGCTTGGTTCCATACTGCAATTACCAACGACTCATTTTGTTCATAGTGTATCGGATGCTTTCAATGCAATCCGCTTCCGCAAATCCACTCGCGGTTTTTAAACAGTGATCAACTGTCCAATCAAATTCCCGCTCCGTACTCCAGGTTCCGTCTGCGTATATATATGAACTATGCCCTTCATGTGCAATTAACAAATATTGATTGGTTCCATACTGCAATTACCAACGATTCATTTTGTTCATAGTGTATCAGATGCTTTCAATAGAGACTATGAACATAGTTAATTTAATTCGACACAGGCGCATATAACAATCCTTCCCTGTATTACAATTATAAATCGACCTTCCTCAGATTCTCATACAGACTAAACACCTTCAAATTATACATAAAGAGTGTAGGTTCACACACATTCATCTATCAAGTCCTTAACACGGATTTAACCATACAGGTTCTTCATGCGCTTACTTTAAAAACTGACTTCTCTTTTCCTGCCTCTGCTACCTGTCTTTTCTCTGTTCCTAGTTACAGTTTCAGATGCCAATTCCTTTGCCACTTCCTTTACCATCAATGACAATATTTCCAACAGATTTCACCAAAGTGCTCATAACGTGCGTCTAACGCTCCTGCACACAGTTAACTAAACAGTTCCTCGGTTTTTCCACTGTGGAATGGAAATTTCTGGGTTTGAATTGAGTTCTCTGCTTTGAGAGCATCGATGCTTCGAAACTCACACTTCCAATCAAATATTCAACCCTACTATGCACTCAAATATTTCTTATATACATGTATAGAATCTCTATTAACCCTTGGGATTTCTTTCCCAAAAAGAAGATTCAAATTTTTCGTTATTGCACCCCCAACCAGTTCTCAACCTCAATCTCATTTCATCGATTATGCACAACCGAGTTTATAACTAAACCCTTCTTCTAAGTACTGTGTATGGTACAACATTATACATACCCCAAATTCATAAACTCAGAAAAATACAAGGATACACATATGCAATTAAGTCATTAATGCATAGATAGTTACATATGACAGCGCTTTCACATAGAATTCTTGTATCAACAATATCCATATAATACTGAAACCAATCCTTCTACATACACAACTTAATTTACTTACACAACTGCCTCTGCTTCATGTTTGTTACTTTGCCTCATTGCTGGTTCAGGTACTCCTCCTTTGCCATCCCCTTTGCCATCAATGACAACATTTCCAACACAAAATCACATGAAGTAGAAACAAATTTAGCCATCTGCAAAATTGAATTTTATTTAGAACATTTTATTGTTTTCCCTAAGAAATCCCTCTCAGACTAGAAGGGATAACTTTCAATTAAAAGTTGGTTTGAAATAGTTATGCTTGGTTGGAGGTTGACACAACCCAACTTGTTCTAGCTTAGTGATAACAATTTGTATTGGATCATTATATTTGTTATCATCCATCTCAATGGTTTGAAGGTGGAAAAATCAAAGGGATAAGCTTACAGGATTAGTTTAGGCAACAAACCTGGTTTAGAGAATTAGAGTGAGAAACCTTTTTGAGCTAATTTAAGGTCTTAAATGATTTTTTCGAAAACATTGTGGTTGATCATAAAACTAATTTTTTCATCAATATTTTATTATAACCCAATAATAATATAACATTAATAATTTTCGCAATCCTATAAATTTATAATAAATTTTAATATATTATATTAGAAACAAAATTATATATATAAAGTATTTATTCTATAGTTTTACTTGGTTGCAGAAAGCTCAACTCCATATAAATCACTAGTAGACAAGGTTGCTGAAAGCTAAACTCCATATAAATCACCAGTAGGCAAAAGTGCACCGCCATTTCCATCATTAAACCCGTGCAAAAAGTAGAAGTGATATAACCACTGAACCACAAAGTAGAATGACCATACGAAGTTTATAAATTAAAAATAAATAAAAGTTAAAATTCAAATACTTTGGAATTTAGATAAAGATAAATATCAGCAAATATATATATATATATATATATATATATCTCCAACCAGATAGTGTTTTTCATCATAAGATAAGAAAAGCTCCAACTGACCGTTTGTAAAATAACGGCTAGTTTAACTAAACTTACACAATAAGAAAAAAAAAAAAATATATATATATATATATATATATATATATATAATTTCTTTTATTAAATGATTAATGTTTATAATTTGAAATTTATTTATTTTTATTTTTAATAAAATAAGAATTATTCAATACATTCTTGAAGATTAAATAAATGTATTACTATTATATATATTTATTTCTATTTTTAGAATAATAATTAATATATTTATTTTGTTCTATTTTTATTTTTATTTATTTTAATAATAGTTAGTTTATGAAAGATAGAATAGAAAGTGATAAGTGTTATGTTAAGACAGTTTGTAATGTGAAAGTTATTAGTTCAAGTGAAATGAGATTTACTAATTATTTTGAAACTTAAATATTTTTGAGTCATCATTTCTCTAATTAAAAATTAAATATAAAGTCATCAAAAAATTCATACAACAAAACTTAACAAATAAAAAAATTACATTTTAAATTTCACGTGATCTATATACTATACTTTTAAATTTCTAATACAATAATAGTAACCGTCATAATCGACCATGATAATTATTCCCGACATATTGCCCATATATATATATGTCTTAATGGTAATAATACTCACCCCATTCTTTCATCCAAGTCCTTAAAATAGATGGGAATAAAATTAAAAATTGTTGAAAAAATGGAGCTCATGAAACATTTTTGAATTTACTAAAATAAATAAATGAGAATAAAAATTTGTGCGTGTGTTTTTTGTTTTTTTTCACAATTAATTCATTTCCATCTGTAAAGGAGCAAATGGTTGGACAATTGGTGCGACTAGGCTTGCCAAGCATATTTAGCAGGAATCATTTAGCATCGTTAATCGCGCGTATGGTAAGTGAGCGATGTTGCATGAATGAGGAGGCAGAGGAGATTTGATATTTGAAAATGGGTGCAGTGGGCAAGTACTCGAAGGGATGGATATGGTGGTTTTTCTCGTTGGCCGTAGCAGCATTTGTGGTAACGGCAGCAGTGTTAACAATACTACATTCCAGGAGGCATTCACATCATAAGTTCTCGCCTGTTCCTGGTCCTCCCGGAGCCATTTCTCAGAAATATGCCCAAGCCTTGAAGGTCGCATTGACCTTCTTTCCTATTCAGAAGGGTAAGTTTCTCTGTATGTGCTTTCTCACACTTGTTCACGCTTTCTGCAGATCAAGGCATTCCTGTTGTTGCGTTGTCTTCAATTAGGTCAGTGTGCCTTGTAGATCTGTTTATTAGGGTCAGTGTGTATTTGCAGCTTCTGTAGAATGTAGATAGGGTTAGTGTGTATTTGCAGCTTCTGTAGAATGTAGATCTGTATGCTGAAAGAATAATATTATATGGGGGATTGGGATTTTTTTTAATGTTTTAAACTTTTGGGTCATATTGGTTTTGATTTTATGTTTGGTGGATGTTTTTCAACAGCTGGGAAGCTTCCTAATGATAATCCCATAAGATGGAGAGCGAACTCTGCTCTGTCAGATGGTAATGATGTGGGTGCAGACCTGTCTGGAGGAATGTATGATGCAGGGGATCACATCAAATTCGGGTTACCCATGGCTTTTACTGCAACTCTTTTGTCTTGGGGTGTGTTGGAATACGGGGATCAGATGGATGCTGCTCATCAACTAGGGGCAGCCCAGTCTTCCATCAGATGGATCACAGATTATTTGATCAACGCACATCCTTCAAGCAATGTATTGTATGTTCAGGTATGCCATGCCATCCTCGATATCTTAACTTTTTAGTTTTACCCATCTGCTTTTTTGTGTGTCAAATTCTCCATCTGAACTCATAGGTACACATCTTCTTGCTGCTTGTTTTTTCATACGCTGTACAGTATTTAACAGCAATATGCGTCAATGCATTTACTAATTGGGTAATGTATCTCCAGGTTTTGCAGTCTGCAGCTGAAATTGTAACCAATATCAGTTAAATAAATTGTAATTTGTTGGTATATTTAACAGCAATATGCGTCAATGCATTTACTAATTGGGTAATGTATCTCCAGGTTTTGCAGCCTGCAGCTGAAATTGTAACCAATATCAGTTAAATAAATTGTAATTTGTTTGTATGCACTTAAGATCGACCAGTGAAATGAGCCCTTCTAGCTGTTTAAGTATAAGTAAATCCCCAACTCTTGAATCCGAATGCTTGACGGTTTTGCTTGCTGGTCACACGCTTAGTCAGGAGGTCACGCCAAGGTTAGCTCGCAAAATGTGTAGTAATCTCTAATTCTTAAATGCTCCATCTATGTTGATTGGTTTGCATCTAGGTGAGTCCAAACAGAAGCATCCATCTAGGTATATCAGCTTCTATTTCATACTTTTCACCCCTTTCATGTTCTTCTTGAACATGAATTTGATCTTTGCATACACAGATTTTCCACACAAACACCTTTCAAATGTCTTGTTGAAATTATCATCTATTGCAGCATTATCCGTAGCTGTCACGAAGTTTCAATTCTCTCAATATTGAGGGTTGTTTTGGAAAAAATAAATATGACAGTTTCTTTCGGATACTGATGTAGTATTTGCTCACCAAACTTGTGGTCAAATATGGTGATTTGTTTTGCACAGCTAAACAAATTGTAGCGGTTTGGCTATTGCATCCTAGATAATCCCATCAGTTGTTTTATAGCAACTTTTGTCGGGCAAACACCCTACCCTCTTATTAATGGCTGTGGTCAAGAGGTTTGTCAATGCTACTACAAAAAAGTTCATATTGAAACTCATTTGAATGCTGTGTGAAATAGTAATAGAAGCAATGGCGAATTCCCAAACAAATAGGGCAGAAGGAACTAGGGGTGGTACTGAATTGAGCTTAATCGAATAAATTTCTTCATCCATTGTTTTATTGAAGCTAAAATAGAATCAATTTGGATATAAATGCCAGTGAGTTTATTATAATTGATTAGAGTTCTTCTCTTGATCTTGGTTATGAAATTTCTCAATTTATTGGCGTTATCGGTCACTGGGAATTTTTGTATATCTTTATTTTTTTTCAGGTGGGAAATGCAAGCATTGATCATAAGTGTTGGGAAAGGCCTGAAAATATGAATGAGAAGAGGCCGACTCTCAGGATAGACGCTTCAAGTCCTGGATCGGATGTAGCAGCAGAGACAGCTGCAGCAATGGCATCTGCTTCATTAGTGTTCCGCAATACAGATTCTGCATACTCAGATATATTGATTCGTCATGCACAAGAATTGTTTCAATTTGCTGACTCTTACCGGGGCTTCTATAGCAATAGCATACCTTCAGTTCAAGCCTTCTACAATTCTACTGGATATAAAGATGAGCTTCTGTGGGCAGCAGCTTGGCTTTATCATGCAACTCACAATGAATCATACTTGAACTACGTTTCAGTAGGGAATGGCGAAGATTTTGCCCAATGGGGAGCTGCTCCAACTTGGTTTAGCTGGGACAACAAACATGCTGGCGTGCAGGTAAAGCCTTGTTAATTTTTCAGTGTGCTTTAATGTCATTTCTTATCATTACAACACGGCCAGTTAATATATTTTGATTATGGAAGCTTGAAATTGAGTTCCTATGACCTTGGTCCCCTTAGATTACTTGTTTTGTGGCTTTAATACCAAAAGCCACCCAATCAAACTAAACCCTGAAAGCATCTACACTGATCCAATGTGCTGTGTACCAAAGAGAGCTTGAGGACTGAAAGATTTGATAAATCATAAAGGCCAACCTAAACTCCTTTTATTGCAGTGAAATCTAATATATCATATCGCATTGTCTACAATCACGGTTTTAATTTAATATTTTTCTTTCACAGTGTTTCAAACTTTTTTATATGACTGGAATTTCAGAGTGACTCGACAAATGAAAAGCTCAAAAAATGATTGAAATGAAAAAAAAACGAAGAGATTTTTCATTCCATGACAAATCCTGGTCAAGTTTTGCTATGTCCTGGCAAGTTTGACCAAATTTCAAGCTGATTTCGCTTGTTTTGGGGTCCGAATGAGTGGATTTGCCCCAGTAATAGTTAAAATTGGTTGTCGAGTTTTGTAACAGGGAATCCAAACGTTTTAAACATTACATTTCCTGAGATAAGTTTATTTTTTTGGCCGTCATTAAGCGCTACATAGTCTCAGCTCGATGTACTTTTTTTAACCAAATTAAGTCTGAGTTGGATGGATTCCTTTTCGCCAATTAAGCACTATCTTGTCCCGGGTAAAGGTTTTTTTGTTTTTGTTTCTTGTATGAAATTCCCAGCATTTCCCGCTCATTCCTGAATCCTAATTAAGACACTTTTGTCTTTGTTGGTAGGTGATATAGGAGACTACTAAGATCAAATAATTTTGAAATGTCTTCAGGTTCTTCTTTCGAGAGTTCATTTTTTCGGGACAAAGACAATGACTTCTGCAGTTCGTTCTGACGTTGAACAATACAAAATGACAGCAGAAGCCATCATCTGTGCTCTTCTTCCTCATTCACCAACTTCCGCTCCCAATAGAACAGAGGGTAAAGCTCAAATATGGATCGCTGGGTTGTGCTTCTCTTCCCCTTGCACTTTTTTGGTGTTCGTCGTGTGCCACTAATTGTATCTAATTCATTATTGTAGGTGGACTCATATGGATAACACAATGGAATGCCATCCAACATTCCGTAAATTCTGCCTTACTGGCACTGATATACAGTGACTACTTGTTGACGTCAAGAGTTGAGAACATGAAATGTGGAGACAAAGACTTTACTCCACAGGATTTGCGCAAGTTTGCATTTTCTCAGGTTTGCATCCACTCCCTAGTTTTTTAATATTTCCACCAAAAGACCATTTACAATATGAATTTGCATACATTGGGTCATTGCACTTATGTTCATTAACATGCCAAACAGGTGGATTATATTTTGGGTGAGAATCCAATGAGGTTGAGCTATTTGATAGGCTTTGGGGATAATTACCCAAAACAGGTCCACCATAGAGGTGCTTCCATACCTGCTGATACGTCCACGGTGTATGATTGTAATAGTGGATATGTATGGTTCAATTCCAAATCTCCGAATCCGAATGTGGCAACAGGGGGTTTAGTTGGAGGACCTTTTCAGAATGATAGTTTCATTGATATTAGATCCAATCCCATGCAAAATGAACCCACTACCTACAATAGTGCTGCTTTAGTAGGCCTCTTATCTGGATTACTTACTACTTCTTCTGTTGTTCAGTCTTTTATCTAGTTAGTTGTATATGTATGTAAATCAGGGAATGCCATCTACCATCCATCATTATTAGTATTTGTATTATTTTTTAAACAATTATTCCTTTTTTGGAAGAGAATGTACATTGATGCTTAATGCATCACAGTGGGTATTCCATACTTCATGGGGATCCTAAGAGATATTAGTGATTTGATTTGTAATGGTAAGGCTCCCACAATGCGGATGCATTTGATATAAGGGGAAAATGTATTCTTTAATCCAAAGATTTGACTTTTGATTGTCGGTGTGTTTTGCTGTAAATTGGTAAGTGTGAAAAACGTCATATGGTATCACTCATAAATATAAAATCACCCATTATGGAATCGAATTTGTAATACAAGGAATATTTCTTTGAATAGTGAGAGTATGAATGAGATTATTAGCATATCAAGCTTTGCCAAAGTGCAGATGAATAGTGAAAGTATGAATGAGATTATTAGCATATCAAGCCTTTCCAAAGTGCAGATGAATAGTGAAAGTATGAATGAGATTATTATCATATCAACCTACATGACTAGTCACCATGCTTGGTGGCAGTGGTTTTTCCAATGCTACATTTATATAACTGTCATCCTCATTTTGTGCTGTTCAATCCAGCTATGATTCTTATTGATTTTCTTCATGCATTGAAAATAGAATATCCTGGCCACTGAGAAATATAAGAATGAAAATTGCATGTATGGGTGGGAAACTCAGCCATGCATTTCACATGCTTTCTGTTGAAACTTGTTTTGTGTACATTGCATTTATTATTATTGTAAAACATTGACAGGTGGGAGTAGCACATTTTCCATCGATCGCATCGCAATTGAGTACATAGCTGTAAGTCTACAATGGGCAGCCGCTGATGATGGATGGTATTGGTAGGCAGCTGCTGGTAGGACGAGATCCGCACAAAATAGGTAGCTGCTTGGGATGGTAGGAGGACGAGATTGTTGTGATCCGTTTTCAACTCCACCTTTTGACATGCTTAAAAAGATGATTGATTTCCATTGCATCCATCATCTGCAACTCACATACCTCACTAGCTTAACTTCATCATCAAAGCCACACAAGGCAAAAACTTGTTTAGCGTTCTTCAATGTCTCCACCTCAAATTAATTAATTGCATGCAAGCACATAGAGCCTCCTTTTAATCGCCATGTAGGTTTCTGGAAATTGGAGCTGTAATGTCTCTCCTTCACAATTTTTTTTTTTCTATTCGGAGGTATTATTTCAAATTTCACCTCTATGAATGGAATCATTTCTAAACTTTATATTCACCTAACTATTACTACTATCCCTGCCCTAAGTAACAACACATTCATTTGATATGGATTCTGGTTTAGAATTTGGGGTTATTAACATCTTTACGTGGAACACTTGAGCCACGTTTCGGATAGGATCTACCCACACAACCCGAGATAGATCGAAATGTGATCCTTGATATCATGTCACATTGTTTTTGTACAAGAGTTCCAAGGTAGGTCAAAGCTCTTATGACGAGGTTAGTAGATATTAATTGGAGCCAACTATTGAAGTGGATTTTTTTCGAGCCCAATGCTATTCCACGCAGATACGAGAGTACTCCCAACGTTTATAGCATTTATATGATCGATACCCTTTATTAAATTCATGGTGTATGCATTTGTTAGATCTTGGTTTATTCTCCTCTGATTTCTCAATCCGTATGATGGGCGTTCATCTGGCGACACTTGTATGGTTGTGATGAATTAGGGTTTTCCCATGGCGATGGTTTTAATTGCAAATTTTCACTCTGAGTTTTATTCTTTCCATCCTCTGTAATTTGGGTTTTTCGACTCTTACTCAAGCATTACGCAGAGTGGAGTAATTCCACCCTTCACCAACTGGGTTCTGCCTTATTTGCGGCAGGTACGACTTATCACTGTAACTTTATGCTTGTTTTGTCATCGTTTACTACACTGTTTGGCTTATGCCTTGTCAGATTTGAAATTTGATTGCTCAGCCGTGAAGCACTGGTGTAAATCCTCTTCTTTGGTTTAAACCTCACAGTTTAATCGTTTAGGAAATCATTCTGCTGAGAATATACCAATTTGTTTGTGTTACCACTCCTTCGCAACAAAAATGATTTCGTTTTCTCTAACCTTGCTCTCTGTGGCAGCTTCGACTCCAGGTTATGAATGGTTGAAAACGCAGCCACTGATTTTTATGAATCATGGTAACTGAAGGTAAGGTTTTCACATCGATTTCGGCAACCATCTGATTTCTCTTCTAGGGAATTTGTAATAATCCCAATGATAATATTCTGAAATCCATTTTCTATTTCTCATAATAATATCCCAAAATTTGTTTATTTTATATTTGATTTTCTTTTCTCGTTTTCATTCTGTTGGGTTCGAGAATAATGTAGGCCTGCTACTAAATCCAGTATGGAAAATCAAACACTTCGACCTCTATCCTAGTTTGCTTAGCCTCATTTTCTATAGTTAATTTCACTATTTTTCTTTTGTAAGTATAATGATTTTGTTTTTCTTTTATATTCAATTATGAATTAGGAACTGTTCTAATCCTTCCAGTTTGTGAATGGGCAGGTAATAAACCTCTCACATTTTGCTCACTTCAGATTTAACACTCTGCCTTTGGAATTCTTAATTTTTTCGAACCTAATTTTCTGCTATTACATAGGTTGGTCTTCCACGTTTTGTGCGAAGTGCAGTGCTTCCTCCGTTCTAACTCGGATTCTTAAATTTGCTTATATTCTTCTATTTTAGGATTTGTGAAATTATCTTGGCCTCTTTGGCTAGTGTGAAGTTGATTTAAAAACTGAAATGTATTTTTAACCAGCAGGTTGATATCCTATCATGTATATAAGTGGACTGTGATTTTTGATTTCATTCCAAGATTAGCATGGTTTCATTGGTTTAGCTACTACTCCTACATATCTCACTTCACTGTTTTAAATCATATATACATTAAATTTTTCTTTCACAAGATTGTATTTACTTCAAAAATAAGCATATCTCACTTTTGCAATTTATGATATATAGACATCGAACAAGCTTACGTAACTATTTGAACTCATATGTCAGTTTTCTATTCACTCTATACATATTATCTGTAACTACCAGCTTTTAGAGAAGTATTGAAATCATATATCAATGCCTAAATTTTGTTTATTAAAATACTTACAGTGCAAATGTACTGATCAGATTTTAATGAAAAGATTTCCATTGCATTGATTTAATATATAAAGGCAGAATAAAAATATATATATATATATATATATATATATATATATATTTCTTATTTTTTTTCATGATAGTTTATTTACAGTGTGTCATATGGAAATTTGATACATCCATGTATAATTTCTGATACTACTCAATAATGCTAGCTAGATGGTATATCAGTTCTGTACCAACTTTTATCCATGCTATTTCCATCATAGTAAAGAAAACACAGTTTATACATCAAGTATTGACTTCTAATTAAAATGGAAAATTATTGGTTTATACTGCTTGTATTTTCTGTTTAGCATATATGGTTAAATTCTGCATGTTCAGTGCAGTGCTATTTTCACCTTCCCTCTCTATTGTACATCACAAATCTTTTCTGTTGTACTAAAATGGCTTATATCAACTTAACTTTCTTAACACTGTATTTTCTACGAATTAATTATGACAGTAGGACAATAATTAAAATATATCAGTGTTAACTTACAGATAGTAAATTTATGTTCTGCATATTAGTTTAGATTTCTCATGAACGTGTATATATACAATCTAAGCAAAGTAATAATAGTATTCTCTTTTACTACATAGAAGTAATACTTTCTCTGTGAGACACTGATCTCTAGATTTAAACCTATTTCAGGTTTAGACATTTTCGTAGATGGGTCTCATCAGACTACTCCCATATAACTATACAGATTTGAAGTAATTCTACCTCATCAAAATATGTTAAATGTATAGGTATTAAATAACTCAGCATATAATATATCAATTTTTTAGACTAGTCCTTCCAACCGTAGAGTTTTATCTCCTTAACTCACCCTTGAGTCGAGACCCTTACTTCCAGTAATAGACAACCCTTTGTCTATCTTAGAGCAGCTTATTTAAGCTATGCTTTCTCAAACCTGTTTTCAATTTCTGTGTCCAGAAATTTCAGGATGCTTTCTTCCTGCTTTGTCTAGGCTTTCCCTCATTGAGGGACTTTAAAGCTGTCTTTTCTGATTTTATAGTTTTTTCTTCCTCTTCCCAATTACTTTCCTCTTTATTGGGGAAATTAGATATTTATCTCCAAATCTAATTTTGTTAATATTTCTTCCAAGGATTTCTGGAAGGTGTGAGAAAGTCTCATCACCCTTATCCACATCCCCATGGATTTAGGTTTCAGATTTCAATTCTTTTTCTAGTCATTGCACACATAACAATTCTATTTATTTTTATTAATTAAAAATAGCATAAATCCACATACTAGTTTTCCATTGGGGTCCACTTCCCCTTTGGACTTATTCAAATGTCCATTAAAAACATAGAAACTAGGGGTATTACATATTCCCCCTCTAAAACTAAACACAATCCTCGGTGTTTAAAAAATAAATTAAACAATTCACTGTGTAAACAGTGATGGGTATTTTTCCATCATCTCAGTTTCTCGTTCCCAAGTAGCCTCTTCAATTGTAAAGTGCTTCCATTGCACCTTTACTCAGGTTACAGTTCGGTTTCTAAGTTCAACTTCTTCCCGCTCCAAGATTTGAAGCGGCTCTGGAAGGAATTCTCTTTTTGGTTCCACCTGAATCACATTCCAATCAATAACGTGAGCAGATTCATGTATATATTTTTTCAATAAAGAAACATGAAATACATTATGAATCTTAATATGAATGGGTAAGGCCAATTTATAGGTCACTGGTCCCACTCTTTCTAGTACTTCAAACGGTCCACAATATCGGGGAGCTAATTTTGCACAACTGCTATTATGCAAAGTGCTCTTCTTAGGCTTAATCCATAGATATACATGATCACCCACACTGAACTCTCGGTGAACTCTCTTTTTGTCTGCATAACTTTTCTGTTGATCTTGAGCTGTCTTGATATTTTTTTGAATTTGTTTTACAATTCTTTCCATTTCTTGCAAAGCTTCTGGGCCAAGTACTAATTTATCCTCAGGTTGGCTTCATCTTAAGGGAGTGTGGCACTTTCTACCATAAAGTGCTTCGAACAGATTTATTTTTATGGAAGTTTGGTAGTTGTTGTTATAGGCAAATTCTACTAAATGTAAATAGTCTTCCCATTTGGTTGGCGTATCCATCCCATACATTCTTAACATGTCTTCCAGAATTTGATTTGTCCTTTTGGTTTGACCATCCGTTTGGGGATGATAGGCAGTACTAAAGTTCAATTTAGTACCCATGCTTCCAAATAAGCTCCTTCAAAAAGCTGTAGTGAACTTTGCGTCTCTATCTGAGATGATCATTTTAGGAATCTCATGTAGCCTTACAATATCCTTCATAAACACATTTGCTACTTGGGCTGTTCCAAAGGTGGATTGAACAGGTATAAAATGAGCAGTCTTAGTCAAGGTATCCACCACTACCATCACAGTGTCATGTTGATATTTGGTTCTTGGTAACCCAGTTATAAAGTCCATAGAAATAGTTTCCCATTTCCATTCTGAAATCGGTAAAGGATTTAACAACCCAGCTAGATGTTGATGTTCAACTTTTACTTGTTGGACATTCAATGCATCTGGCCAAGTAACTTGCTACATCATTTTTCATTCCAAGCCAAAATAAATTCTTTTTCAAAGTTGTGAGTAATTTCTGGTATCCAAGATGTCCAGAAAACGCTTTTGGTGATATTCATCCAAAATTTCCTTCTTCAAAGATTTTACATTAGGGATGTACAATCTATCTCTGTAACAAATCAATCTCTTCTGATTTTGTGTATACCCTTTTAATTCATTTTTTATCATTTGAGTTTGAAGTTTTTCATAGCTCTGGTCTTGGTCTACTACCCTTTGAACCAATTCCTCCAATTCAAAGTTGACACTACTCCTAATGATACTTGTACCTTGCCAAACGTTTTTTCTTAAGGCATCGACAATTTTGTTTTCTTTACCTTTGATGCGTTTTATTTCCATGTCAAATTCACTTAGGAAAGACAGTCATCTAACTTTTCTAGCATTCAAGTCGGGTTGAGTGAGGAAATACTTTAGGCTAATGTGATCTGTCATCAGTACAAATTTCTTTACTAGAAGATATTGTCTCCAACTCTTGAGAGCATGTATTACAGCAACCAACTCAAGATCATACACACTGTAATTCTGTTCATGTTTTTTAAGTTTTCTAGACTCATAAGCTATAACAACATTTTCTTGTAACAATACTCTCCCTAATTCTTCTCCACAAGAATTTATACATACTACAAACTCCTGATTTGGATCTACAATCTTAAGAATAGGTGCTGTAATAAGTTTTAGTTTTAATTGTTCAAAACTATTCTGACATTTTTCAGTCCATTCAAATTTTACTCCTTTCCTTTGTAACAAAGTTATGGAATAGACTAAAGCGGAAAATCTTTCTACAAAACTTCTGTAGTATCCCGCAATTCCCATAAAAGATCTTACTGATGATACATCGGTAGGTACAAGCCATTTTCTAATTGCTTTTATCTTTTCGGGATCTACAGCCAATCCTTGTTCTGATATTATATGTCCAAAATATGGAATTTTATCCTTAAAAAACTCACATTTACTAAACTTAGCATATAACTGTTTTTCTTTGAGAGTCTGCAACACAATTCTGAGGTGTTATTTATGCTTTGCTTCACTTTTTGAATAGATTAAAATGTCATCAATAAATACGAGCACAAACTTCTCTAAGTATTTATTCAAGACACTATTCATTAAACACATAAAAGTGGCGGGTGCATTTCTTAACCCAAACGATAGGACCACAAATTCATAGTGTCCATACCGAGTTCTAAATGCCGTCTTGCCGAAGTCTTTATCTTTAATCCTTAACTGGTGGTAACCAGTTCTTAAATTAATCTTGGAAAACGCAGTTGCCCTTCTAACTTGATAAAAAAGGTCATCTATCCTGGGTAATGGATATTTGTTTTTTATTGTCAGTTTGTTTAAATGATGGTAATCAATGCACATTCTAAAGATACCGTCCTCCTTTTTCACAAACAGTGCCGGTGCTCCCCAGGGAGACACACTCGATCTGATGTAACCCTTGTCCAACAACCCTTGTAATTGCATTTTTAACTCCACTAATTCATGGGTGCTCATTCTGTATGGGGCTCTAGAAACTGGAGTTGCTCCAGGTACTAAATCAATTGAAAAATCGATTTCTCTCTTAGGGGGAAGATGAGAAATTTCATTCGGAAATACTTATTTAATTTCTCTTATCACTGGTAATGTTTCTAGCAAATTTTCTTCTGTTTGCTGTTCTAATTCTTCTACATGTATCACATATACCTGATATCCATTTCTAGCAGTTTTTTTTAATTGAATAGCTGAGATCTGCCTCACAGATATGGGTTTAGGCTTTCCTTTGATTATTACCGGTTTTCCCTCCTCATCAATACAGTGTAAGGTTTTGTCTAAACAATTCATCATAGCTTTCTGCTTTTCTAACTAGTCCATCTCTATCAACACATCATAAGACCCTAATGGCAGAATGTTTAAATTTAATTCTGTTTGATATCCATTCAAATTCATGGCTGTTTGAGGTAACTTATGAGTTACATTCTGTTTTGTACCAGTGGCTAACTGGACTAACCAAGAATGCTGAAAATTCTCTTTTTTTAATTTACATTTTTCTACTGTTTGAGGACTGATATAACTCAAAGATGCACTTGGATCTATTAAAACTATAATAGATTGGTCAACAATCATACCTTCCATTTCAACCATAGTAGATTGATGTTCTGCTTCTCGGTTTTCTAGGGCGGCATTGATGGTGAGGATGTTCTTTGCTACGTCATTAACTGTAATGGCCTCTCACAATACTTGTACTGTTTGAATATTTCGATGTGGACAGTCCATCAATAAATGAGGTTCCCCACAACCCCAACACTTTAAAGGATCCCTCATTTTTACAACCCCTTCCTTCTTATTATTCCCATTCATTAGTTTTGACCCAGTTTGAGATTGAGCGGTTTGATTTTCACTCATTTTACTAAATTTATTTTTCTAGTGATTCTTACCAAAGTTTTTCAAATAGGTTGGTTTCTGTTTCTTTCCACTGAAATCACCTTTGTTTGACCAATTCTTTCCTTGTTCCGTCTTACCCATGAATTGCTGATAACATAATCTGACATTCCATACTATCTCATCCATTGTTTTTGGGTTATCAAACTCTATCTTCCCCTTATAAACAATAGTGAAACAATTCATAAACCTCTGTACCTTTGCCTTCTCTTCTCTGATATAAGGTACATAACGTAGCAGATTTGTAAACTTGGTTACAAACTCTACAATTGTGAGTTGTCCCAATCTGAGTTCATGAAACTCTTTTGCCTTGTTGTCATAGTAGCGTTCATTCAGGTATCAATTTTTAAACTTGACTTGGAAATCCTCCCAAATCACCATTTTCTCATCAATGGCATGAACCATCTTTGTTTCCTCCAACCACAAGGTAGCCTTACCTTGTAGTTGATAAATAGCCAATCTGACTCTTAAGTTACTTTCATATTCGTAAACCTGAAAGTATTTTATCATATTTAGAAGCCATGCCTCAACATCTTCTTCCTTCTCTTCATCATAAGTTGGAGGTTTTATTTTTCGGAATTCACCCTGTAATTCTTTCTTTTGTCTAGACTGTTGTCTAGAGTTATCATTTTCCTCAAAATCTTCTGAGAAACTGAGCCTTCCTTTCTCTTCCTTCCGAACCTTCCCCTTCTTGGTTGTTCCGGGAAGTCAATTCTCTTATGAGTATGTTTTTCTCCTCACTGGCTAAAGATACCCTGTCATTGTGGCTTTTAAGCTGTGCCATTTCTCGTTGCATTCTATGCAACATAGCCATCAGTGGAGCATTTGGATCTGGAGTGTTTTCTCCACCACCCAGATCTACATACAACTCGTCCCTTTCAGTCATGGTTCGCAACTGTATTCTTCAATACTGTTCACTATACATGAAATTAACATTAAACAAATTTTAAATTTCCTAAAATGTTACAGCAGTATATATTTCTGTGTAAGCACATATTTTTCCCAGTGTTTTTAGCTAATGCTCTGATACCATTTGTAATGTCTCTCCTTCACAATTTTTTTTTTTTTTTTGTTCGGAGGTATTATTTCAAATTTCACCTATATGAATGGAATCATTTCTAAACTTTATATTCACCTAACTATTACTACTATCCCTTCCCTAAGTAATAGCACATTCATTTGATATGGATTCTGGTTTAGAATTTGGGGTTATTAACATCTTTATGTAGAACACTTAAGCCATGTTTTGGATAGGATCTACCCACACAACCTGAGATAGATCGAAGTGTGATCCTTGATATCACGTCACATTATTTTTGTACAAGAGTTCTAAGGTAGGTCAGAGCTCTTATGATGAGGTTAGTAGATATTAACTGAAGCCAGCTATTAAAGTGGATTTTTTTCGAGCCCAATGCTATTCCACGCAGATACGAGAGTACTCTCAACGTTTATAGCATTTATATGATCGATACCCTTTATTAAATTCATGGTGTATGTATTTGTCAGATCTTGGTTTATTCCCCTTTGATTTCTCGATCCGCATGGTGGACGTTCATATGGCGACACTTGTATGGTTGTGATGAATTAGGGTTTTCCCATGACGATGGTTTTAATTGCAAATTTTCACTCTGAGTTTTATTCTTTCCACACTCCATAATTTTGGTTTTTCGGCTCTTCTTCGAGCATTACACAGATTTGAGTAATTCCACACTTCACCAACTGGGTTCTGCCTTATTTGCAGCAGGTACGACTTATCACTGTAACTTTATGCTTGTTTTGCCATCGTTTACTACACTGTTTGGCTTATGCCTTGTTAGATTTGAATTTTTATTGCTCAACCGTGAAACATTGGTGTAAATCCTCTTCTTCGGTTTAAAACTCATAGTTTAATCGTTTAGGAAATCATTCTGCTGAGAATATACCAATTTTGTTTGTGTTACCACTCCTTCGCAACAGAAATGATTTCGTTTTCTCTAACCTGGCCCTCTGTGGCAGCTTCAACTTCAGGTTACGAATGGTTGAAAACGCAGCCACTGATTTTTATGAATCATGGTAACTCAAGGTATTGTTTTCACATTGATTTCGACAACCATCCGATTTCTCTTCTACAGTATTTGTAATAATCCCAATTATAATATTCTGAAATTGATTTTCTATTTCTCATAATAATACCCCAGAATTTGTTTATTTTATATTTGATTTTATTTTCTCGTTTTCATTCTGTTGGGTTCGAGGATAACGCAGGCCTGCTACTAAACCCGGTATGGAAAATCAAACACTTCGACCTCTATCCCAGTTTGCCCAACCTCATTCTCTACAGGTAATTTCACTATTTTTCTTTTGTAAGTATAATGATTTTCTTTTTCTTTTATATCCAATTATGAATTAGGAACTGTGCTAATTCTTCCCGTTTGTGAATGGGCAAGTAATAAACCTCTCTCATTTTTCTCACTTTAGATTTAGCACTCTGCCTTGGGAATGTTTAATTTTTTTCGAACCTAATTTTATACTATTACACAGGTTGGTCTTTCACGTTTTGTGTGAAGTGCAGTGCTTCCCCCGTTCTAACTCGGATTCTTAAATTTGTTTATATTCTTCTATTTTAGGATTCGTGAAATTATCTTGGCCTCTTTGGCTAGTGTGAAGTTGATTTAAAAACTGAAACGTATTTTTAACCAGCAGGTTGATATCCTATCATGTATATAAGTGCACTGTGATTTTTGATTTCATTCCAATATTAGCATGGTTTCATTGGTTCAACTACTACTCCTACATATCTCACTTCACTGTTTTAAATCATATATACACTAAATTTTTCTTTCACAAGATTGTATTTACTTCAAAGATAAGCATATCTCACTTCTGCAATTTATGATATATAGACATCGAACAAGCTTACGTAACTATTTGAACTCATATGTCAGTTTTCTATTCACTCTATACATATTATCTGTAACTACCAACTTTTAGAGTAGTATTGAAATCATATATCAGTCCCTAATTTTTTTTTATTAAAATACTCACTGTGCAAATGTACTGATCAGATTTTAATGAAAGGATTTCCATTGAATTGAATTAATATATATAGGTAGAATGAAAATATAAATATATATCCAATTCTTATTTCTTTTCATGATAGTTTATTTATAGTCTGTCATATAGAAATTTGATACATCCATGTATAATTTTTGATACTATTCAATAATGCTAGCTAGATGGTATATCAGTTATGTACCAACTTTTATCCATGCTATTTCAATCACAGTAAAGAAAACATAGTTTATACATCAAGTATTGACTCCTAATTAAAATGGAAAATTATCGGTTTATACTAGTATTTTCTGTTCAGCATATATGGTTAAATTCTACATGTTCAGTGCAGTACTATTTTCACCTTCTCTCTCTATTTTACATCGCAGATATTTTCATGTGTACTAAAATGGCTTATATCAACTTAACTTTCTTAACACTGTATTTTCTACGAACTAATTATGACAGTAGGACAATAATTAAAATATATCAGTGTTAACTTATAGATAGTAAATTTATGTTTTGCATATTAGTTTAAATCTCTCATGAACATGTATATATACAATCTCAGCAAAGTAATAATAGTATTCTCTTTTACTACATAGAAGTAATACTTTCTCTGTGAGACACCGATCTCCAGATTTAAACCTATTACAGGTTTAGACATTCTGGCAGATGGGTCTCATCAGACTACTCCCATACAACTATACAGATTTGAAGTAATTCTACCTCATCAAAATCTGTTAAATGTATGGGTATTAAATAACTCAACATATCAAAATTTAACTCATTAGCTAAAGCAAAAGCTTTATTTACACATAAGCAATTTCATATAACTCTGAAATAGATTAGTTCTGTGTGCATACTAATTTCTTAGACTAGTCCTCCCAACCATAGAGTTTTATCTCCTTAACTCACCCCCGAGCTGAGACCCTTACTTCCAGTGATAGACAACCCTTTATCTATCTTGGAGCAACTTATTTAAGCTATGTTTTCCAAGCCTGTTTTCAATTTCTGCGTCCAGAAATTTCAAGGTGTTTTCTTCTTTCTTTGCCCAGGCTTTCTTTCATTGAGGGACTTTAAAGCTGTTGTTTTTTCTTTTCCAGCTTTTTCTTCCTCTTCCCAATTACTTTCCTCTTTATTGGAGAAATTAGATGTTTATATCCAAATATAATTTTGTTAATATTCCTTCCAAATATTTCTGGAAGGTGTGGGAAAGTCTCATTGCCCTTATCCACATCCTCAAGGATTTAAATTTCAGATCTCAATTCTTTTTCTAGTCATTGCACACATAGTTTTTCCATTTATTTTTATTAATTAAAAATAACATAAATCCACATACTAGTTTTCTATTGGGGTCCACTTCCCCTTTGGACTTATTCAAATGTATTATAGGAGCCTTGTTATTTGTGGGGTTTTCGTTCAATTCTTTTGACCATGCTCCAATTGTTTGGATTCTGGAAATTGGAGCCTTGTTATTTGGGGGCTTATCAGCGAATTCTTTTGACCATGCTCCTCTATTAATGCATTGCATTTCGATTCTTCGTTACCATCCCCTTTGCCAAATTCAGTGGATTCTATTTAGTCATTCCAGATTCTATACATCCTCTTCAGGCTAGAGGAGAAAGAGAGGTCATATCTGGTAGGAGAGGGAACAACCACTTAACTAGGTTTTCAAAGCACTTAAATGTCTTTTCGTTGGACTACACTGTACTTTAGGTCTTGGGGCTTTACATGAAAAAATAAAAATTGAGAGCATAGAGGGGTGAAAAAGCAATACATGTCTAAAATATCACTAAAATTCGTTTCTTTTGACTAGATTAGGCTTGGTTTATTAAAAAAGGAAAATTGGGAGCATATCAAGATCCCCACACATATATATTTCTCGAGATAGAGGATGTGTTATTTTCTTGAAAACTTTTGTCCATTCCTCATGATGAGCTTGTAGTGGGTTATCTATTAATTTTGCCTCCATTATGATTCATTGTGTTTGCAACTTTGCTCAGCTTCTTGTGGGTTATATGTTTCCTTTGCCTCCATTATGATTCATTGTGTTTGCAACTTTTATGGTTATGAGAGATTGAAAAAGTTCCAAGATCACTTAATTTGCTTGAATTTCTTTCTCTTCATCTTCACAACTTACATATATATAGGGAGTGATCAATATAGACTTATTCCTTTGCCTGAGATGTTCGAGTCAATAGGTCCCTACTTGGAGAGGAAGGGGGAGCACTAATTTTTCCTTTAAGATTAGGTGGGTGATATACTCTAACACTAGGGAAACTGCTTAGTGACTCGAGTGTGAATGATCCAAAATGAATAATTAGATAATTTGTTATTTATTTTGGTGTTTTTTGGGTGGAAAAATTACAGTTATTGGCTTGTAGGTCCCATTTTAGAGGTATTATATTTGGCACCTTGGACAAAGAAAAGATGCAATGAGCCAAAATACTTGTGTTAAGATGTGGTACCTCATTCTATTTTTCTCCTCCAAAATGACATCAAGGCCACAATTGTTCTTTGGGATACACATCACTGATCATGACTTTCATAAGGAATAAACATGATTGACTCTAGGTTTTCCCTTGAAAACCTGTGACCACCCCATTAATGATTTGAAAATATAAAAATATCAATAAAATTAAAAGCTATGAGTTGGAAAAGAAAAATGTAAGTGGAGATTATGCATGGCTTACACATGCATGACATGCATTCCATGCAACATTAATCTTATCACCTCAAGATCATATAAAGAAAGGATTCAAAGCTAAAGGATGTTAAAGAAGTATTTAGTGAAAACATCCTTAGTTGCAAGAATATTGTTGTTGAGAGAGAGAGAGAGAGAGAGAGAGAGAGAGCGTTAAGCATTAGTGGCTCACAGTGTGATTAGAGCTTGTGTGAGGTTCAATCAACCATTAAGTTGGTTATATCACTGAAATAAGCTCTCAGATTGTGCTTGTATATAGATGGAGGCTTGTGGCTAAGGAGAAGACTCAAACTATAAGGAAGGAAGCATAACAACCAAAACTCATGCATTGAATTTGCCTCTCTTCTTTAATTATCAATATATATTTGTTTTATTTCCCCTTAAAATTCTCTCTATTTTGTTGATCATTTATCATAGTTAATGAGGTTTTGAGTAGGATTTTAGTTCCTTGAGTAACTAAATTGATATTTAAGTATGTGTCGATTTATATAAAAAAAATAAAGAATGAGGAAAATACATTTTGTTGTTTGTTTATGTAGGTTATTGGCGAAGCATTGGAACTAGATTAGAATCAATCAAAACTTGTGCAATTCTAAGGACAAACCTCATTTATCAAGTTCCTTTATCAATTTTATGTCATTTATTTCTTAGCATGTTGGCAAGTCTTTGTGAAAGAAAGTTAGTGTTGGAGAGGTAAATCCCCTCTGCGGATAGAGGCGATCCCTACTAGCCCAGATCGGGTCTAGCAACAATCAATTCACGCTAAGACTCACGTCTCTAGTTACAAAATGACAAGAAATGATAAGTTGCCTACCTCAAGTCCTACGTGATGGTCGTCGAAAGAAGGATGACGCTTCCCGTCCTCCGCTTCGACATATCACGATCCTTCTGCTTAGCGCGTTCGAACACCTGCACACATGCGAAGAAACACGACGATATACAGTGTAGAATCTAAATCTTGTAACTAAACATCAGTTAGAGAAGATGTAACTCATTGCACCAAAGATAAAGATATACGAGTGAAACCATAATCAAAGTCGCTTATTATTAATAATACGAAGGAATGATACAACCTTAAGCTCTGAAGCTGGATCTTCCTTCGGCGGGGTCGACAGTGGAGCACGTCTCAATGAAGCTCATCGGAAGTGGGACAAAGCTCTCTCTCTTCGGCTTGGCTCTCAAAGACTGTCTGGCGATAGTCTCCTTGCTACTAATTCAGCTCTTAGTACTATGACCGCTAGCTTGCTAAGGAAAATGAAAAGCTTATATAGATGGTGGAAGGGGAGTTGGGATCCCTAAAATGGTGGGATTGGCCCTATCCTCAAAGAAGCTTCCATAATAGGTGGAAAACCAGTTCCCCTACATGGAGATCTAGAGCCAAACCTCCCAACTCATTTTAGCGACTCGTTCAGAAGTTGGTTGGAATCAAACTTTCGCCATTTATTTTTAAAAAACAATCCTTATTAATCTTGACGCGAGTAATACACTGGGACATAGCGCTAGTTGCGCACCCTCTTTGGTGGATTTCCCCCATTGGCGCGAGGGCTGAACTGGATGGTCGCACCAAGGCCAAAAGGTCTATTTTTAGGGTTTTTCACAAGAAACTGTCTTCAGAGGAATTATTTCCCTTATCAAGGGGGATTCCATGAAAGTGGTTTCAGGTCATGTCACTGCTCACAGGTCACAAAAAAGGCCTCCAATATGCAAGAAAGGGGATTGCAAGGACGGTGACAAATTACTGTGTAACAGATGCCCCCTAAAGCATGAGGCCCGAGAGAGAGAGGGGTGAAATGATTTACGAGAACGTGCCCAACTGAAAACACTGCCATCGGAAAACTTGCGCAGACAAGTACAACTGATATCTCAAATACATGATATGTGGTATGGGTGCAGCCATCCATAATAGAGTATACAATAATAAGGATCCAAGGTATGGGCGCAGCCATCCAGTAAGGATTAGTAAATAGACTCAGGTATGGTCACAACCATCCAATCAATGAGTCATGTAACCAATCATGATAATCCACAAAATCCGCAGCCTAGATTCCATAAGACAAAATCCAGGGTCTTGCTCTCCATCTCGACCCGAACAAAGTACAAGTTCTAGCATGTGAATAAGTGAGTTGAAGTCGAACATGCAAGAACATCATCTGATTACCAGCCAATGATGAAAGCTGTTAACAGACGCGAGAGGAACCACCAATAATGACAATAGCCCTCAAGGTACTATAGATACAATCCATGGAATGTGAATAGTGAGCTGGCGTCGAACACTCGCAGAATCATCCGATCGAAGGTCAATGATGAAAACCTTGCGTCGGATGCAAAGAACCTGCCATTGAGGCATGCAGGCTCCAAGGTACCGAAAGGGAGTCTCTAGATCAGCTTCCTGGATAATGAGCTAGAGTCGACAGGAAGTGACCTTGATCAAAGGTGGGACATAGTGTTTCCCACATCATCGACGCGAGACATAGGAACATAACGTTTGTGAATCAGGATCAGTAGAGAATCAGAGGAGGGTTGAAACTGCAGAGGTCAACTTCTCTTGAACACATCAGCAACATGACATTGGATTTGGTAGTATTCGATATCAAAAGTTCTGAGGTCATAATGATGAGGCAAAGAGCAGATGAGTGGTCAAAAAGGATAACCCAAACCCATGGAGGCAAGCGAAAAATGAGATGAGATGTCCCCAACCTGACACGAATGCAGACAAGTGCCATGTTCAAGAGCGACATATTGCCAACATGACGATGGTATTGGTTTCATTTTTTCCCCACCATTTCTGGTGACTACCCTAATTATTTTTGAAAACAAGCTTGAAGGGGATAGAATATGCTTGCGATATAAGTTCTTCCTTCGGAAAAATCCAACCTAGTACATTTAACGAGCCCTAGGAAGGAGGAACTCGAGTATCATCATTACGACAGAATCCGATGTCATCAGGTTTTAACGAGTCTGACAAAGGAAGAACTCAACGTCTTTTCATGTTTAGAGAGTTTGAAAAGACAACAGAAAAGTAAACTCCAACGGTCCCTTTTCGTAAATAGTTCCTCAGATCTGAAAAGGTAGAAAACTGTCTGAGAAAGCCTCCTAGTCGCAATAGGCTAGGGTATTCCTTTTTCGTAAATAATCTATCCCAACCCGAAAAAGGGGTAAACTTATACTGGGTAGATGTCGTTTCACAGCCAATTTAACGAGATGAAAACGACAAGCGACTCGGCAATCTTTTCATGTTTAGAGTCAGAAAAGAGCTGAAAGATGACTCTAGAAATGACTTTTTTGTGTTTTTACCGAGTCCAAAAAAGTATAAAATACAACTTGTATTGCCGTCCAAGCTGCGTAAAAACCTGTTGCTACACATGAAAGCGAGTGTAAAACCCAATTTTCGACAAAATATAATAAAATATTGGAAAAATGACCTTCAAAACCTAAATTGACTTTGAAAAGTTATAAATATGCCAAAAATAGTAAAAACATATTCACTTTTACTTTTTACCTCTTGTGAGAGCAACAGTGAGCTTTTCTTGTGCAAACTTGCGGTGACGATTGTGGTCGATCCAGTACATCATTTCAGTTCTCGTTCGTTCTAGGTAAGAGGCGCTCTCCTTAGCTTTGTTTTAATTAATTTCTTATAGATTTCCATTGTATTTTTAGATCCCTAAGGGAACCTTTGCAATTCTAGGGCTTGGCCAATTGGCGCGGGTATCGGGCACGGACCCACGCCAATTGGCTCCTGTTCACAAAGGGGTTGCACCAGTTGGCACGAATGTTAGAAAAACAATCATGCCAATGGCGCAACCTAAAATTCCACTCAATATTTACAAAAATTGAACCAATCAACAGGATTTCTAAGTGCTCAAGAGATCTAATGAGGTGTTTATGACCATTTTGGTGCAGATACACGGCCACAATGGTGATCGAGTGGAAGGAAAGGGAGCATAGTGAAGAAGATGAAATGGCCATGGAGAATGAAGCATGCATGAACACTCCGAAACCGTGGTCTAAAAAAGTTCTTCTTAACACCATGTTTGAGGGCACAACGTGAGTTACTGCAGTATTTGATCAGCATTTGGGACCAGAACGAAGAAAAATTCAGGTTTCGAGACCAAGTGTTGGAACTTGAAGTATCCGACGTTTAATTTATAACTGGATTGTCCCGCAGAGGTCCAGTGCCAATTTTTATAGGTACTAGGCCATCTAGTGAGAAAATGGCAATGGTGATGGAAAGAGTGTGCCCAGGGGCACGAACAGGATCAGGTAGTGGGGAGGTTGATATCCACACGGTCGTCGATCTAGCACTCAGAGTGGTGCTCCATACCATAATAAGGGCTGCGGGGTCACAGGCACCACATGAGGCAACTAAAACACAACTCCTACTAGCATCTGAATGCATGAACCCGACACTATTTGATTGGGCCACTGCCATAACAATGAACATCAAATGGTAGTTGACAAAGTGCAAGAAGTCCAAACTGAAGCAGTTTGGGTACAGATCTATCCCGGTGTCGTTCATACTTGAACGATTACCAAGCTTCTAGGGCCAGAGGGTGATAGTCGTTGAGCCACCATTGAGGGAGCCAAGGATGGCTCGATGGCCAACACTCATGCCCAGATCAGGAGGGGGCCAACAAATTTCATGGAGGCCCGAATTCTTTGCATGGCTTCGGCGACAACTGATCGTCGTAGAGGACTGACCCTATGCCGGTACAGAATTCACGGGAGACCCAAATCTTCCACTCCCGGAGGGGGATGACTGGGATGAGGAGTTGGGTAAGAATATTTTTGATTTTACGTATTTATGATTTTTTTGTGATACATGCCTATTCTAACCAACAATCCAATATGTATGTAGAAGTTGTCCCAGAGAGGCTCGCCGGAATGTCGCCCATTGCACGGAGGACCTCTCTCGCACATGATCCTCAAGCTGAGGGTGGCGAGGGGAGTGAGCTAGTCCATAATTTGGAGGGAATCTCCCAGGGGATCCCAGATTATGCTCGGCTACCAGACGTCCCATTGGCTTATCAGAGGCACACTGTGGGGGTGCTTAGTCGCCTTCATCGTTTACTGAGGCGATTGGTGCGGGCGGTGACATGCTACCACGAGAACCATGCTGATTAGTCATGTAAGGCTTTTCATTTGCACATTTTTGAGAGACATGTTGTCTCTGAATATTATTAGAACAAACATGTATATCTTTTGATTTTATGTGATGCACACAAACTGCAAACCATTTAGACACACACACACACACACACACACATATATCTATTTCCGGATGGATCTTTTTACATACGATGATGTTTTTATAAGTTTCATAAATGTCTATCTAAAACCATATTAGCTACTACATCTATTAACACATTCATGTGTCTGGGTATGTATTGATATGTAATGTAATCAAAATTTCTTTCCAGTAAATGAATACGTAGATACAGTCGTAAAATGGATGGGTTTTTAACTGAATAATGACCATTAAGTTGTAACACTACAAGTTGTGAGTCCAAATATACAAGTAATGCATAAATACAGAGGTTAACAACCTCGTTCAATAATTCCAAAACGACACTATACTCTGCGACATTATTTGTGGTAGGCCCTAGACAAACACCTTCCAAATTAACTAACTCACTAGTAGGATTGTAGATTACCCACGCTACCGAGGACAGATTCCTGGTACTGCGGGAGGCACCATCCACGAAACTGACAAAAGGAGTAATAGACATATGCACAATTAGGAAGACCCAATCAACATAATACACTCACAAAGCACACCACACCACACATGCACAAAAAATGAAATCACTCACTTATGTACATACACACCACACAAGAATAACTCAAGCGTAGTACTTCTTGTGGTACAACCCATTCCTAGACTGTGCCAGAGGAATACCTTCATAGTCGATTAGCTCATAGGCCCCATTTTTTAATACTCGCTTAACGATATAGGGCCTGTTGAGTCTCAAATCTGCATCTTTCTTATACACCTTTCCAAACCTTTTTCATTCACCTGGACCTTCTCAGTCACCAATATCATTGCATATTAATTGTAAAAGAGCTTTTAAAATGGTTTTTAACTATGTTTTGTGTCTGCTGTTTGATTTAGATTTTTGCTCATTTAGCTGCGGAATCTTGTCACTTTCTGTAGCTGCTGCAACTTTCCGCAGCCATTTTGTCAAAGTCTATGTTGCAGGTGTCTTCAGGCAAATCAGGCCACATGGGCAAGTTCAAAATGACGTGGACATGGATCGTGTCCTATTGGCTCGGTCAAATTCATCTCGAAAGGCTGTGGTCAAAGGTGGCCAAGTGGTGGTCAACCGTAGAGTCCCACGGTGACAGAACTCTATTTCTCATCACGTGGAGATTTGCGTGGCCGTTTCTAAAACACAGGAGGCACATCAACACCTGTAAACGGCTCCATAAGCCGAATCCAACATCCACTCTCCATAGATTTACTCCTCAAGGCGGCCATAATGCTAAATCTCTGGATGTAATGGTTCACGTGTCTTCCTTCAGCGCAGACTTTAGGGAATTAGTTATATCTCTCTCTGTTATAAATAATGCGTTCTCATACGCATAATAGTTAGATCTTTTGTAGCTCTGTAATGTAATTGTATCGCCATTGTGCTGTGACATTGTTTCTCTGTTATGACTGCATTTTAATATATGAGAAGACCTTGTTCAAAAGCGTAATTCGTATTTGAAAGCTGCTCCCCGAGGTCTGTGCAGAGGGCCCCTGCACACGCTGAGGTTTTGTGTACTACTGTATATTTTCATACTTCTTTTCTTTATGTTAATTGTGCTATAGTCATTCATGTATATATAGATTACATCTTTCATGGTATTTACATTTCATCTCTGTCCATAATCCTTCATGCTTTACATTTTACTTCTGTCCATAATCTTTTATGTTTTTATGTTGTTGTTAACTGATCAGTGTTCTTGTTTCAGATTAAAATAGGTAGCTCGGGCATTTGCACATCTTTTTTATAATGACTAATGACATGGAATCAATATTGTCCTTCTGCTGATTTCCTTTTCTTAGTGTTTGTTTAATTCCAGCACTGTTTTGTTTATTTTAGTCTTGCACATTTGCTTTAAGTAGTTAGATTAGATATTAAACCGTTCATGTCATTTTCAGTTACCTCCGAAAGCCATAGCGAGACTAATGGTGAGGGATTGA
Organism: Pinus albicaulis; assembly: GCA_034641835.2. Lineage (NCBI taxonomy): Eukaryota > Viridiplantae > Streptophyta > Pinopsida > Pinales > Pinaceae > Pinus > Pinus albicaulis. Next base: position 643,804,934 of record CM076572.1, read on the forward strand.
AGTATGAATGTATAGTTTGATATTAGTTTACTTTTCTGCAAGTTAGATATTAAACTGTTCATGTCATTTTCAGTTACTTCTGAAAGCCATAGCGAGACTAATAGTGAAGGATTGAAGTATGAATGTATAGTTTGATATTAGTTTACTTTTCTGCAAGATAGATATTAAATTGCTCATGTCATTTTCAGTTACCTCCGAAAGCCATAGCGAGACTAATGGTGAGGGATTGAAGTATGAGTGTGTAATTTGATATTAGTTTATTTTTCTGCAAATTAGATATCAGATTGCTCAAGTTGTTTATGATTACCTCTGAAAGCCATAGCGAGACTAATGGTGAGGGGTCAGAATATGAGTTGATTTAATTTGATTTTAGTTTTACTTTACTTGCAATCTTTTCTTTGAGTAACAATTTCTTTTGTGTTTAGACAGCAGCAAGGGTAATGGTTTTCATGATCAATAGTTCACTGTTTGTTTAACTAGGATAGTAGCACATTTCATTTCCCTTTATGAACTAATTTTCTCATTGTATGTTTCAAAATCCTTTTGAAGTTTGAAGTTTGGTAAATCATTATAAAGGACATCATTGCCTTGAACAATCATAACCATACTTGTCTTTTAGAATTTTCATTAGGAAACCAACCAAGATAAAAAGAAAAAAAAGAAAAACGACAAAAAAGTAAGAGATAGGTTATCTTGCACATATAGTGTGCCACACTTCGTCAGCTTACGAATCCCGGATTGACAAATTAATGTAGCAATTTATGACATACTAGATTGACCAAACATTTTGGCGCTGTTGCCGGGGAAGTGTAACTAGGTAGCCAATTTCTTAAAAAAAAACAATAACTAGAAGGGAAAACTTGATAACTTCTTGAAGTATGCTCTCCTCTTGCACCTAGTGTGATCTGGAGGATCAGAAAAGAGAGTTATTGGTTCGATAATTTCTTAAGTATGCTCTCTTCTTGCACCTAGTGTGACCTGGAAGATCAGAAAGAGAATTATTAGCCCCAAAAAAAATAAAAAAAAATAAAAATAAAAAAATGACATGCATAGAGCAAGAGATTCTAGGGGAAGGTTGATAGCTAGAGCCAAGAGTTCGATTTTCACAACTCCATCTTCTTCAAGGCATAGAAAAGATTCACCACCATCTACCCCTAGCCTTAAGATTCTTGGAATTCAAGGAACATCTGAATTAGAGGATTCTCCTATACCACCTACTAAATCTCATTTAGAAAAGGATCCTTTCTTTACTTCTACAGGAGAGTATCTTGTAATCAAAGAAGTAGAATCACCTGAAGAAGAAAAGGAAAAGACTCCCTCTCATCCTCCCTTGATAGAAGAACTAGAGGACTTTGAGGACTCTAAAGAAACTATCATGGCAGAGGAAATAATAGATGGATTTGGAGGTAGAGGTAGAGGTAGAGGAGGAGGAAACAATGGAGATAACAATGGTGAAGGTAATAATGGAAGAAATAGGGAAGGAGACAACTTGTTTGGATTCCCTATAGTTGATGAGGAAACTCATACAACAATGAAAAACATCTCACCATTTGTCCTCCCCAACTTTTATGGATTGCGAAGTGAGGATCCCGAAACATTTCTGTTTGAGTTTGAAGTCGTGTGCCGAACTTATGACTATATGGAAGACTCTCAAAAACTCAAACTATTTCCTTCAACATTGAAGGGAGCTGCTTTGAAATGGTTCATGGGATTAACCACCCAATCTATTAGGACTTGGAATGATATGAAACAAACATTTTTGGATAGATACTTGGACTATTGTATGCCCACCAATCACAAGGATGAGGTATTCAAAATGATGCAAAAAGAAGATGAAAATTTGGAAGATTTACTTGAAAGATTTCAATACAACTTAAAAAGAGAAAATATGAGCAACTTAGATGATGAAACTTTGAAAGCCCTCATATTAAAATCCATTAGAGATGATGGATAGATATTTTAAACATGATGGAGAAAGGAGACATTTCTCAACTTCCACTTCATGACATAACAGAACTATGTGTCCATCTCTCAAGAGGAAAATCTAAAACAGGGAAAGGGCTTAGGGATCCTTCTCTTATCAGGGCTAACAATTCTGCAACTGGATCAGTAAGTAGGGCAGAGATTGGCAATATGCTTGATGAATTTAAAACTAATATCTTAGGGAGCCTTAGTGAACAACTAGACACCCTTAAGATCCAAAACAAGCAGAAAGAAGAAACATATGCTCTAGCCATCTTTTGTCCGAAATGTAGGAAGAAACATGCTTTAAGGGAATGTCCCTTGGATGCAAAAGTTGTAGAAACATGTATAATTTTCTCAGAGAATCATGAGACCAAGGATTGTCCTTCAATTCCTGGACTCAAAGCTGTCTTTCAAGAAGACCCAAATTTAGTAAAATCTCTCTGTTTTGTTGCAAGAAGACCTTGGCAGGGACAACAAACTCAAGGGTTTAACAACCCTATGAATCTTCAAACCCCACCAAATTGGAATCCTTGGCAACAACCTTGGCCCCAACATCAGAATCCATATCAACCATAGGTACAAGGGATGCAAAATCCTTATGGGAGATTTGCTCAATTTTATCAATATCCTCCATCTTTTCAAAATCAACAAGCTCCACAACTTCCAAACCCAAATCCACAACTTTCATTGCCATTTCCACAACAATCTTCTCAACAAAATCCAAATCCTCAACTCATTCTTCCATACCAACAAAAGACAAATCAACTTCCAGCTCAGCCATTGCCAAATCCTAACAATAAAAATCCTCAGAATACTTACATGATAGAAGGACAACAATTTCCTACCTATATGATTGTTCCTCTCAATGATGTACAACTCAGATCTGGTAGAGTTTTAGAAAAACATTCTATAGATGTCCAAGAGCAAGATACCTCTGAGGAGGACTCTCTTGAAGCCAATAAAAGTTCTGAGGAAGCATCTCTTCAAAACTCAAACATTCAAAAAGAGAAAGAAAAGTTAACACCCACAACTCCTATAGTTGAGCAACCTGCATCTTCATCTACACCGCCTTTTCCTGAAATATTACAAATTGACAAGGGGGTGGAAAAACAAATTTTGTTGCCTAACTATGATTTCCTAGATGAATTAAAGAATGTTTGTATAAATATTCCCTTGCTACAAGCCATTCGAGAGATTCCTATTCTAGCAAAAAAAATAAAGGAGTTGAGTTTCAAAAGACCAGGAAGGAAACTAAAAGACACAAGAAGAATCCACCTGGTAGGAAAAATTACAGCTATCATGATGGGAAAAATTACCATGCAGAAGTATGTAGATCCAGGAAGTCCAATTGTCAAGACACATATAAATGGGATAGAAATTCCAAACACATTGATTGACTTAGGGGCTGCTATCAACATTATGAGTAGACAGACTATGGAACAGCTAAAACTTCCTAATCTTCTTTTTACACCTACTTTACTGCAACTTGCGGATCGATCAATTATCAAACCAGATGGTGTATTAGAAGATATTTCAGTCTCCTTAGATTCTTGGGAATATCCAGTAGATTTTATGATTTTGACTCCCAAGAGTAATCTAGGAGGGCACCCACTTATCTTAGGAAGACCTTGGCTAGCCACATCTGATGCTTTCATTAGTTGTAGATCTGGGGATATGTACATTTCTAATGGTAATTCGACAAAGAAATTCAATTTGTATCCTCCAGCAAAAGCAATCACAGAAGTAGGAGAAAATGAATGGGTTGATGATGAGGATATTATACAACCTGTCTTTACCATTTCGGAAATTAGTGAGGATAGTCAAATTCTGAACACATTAGAAAATTTTGAGACATCTTCAGAATATGACCCCACACAATTTCAGTTGGAATCTGACATAGAATATTTATCATCAAGACAAATGTCTCTTTACTCTATGGAAGAGTTTGGTAGTTCTATCATTGAGATTTTTCCAAGAAAAACATTGAACATCAACAAAAATTTGGAAAAGTCACAATAGGAAGAACTAACCAAAATCTTTCAAAAACATTCTACTGCATTTGCATGGGAGTATACTGACATGAAAGGTATTGATCCTAAGACCTGCATTCATCATATCTATATTGAGAAAAACAGTAGACCAATCAGACAACCTCAAAGAAGGATGAATCCAAATCTTAGGGAGATAGTGAAAGAAGAGCTCCAAAAATTACTCAATGTAAACTTCATTTATCCAATTTCAGATAGCCGATGGGTTTCTCCTTTGGTTATAGTACCTAAAAAGAATGGTAAATGGAGGGTATGCATTGAATATAGGGAATTGAATAAAGCAACTTTGAAGGATCACTTTTCTTTGCCTTTTATTGATCAGGTATTAGATACATTAGCAGGTAAAAATTACTTTTCATTCTTGGATGGTTTTAGTGGCTATAATCAAATTCAGGTAGCACCTGAAGATCAAGATAAGACCACATTCACCTGTCCATGGGGAAATTTTGCTTATCGAGTACTTCCTTTTGGGTTATGTAATGCACCCGCAACATTCCAAAGAGCAGTACTAGGAATTTTTTCTGATCTAATCCATGATTGTGTAGAGGTTTATATGGATGATTTTACAGTTTATGGTAATTCATTTGAAGAGGCATTATAAAATTTGGAAAAGGTCCTTATAAGATGTAAAGAAACAAACCTTTCATTAAGCCATGAAAAATGCTTTATGATGTTTACTGAAGGTATTGTTTTGGGGCATCATATTTCAGGAGATGGGATTAAAGTTGATAGATCAAAAGTTGAAGTCATCTCCAAGTTTCCTATTCCAAATTGTCAAAGAGATGTTAGAAGTTTTCTAGGATTTACTAGTTACTATAGAAGATTTATAGAAAACTTCACTAAAATAGCATCTCCACTCTTCAAATTGCTTACAAAAGACTGTGAATTTAAATGGGATCCTGATTGTCAATCAGCCTTTGAAACTTTGAAAAAAAGAATATCTGAAGCACCTATCTTGAGAGGACCAAATTGGAAACTCCCTTTCCATATTTCTACGGATGCTTCAGATACAGCTCTGGGAGTTGTGTTGGGTCAAAAAGATTTAGTCCCTTATGCCATTTACTATACCAGTAAAAATTTGACTCCTACTGAGTTGAACTATACTGTGACTGAAAAAGAGTTTTTAGCTATTGTTCATGCAATCAATAAGTTTAGACATTATATAACAGGCTATGAAACTTTTATTCATACTGACCATTTTGCAATTAGATATCTAATGAACAAACCTGTTACTAATGTCAGAGTGACAATATGGCTCTTACTTTTTCAAGAATTCAATATTACTGTGTTGGATAGACCAGGAAAAAAAAATACAGTAGCTGATTTCTTGTCTAGGATTCAGAATTTTAAAGAAGATTCTCCTGTAGAGGATAAGTTTCCTGATGAATACTTGTTTGCAGTAACTATTAAGACTCCTTGGTATGCAGATATTGCTAACTATTTGGTTACAGGGAAACTTCCTTCACATTTGTTTCCAAGTGAAAAAATAAAAATTATTCAGGAGAGTTCAAAATATTCATGGATTTCTAACGAATTGTTCAAAACAGGGCCAGATCTTGTGATCAGAAGATGTGTCAGGGAAGATGAAATGCCTGATATTCTTAAGGCATGTCATGATGAACCATGCGACGGACACTTTGCAGACAAAAGGACAGCCTATAAAATCCTCTGTTTAGGATATTACTGGCCTTCCCTCTTCAAAGATGCAAAACAATATGTCAAAAGGTGTGACAGCTGCCAAAGAGTAGGGAAACCTACCCTTTCAAATGAAATGCCATTGCAAACACAGGTACTCATTGAACCCTTTGAAAAATGGGCTTTAGATTTCATTGGACCTATTAATCCACCATCTAAGCAAAGGAAGTATATATTGGTTTGTACTGATTATGTTACTAAATGGGTAGAAGCCAAAGCATTAGTATCTGCTACTGAAAATTCAGTTGTTCATTTTCTTTATGAGGATATTTTTACTCGCTTTGTTGTTCCAAGAGAAATTGTGACAGATCAGGGGAGCCAATTCACATCCAATTTGGTGGAGAAGTTGATGGAAGAATACAAAATCAAGCACAGAAGATCTACTCCTTACCATCCACAAGCAAATGGTCAAGTGGAGTCCACAAACAAAGTTCTTGAAAGTATCATCACCAAAACTGTTCATCTACATAGAAGAGATTGGCCAGAAAGGCTTCCAGAAGCCTTGTGGGCCTACAGAACTACATGGAGGAATACAACAGGACATTCTCCCTATGAACTTGTTTATGGGAAAGAAGTCTTGCTCCCCATTGAGTTCCAAGTCAAGACCTTCAAGATAGCAGTTCAGTTGGGGATGGATTTATCAGAAGCTCAAAAGCATAGAATGGAGTAGTTGAATGAGCTAGATGAGATCAGACAAGAGGCAATTCTAAGAACTAATCTAGTTCAATATCAAAGAGCTAAATGGCATGACAAATACATCAAAGAGAAGAAGTTTCAAGAAGGAGATTGGGCATTGTTATTTGATTCCAAGTTTAAAGATTTTAAGGGAAAATTTCAGACTCATTGGCTTGGGCCATATGAGGTTGACAAGATCTTTAGCAATGGAGCAGTAAGAATCAAGACCATTGATAAATTTCAAACTCCTCTTATTGTGAATGGCCACAGATTAAAATTCTATCATAAGCCACTCTCAAAAGAGGAATTTGTCAAAATGTTTCAAGAAAATTCTGTAATCAGGCTGGTACAGAATTCTTCTTCTTCTCCACCAGCCTAGCTTTTGTTCTTTTCAGTTTCAAAAAAAAAAAAAAAAAAAATGTTGTATAAGCCTGAAAACCAATCATTGATTGGCAGTCTTATACAGAAAATGTAGGGTGAAAATCAGGAACACCTGACACCCTATATTTTCCAAAAAGAAAAAAATCTCTCTTTCATTTCACAAGTTTTGTGACCACCCACTTCATTCCATTCCACTTCATTCCACTTCATTCCATTTCACTTCATTTCATCTACTTCATTTCATTTCACCAATAAAATTTTCTTTCATGACTATTTTCACTTAGTCAATTATCATCCATCTATTTCTATTCACCCAAATAATAGCTGTGTCAGTTTCCGCAGCTGACATTTGTTTCCGCAGTTGACACCAGTTTCCGCAGCCAGAAGTAGATTCTGCAGCTACCACTCTGTTTTTCAAAAGAACGTACAGTCAGATGTATTTTCACAATCAAGAAATCAAATGCAGGTATGAAGACATATTATGAAGACAGGGGGCATTCAAGACATCAAATGAGAAGCAACTAATTGAAGACCAAGGAAAAATGGCAAGAATTCCAAGGTATGAGTAAAATTTATTTCAAATAGCATTTAAAACACATTTTTACATAGTTATGAACCATAGCTCCATTATGTGCAATGATTGTGTTGACAAACTCCGTAACCACTCCACGATCTCTATATGATCCGCCCATAATCCTTGCATTCATTTTCAAACGGTCCATAATTGAGCCTCCGATCTTCACTCATACTCCGATACTCCACCCGTGATGAAGAAACGTAGTTGATTTGACTACGGCTTCTTTCAGCCGCATGAAATCCGTAGCCGTTGTATAAACATTCTTACATTTACTCTGCAGCCACCAAATTTTAAACACTACTAGATGTGTTATACTCCTCCTATTGTTCTATTAATCTCACAACCACATTTCCATCGAGCTCACGTAACCCTTCTCTGTTCCGCTTCACCCCATTTGTTCTCTATTACGCTACAGTCTGTATACCCATTCTCTGATATCTGCCTACAGTCATCGTGCTCATTTCTGCTCATTTAGCCGTCTTACCTCCGTTGAACCCTCCTCACGCAGACAAGTTTTAAAAGAGCAGAAAGAAGGATGGGTCAGTTGTTGAGAATAGAACCAGAAGGACCTAAATTTATGGAAGGATACCTGCAAGTCAGAGATTTATTGAAAAAGGAAAAGTGGCTTCGGTTCATCCAAAGGTTTAGAGGCTACCATAAAGAGGTGAAAAAAGCGTTTGCAAGGTCTTTCAATGGCCTGGAGGTAGAGATTGGGGACCTTAAATTCACAGTGAATGAGGCATCCATAGCAGCTGCCACAGAACTTCCTCAAGAAGGTGAACGATGGTTCAAGAACAAAAGCATTAGTGATGAAGCATGGAGAATGATCTTGCGTAACCCAGGTATGGATGTAAATATTTTTAAAAAGGGAATTCCTGTTCATGCTTTGAAAGAGGAGTGGGCTACTTTGCTGCTAGTTATTCAAAAATTTATCACCTGTGAGGGCCGTTTTGGGTCAATGTATATGTATCATACCCGGTTGCTGATGAATTTTCTAGACAACCAGACCCTCAATCTGCCATACTTTTTATTAAATAGTTTGAAGAAGATGTCTGTGACCGTTCAGGAGCATTTAGGGGACGTGGAGCCACATTTGTATCACCATGGTCTTGTGAAAATTCTGATTGAAAAATAGTTAAAAGAGAAAAAGGACACATGGGAACAATTTTTGATTAGAAATTTCTTTGAAGAACCTCAAGAAATTCCTGAGGGTAGTACATCAAGAAGGAGTAGGAGGAAGAGAACAAATGATGAAACTCAAAACACTCCTACTACTACAATTGAAAGAACTAGTGGAGAAGGGAGACTGTCAAAGAAGAGGAAGGAAGAAACCAAAGGTAAATAGCCAATAACATCAAAAGAGACAAAAAGTATTGAGGCTATGCATCAAACCCCTTCCTCTGAAGAAGATCATCAAGTGTTATCTGAGAGACTAGTTCATCTTCAGGAACAGTTATCTATGGCCAAAAAGAGGGGAAAAGAAAAACAAAAAGGAAAAGATAGTGGTCCACAGCGTGTAAGAAGAAGTTCCAGACTTAAAGGGAAGTTGAGGAAAACACAAACGAAAGGACCCCATTTCATTGATTTGGGAGAAGAAACATCTGAAAAATCCCCAGCTGGCCATAGTCCATCTCATTCTCAGTCAGACATTGAACATAGTTCATTTCATTCTCAGTCAGATATTGAACATAGTCCATCTCATTCTCAGCCAGACGTTGACATGAGCCCTTTTCAACCAGATTTTGAAGCCAATTCTCCTCCACGGAATTTTGGGGACAACCCAATAAAAAAAACACCTGAGATAGACCCAAAGCAGCAAGAAGTATATGATTATATAGAATCTTTAGAAAGGGCAGCCACGGGTCCCAGCACTTCATCCACTCAGCCTCACACAGCAAAGGAAGATCTCGTCCAATCATTGAAACAAGAAGTCTTTCAATTGGAGGTTTTAAATAAACACATTAAAAATGAAAATGAGGCATTGAACGAACAAAGAAAACTGGACAAGATCATTCATGACAATACCATGCTACATCTGGGACTATGGCAGAAAAAGAATAGAAAATTGAAAAAGAAATACCAGAAGTTAAGTAGAGCATTGGTTAATATCAAATTCAGGTGCTTGATGAAGAAGCCCAGGATGTTAGCAGCACCAAGGAAGAGGAGGAGAGGATTGGATGTACTGGCTGAAGTGTCAAGGCATATGAATTGAAGAAGGATTATCCAAATTTTGGTTGCATGAGGACATGCAACACCTTCATAGTGGGGGTATGTCGAGTCTCAAATCTGCATCTTTCTTATACACCTTTCCAAACCTTTTTCATTCACCTGGACCTTCTCAGTCACCAATATCATTGCATATTAATTGTAAAAGAGCTTTTAAAATGGTTTTTAACTATGTTTTGTGTCTGCTGTTTGATTTATATTTTTTCTCATTTAGCTGCGGAATCTTGTCACTTTCCGCAGCTGCTGCAACTTTCCGCAGCCATTTTGTCAAAGTCTATGTTGCAGGTGTCTTTAGGAAAATCGAGCCACATGGGCAAGTTCAAAATTACGTGGACATGGATCGTGTCCTATTGGCTCGGTCAAATTCATCTCGAAAGGCTGTGGTCAAAGGTGGCCAAGTGGTGGTCAACCGTAGAGTCCCACGGTGACAGAACTCTATTTCTCATCACGTGGAGATTTGCGCGGCCGTTTCTAAAACACAAGAGGCACATCAACACCTGTAAACGGCTCCATAAGCCGAATCCAACATCCACTCTCCATAGATTTACTCCTCAAGGCGGCCATAATGCTAAATCTCTGGACGTAATGGTTCACGTGTCTTCCTTCAGCGCAGACTTTAGGGAATTAGTTATATCTCTCTCTATTATAAATAATGCGTTCTCATACGCATAATAGTTAGATCTTTTGTAGATCTGTAATGTAATTGTATCGCCATTATGCTGTGACATTGTTTCTCTGTTATGAATGCATTTTAATATATGAGAAGACCTTGTTCAAAAGCGTAATTCGTATTTGAAAGCTGCTCCCCGAGGTATGTGCAGAGGGCCCTTGCACACGCTGAGGTTTTGTGTACTACTGTATAGTTTCATGCTTCATTTCTTTATGTTCATTGTGCTATAGTAATTCATGTATATATAGATTACATCTTTCATGGTATTTACATTTCATCTCTGTCCATAATCCTTCATGCTTTACATTTTACTTCTGTCCATAATCTTTGATGTTTTTATGTTGTTGTTAACTAATCAATGTTCTTGTTTCAGATTACAATAGGCAGCCTGGGGATTTGCACATCTTTTTCATAATGACTAATGACATGGAATCAATATTGTCCTTCTGCTGATTTCCTTTTCTTAGTGTTTGTTTAATTCCAGTACTGTTTTGTTTATTTTAGTCTTGCACATTTGCTTTAAGCATTTAGATTAGATATTAAACCGTTCATGTCATTTTCAGTTACCTCCAAAAGCCATAGCGAGACTAATGGTGAGGGATTGAAGTATGAATGTATAGTTTGATATTAGTTTACTTTTCTGCAAGTTAGATATTAAACTGTTCATGTCATTTTCAGTTACTTCTGAAAGCCATAGCGAGACTAATGGTGAAGGATTGAAGTATGAATGTATAGTTTGATATTAGTTTACTTTTCTGCAATATAGATATTAAATTGCTCATATCATTTTTAGTTACCTCCGAAAGCCATAGCGAGACTAATGGTGAGGGATTGAAGTATGAGTGTGTAATTTGATATTAGTTTATTTTTCTGCAATTTAGATATCAGATTGCTCAAGTTGTTTATGATTACCTCCGAAAGCCATAGCGAGACTAATGGTGAGGGGTCAGAATATGAGTTGACGTAATTTGATTTTAGTTTTACTTTACTTGCAATATTTTATTTGAGTAACAGTTTCTTTTGTGTTTAGATAGTAGCAAGGGTAATGGTTTTCATGATCAATAGTTCACTGTTTGTTTAACTAGGATAGTAGCACATTTCATTTCCTTTTAGGAACTAATTTTCTCATTGTATGTTTCAAAATCCTTTTGAAGTTTGAAAGTTTGGTAAATCATTATAAAGGACATCATTGCCTTGAACAATCACAACCATACTTGTCTTTTAGAATTTTCATTAGGAAACCAACCAAGATAAAAAGAAAAAAACCAAAAACGACAAAAAAGTAAGAGATAGGTTATCTTGCACATATAGTGCACCACACTTCGTCAGCTTACGAATTCCGGATTGAAAAATTAATGTAGCAATTTAGGACACACTAAATTGACCAAACAGGGCCCATGCCACATGGGCTGGAATTTTCCCGCTCCAAGTTTAACATGTGCTTGGTCATATAAGAGGATGAGGTCCCCTTCAATGAAAGAACGCGGAGAAACCGATTGATCAAAATGGGCTTTAACTTGCTTTTTCTGTGCCTCAATAACCAAGGCAGCCAAGTGGCGGGTTTCATCCAGTCGTTCCAGATACAAGAGACGTTCTTCCTCCGAAGAAGTGTCGGGCAATAATTCCACAGCCAATTTCAGAGAATGAATTTCACATTCAACCAGGAGAGTCGCTTCCATACCATACACCAATTGGAAAGGTGTGAATCTGGTCGCGCTCTTTACTGACGTTCGATAGGCCCAGAGAGATGAGAAAAATTGGAGATTCCAGTTGGATTTGTGGATACCAATCATTCGTTGAAGCATTGTGACCAATACCTTGTTCACGGCCTCAACCAGGCCATTTTCTTGGGGGTAGTATGGCGTTGAGCTATCATGACGAAAGCCCAACTTCGATGTTAGCTCTGCCATCATGTAATCCCGAAAATGAGTGCCATGATCAGTGAAAATGTCCTGAGGAACTCCGAAACGTGTAATAACATGGTTGAAAATGAATTGAGCGGCTGTCTTACCATCGACAGCTAATGTAGGCATTGCCTCAGCCCACTTAGTGAAGTAGTCCACGACAACGATTATATAAGCATGCCCCCCAGTCGAGTGAGGGTTACATGTCATAAAATCTATGCTCGATTTAGCAAAAGGGCCTATGGTAGTGACAGGATGCAAGGGTAGGGGTGGTGCGCACATCTTGCGCTGAAAGACCTGGCACACATGACACTTTCGAACTGCAACTATACAGTCTTTGAATATAGACGACTAGAAGTAACCCGCACGCAAAATCTTCTGGGCAGTGGCATATCCGGACATGTGACCACCACAGGTGCCACTGTGACAGTCATTCAAGACTTTCTCAGCCTCTTCCAGGGTCAAGCATCGGCGGAGTACATAATCAACTCCGACTCGATATAAGGTATCTTCGACAATGCAGTAGGGTTGAGATTGATGCCGAATACGACGTCGAGCATCTTTGGTCAACACAGACCGGAACGTGGATGTTTGAATATACACGATAATGTCCCCGTACCATGGATCACGAGTGCTGATAAGAAAGAGTGTTTCATCCGGGATATGATCCTTGGATTGGGATGGAACAGAGTCTGTCGGGAGAGAGAAAATAAGGTCAGAAAAAACCAATGATTTTGTCGATTTGGCAGTGGTGAACTCCAAATCAAACTCCTGAAGGATTAAAATCCATTTGGAGTACTTTCCCCCCAACAATTTTCGAGGCAAGATGTATGTCATTGGGTTGCAGTCAGAAACCACGGTTACTGTACGCAACAGGATGTAATGGCGGAAGCGCTGAACGGCTTAAACCACAGCGAGCGCCAACTTCTCGACGTGGGCATAGCGTGTTTCCGTGTTGAGAAGATTCCGAGATAGATAGTAAACTACGTGTTCATTTACATCGTCATTATATTGTACTAGAACCATAGCTATTATGCTAAATGAAATGGCTAAATAAAGGGTAAAATCGCAATGATAGTTGGGAGGACGTATCAACGGAGCATTGACGAGCAACATTTTAAGCTTATCGAAGGATTGCTGGGCAATCTCATCCCAATGGAAGGGAATGTCCTGTTTCAAAAGTCACGTAAACCCCTTGGCCACCTCCGCGTAGTTCGGAATAAAGCGCCGTAAGAAGTTGGCTTTCCCTTGTAGACTCTGCAGTTGATGTAATGAGGATGGGGATGGGAGGTTAACAATGGCCTCGACCTTGATGGGGTCAAGATGAATTCCATATTTGGAGACGAAAAATCCCAAAAGACGACCAAAATCCACGCAGAAGACACACTTGTGAGGATTGAGCCTAATATTGTAACGTTTGCAATGGAGGAAAATCTGGCGGAGGTGTTCAGGATGGTCCTCACGCTGAGCTGAATGGGCTGGAAAATCGTCTAGATACAGCTAAAAAATATGATGTATGTGATGGAAAGCATAGGAAATAGCATGTTGGAAGGTGGCCCCAGCATTTTTCAAGCCGAACGGGAGATTTTTGTAAGCGAAAGTACCCCACGGATAGATAAAGGCAATTTTATGTTGATCAGCGGGTAAAATATTAATTTTATTGTAACCCGAGAAACTGTCCATAAGGGAATAAATCTCACTCCCCGCGCATTCATCGATGATCTAATCTATAAAAGGAGTGGGATAACTGTCCTTAGGATAGGCCCAATTGATGTCTCGGTAGTCAACACAGACCCGTATAGTGCCCTGTTTCTTATCTACAGGGACGATATTAGAAACCCATTTTGTGAGGGGAATTGGGTATATAAAGCTTGCGTCAAGAAGTTTTTCAACTTCTGCCTTTATAGCTGCAGATTTTTGGGGATGCACTAGGCGTAGACGCTGAAGCACAGGCTTCGCACCTGGGTAGGTGGGAATCTCATGCATGACTATACTGGGATTAATCCAAGGGTCATTTGACCTAGAGATAATGTTAAATTGAATGGTGTGCGATGGTGGTGCGGGAAAAATACCCATGAGGACGGGGTCTTTGAAAAGACCGTGTCCTACACTGTCGAGGGGATTGGGGATCTGATCCATGTAAGGTACATTGTTCTCGGAGGATGAGGTGAAAAAATACAACTGATCGACAGTGATAATTTTTCCCTCCTGAGGAAACTTCAGAAGTTGGAAGAGGGTGGACGGAATGCATAGCATAGCGTGAGTCCAGTTGCGACCTAGAAGGAGGTTGTAGTTGAGCTTGGCATCAACCACTTCTACTTCTACATTGACTATCTTACCCTGTAATGTGATTGGAAAACTCTCGATAACACCCATGGGTTTTGATTCCCGACCATCAAATGCCTCTAGGGCATTGGGAGATGACGTGAGAGCTGGAGAGCCAATGGCCTTCCAGCAGGTGGATGACATAACATAGGTGGAAGCACCTTCGTCCACAATGGCTCTATGGACGTTGAGGCCGTTGATCCCGATTTGTATAACAAGAGCAATTTGATGTGAAAGTTGGGGGACAAAATTTTCGAGGTCGAAGGTGAGAAGACTAGAATCAGTGGGATCAATTCCACCGATTGTGGACAACAGAGATTTCCATTGTGATGGGAAAATTTGAAGCACTTCCAACATAGACATTGCGGAAGGCGCCTGTGCCAAATCCTCAACAATGCTATAGTGCTGAGCATCACGGGCGTTTGGATTATAGGAATATTTTTGCAGAACACCTTTAGAAGGTGGCCTCACAACAGGTTCAGCGTTGGGCTTCTCAATTTCTAAAGAACTAGAGACAGGTGGGGGAGGTGGGCCATCAACGTCTTCCTTCCTAGCTGCCTGGCATGATCTAGCATAATCCTTTGAGCGCGTAGCAATTGAGACAGGTGCAGCACCATTAATCATAAAAACTTGGGACCCAAATGGTGCAGATGGTGAAGGCTGCTTAACCATCTGGGTCTACTGAGACAGGAATGGTTCTTTGAGAACTACCGGAGTCCCTTTGGAGCCTTTCAGAAGTTGACTAACTTCAGATCGTCGGGGACAATATTTGGTATACTGATCTCCTTCACAGATAAGGCAGGGGTACTTTGGTTTACATTGGGAACCATCGTCAGCACGAGGTTTGGAGGATTCCGGTTTCGAGGCATCAGTTTTGATTTGCCTTTTCCCTTATTCTTTCCTTTGGAGACCTTTTTCGTAGGATTAGCCTAAATGGCGTTGACCTCTGCAGTCTTTCCAGAATCTGGAGGGGCGAGAAGAGTAGAATTATTGGAAGAATTAGACTTCTGCTTCCCATTTGAGGACTTCCAAGAAGTTTGAGAAACGGAACCAATAACACCATCCACCGATGGGGTAGCTGGTGCTTTAGAGGTCCCTGGCCACGGGGCATCAGTCAAGATATCATAAAGCGTGCCAGACTGAGAGTACACCAAATCAAGGTACTGGGCATGAGCGATGGCTTGTTCTTCGGTCACACATGCCCCCATAGCAATATCTTGAGCGATCTTGCTAACGAAGGAGGTAGTGAACCAATGTGTTAGTAGTTGATCAGGTATATCAAACTTGATTAGTATACGACGATGTCGCCACTCATGAATATGATCAGATATGTGGGTGGCTTTATCCTACTTGAGAGAAGTCAGGAGATGCGTCCCGACTTCGTAACGAATCGGTAACTGGAAATGTGTCAGAAAAGCCATAGCTAACGTATTGAAGTCTTGAAAGATACCGCGGGGTAATTCTATATGCCACTTAGCAGCAACACCGATAAGAGTACGCTAGAAGAGACATAGACGAATTGAATCATCCACCCAAGAGTTTGAAGAACACCACAGATGGTAGGTCATGACATGAGCTTGGGGGTCCTCTCCAGCTTTACCTTCAAATGTAGGACAGTCATTGAGCACCTTGGTCGGAACCGGAGGTCAATAAGGATTGTGAAGAATCAGATCATTGGTCAATTTAGAAACGTTCGAAAATTCCAATGTAGCAAGGAAAGGAAACTGAGTATTGAAAGGCATACCAGGTCCCTGATAAGGAGCTGTACCTGTACTCCACCCTAGTTGAGCATAAATTTTCCCCCATTGGTTTTTGTCCCGAGGGATTCTGACCATAGGGGGTGTAAGCCATATAGTTAGGTTGATACGGTTGCTGATAACCAGTGTACGGGGGTTGATAACCGAGGTATGGACCCTGATTATATGTCGGCCCCGTTTGAGCAGTATATGGATTTGACTGCTGAGTATAGGTATAGCCTGGTTGTTGAAGGTAATAACCAGAACCTTGGGGCGGGTTGTAAACCGGTCGAGATTGACCTTGGAGGTAATAACCGCCTTGGGGTTGAGCAGGCTGTTGGTAAGTGGGGCCTTGCTAAGCCTGATAAGTTGGGTGCGTAGGCGGATTCGGCTGCGGCATAGAATAAATCGGCCGTTGAGCAGGGTTGACTGGATGTGCAGGTTGGCCTAGTTGAGCAGGTTGACCTGGCTGACCGGGCTGCCCTGGTTGAACAGGTTGACCCGGGTGAGATGGTTGTCCTGGTTGAACAGGTTGACCTAGCTGATGAAGGGCACCAGGCTGCCCCAGATGAGTCGGTTGGCCTGGTGGTGGGATAGGGCCAAGTTGTGCCTCATAACTAGTTTAACCCGTAACAGGACCATAAGATGGCCCTGGCTGTGCAACATTCAGACCAATAGGAAACTGAGGTTGCAGAGGTTGCACCATAGGTTGAGAGGGTTGGATTTTCCCACCAGGACCGTACAATGGTCCCGGTTGATACCCCGGTTGACCTATGGGTCCTTGAGGTTGCCCTGGTTGGACCATAGGGTGAGGCTGTATAGGTTGACCTTGAGGGTTGTAGGACTACCCTTGCAGATCGTATAACAACCCCTGCTGGCCCGAAGGTTGGCCCTGGAAGGGTTTTCCTTGTGGGTTGGAAGGTTTCCCAGCCTGGGCAGATAGAAAACCTTGAACATACTGATAAGCCTCTGGAGCAGGAAAACGCAGAGGGTTTCCTTGCTCATCATACTGATATGGAAAAACATAAACGGGTGTACGATCTGGTCCATAATGGGAAAAATAAGGACGGTTGGGATCTTGGGAGGATTTACCAACCTCGGAGTTCGAAGTCTGTAGAGACAACCGATACTCCTCAGAAGAGATATTCTCTGGAATAGCCGATGCTATGTAAACGTCTTCGAGAAGTGATGAGCTCCTTGTAGACTGAGTAGTAACAGTAGGCGTAGATGCAGCTATGCAGACAGTAGGCCTAACAGGTACTGATGTGACTTGAGGAGATGACGTGAGGGGTGTCCTTGGAGACATCCCTAACGAAGGAATAGCCAGCTTCATGGACGGAGTTGATACTCCCATAGAGGTGACAACGACCACAATCTGAATTAAGGATCTATACCCTGCTGGAAGCAAAGGACCAGGCAAAGACATCAAAAAAGAATCGGGGTTGCTTTCTGGGAACAATTGGTAATATTCACCGGATGTAGGAATTTCCTCACTAGGAGAAGGACTGGGTGAGTCCATATCTGACCCTGCCGCTAGATCTTCTAAAAGACGACGAGGACTAGGAGGAATAAAAGCAGCTAAAAAGGTGATCCCGATGTAAGAGGAGGGAAATATTCCCCCACTCCAAATCCAAACCAAGCGTTGGATACGGGCCAATTGAACTCAACTGGTCCTCCAAAGGGAAGCTTAGATAGAACCGGTCCCCCTTCAGGAAACTCGAAGACAACAGGCTGCTGAGGTTCAGCAAAGGACTGAGAGACCTCTGATGAATTGTCTGTGTAAGGACTACCAGTAGACGAAACTGAAGGTTCCGCCACTGTGACAGTAATGAAAAGAGGAAGAGATCAAAACAAAATCACACGGGCAAAAAACAAGGCAAACAATCAAATGGCAAACAAGAAAACTCTAAAAGGGCGTGTGATCGCAGGTGATTAATTTTACGATGGTGAAACTTAGAAACTTTACTGTTTCATGTTTTAAGAGTCGAGAAAGGGATAAAAGGTGACTCTATCTCTTTCAATTTGGAAACAAGCGTGAAAGGACAAGCTGTTGGAGAGGTAAATCCCCTCTGTGGACACACGCGATCCCTACTGGCCCAGATCGGGTCTAGCAATAATCAAGTCATGCTAAGACGCAGGTCTCTAGTTACAAAATGACAAGAAATGATAAGTTGCCTACCTCAGGTCCTACGCGATGGTCATCGAAAGAAGGATGATGCTTCTCGTCCTCCACTTTGGCAGATCACGATCCTTCTGCTTAGCGCGTCCGAACACCTGCACACATGCGTAGTAACACAACGATATACAACATAAAATCTAAATCTTGTAACTAAACATCAGTAAGAGAAGATGTAACTCATTGCATCAAAGATAAAGATACATGAGTGAAACCATAATCAAAGTCGCTTATTATTAATAAAACAAAGGAACGATACAACCTTAAGCTTTGACGTTGGATCTTCCTTTGGTGGGGTCGATAGTGGAGCACATCTCAATGAAGCTCATCGTAAATGGGACAAATCTCTCTCTCTTCGGCTTGGCTCTCAAAGGCTATCTGGCGATAGTCTCCTTGCTACTAATTCAACTCTTAGTTCTAGCTTGCTAAGGGAAAATGGCAAGCTTATATAGATGGTGGAAGGGGATTTGGGATCCCTACAATTGTGGGATTGGCCCTATCCTCAAGGAAGCTTCCATGATAGGTGGAAAACCACCTCCCATACATGGAGATCCGGAGCCAAACTTCCCAACTCATTTTAGAGACTCGTTCAGGAGTGGGTTGGAATCAAACTTCCACCATTTATTTTTTAAAAAACAATCCTTATTAAGCTTGGCGCGAGCAATACACTGGGACAAAGCACCAGCTGGTGTGCCCTCTTTGGTGGATTTCCCCCATTGGCGCGAGGGCGGAACTGGCTGGTCTTCCAAGGCCAAAAGGTCTATTTTCAAGGTTTTTCACAGGAAACTGTCTTCAGAGGAATGATTGTCCTTGTCAAGGGGGATGCCATGAAAGTGGTTTCAGGTCATGCCACTGCTCACAGGTCATGGAAAATGCCCTCCAATGTGTGGGACGGGGGATTGTAGGGACGATGACAAATTACTGTGTAATAGATGCCCCCTAAAGCATGAGGCCCGAGAGAGAGAGAGGGGTGAAATTCTTTACAAGAACGTGCCTAATTGAAAACACTGCCGTCAGAAAACCTGTGTAGACAAGTACAACTGATATCTCAAATATATGATATGTGGTATGGGCACATCCATCCATAATAGAGTATACAATAATCAAGATCTGAGGCATGGACCTGCCCATCCAGTGAGGATCAGTAAATAGACTCAGGTATGGTCGCAACCATCTAATCAATGAGTCATGTAACCAATCATGATAATCCACAAAATCCGCAGCCTGGACTCCATCAGAAAAAAAATCCAGGGTCTTGCGCTCCATCTCGACCCAAACAGAGTACAAGTTCTAGCACGCGAATAAGTGAGCTGAAGTCGAACATGCAAGAACATCGTCTGATTACCAGCCAATGATGAAAGACGTTAACAGACGCGAGAGGAACCGCTAGTAATGACAATGGCCATCAAGGTACTATAGGTACAATCCACGGAATGTGAACAGTGAGTTGGCGTCGAACACCCGTAGAATCATTCGATCGAAGGTCAATGATGAAAACCTTACGTCGAATGTGAAGAACTTGCCATTGAGGCATGCAGGCTCCAAGGTACCAGAAAGGAGTCTCTAGATCAACTTCCTGGATAATGAGATGGAGTCGACAGGAAGTGACCTTGATCGAAGGTGGGCCATAGTGTTTCCCACATCATCGACACGAGACAGAGGAACATAATGTTTGTGAATCAGGATCAGTAGAGAATCAAAGGAGGGTTGAGAATTTCAGAGGTCAACTTCTCTTGAACATATCGGCGGTATGACACTTGATTTGGATGTATTTGACATCAAAAGATCTGAGGTCATAATGACGAGGCAAAGAGCAGATGAGTGGTCAAAAAGGATTACCAAAACCCACGGAGGCAAGCAAGAAACGAGATGAGATGTCCCCAACCCGACACGAATGCAGACAAGTGCCATGTTCAAGAGCGACATAGTGCCGACACGACAATGATACTGGTTTCATTTTTTCCCACCATTTCTAGCGAGTACCCCAATTATTTTTGAGAACAAGCTTGAAGGGGATAACATATGCTTGTGATATAAGTTTGTCCTTCGGAAAAATCTAACCTAGTACATTTAACGAGCCCTAGGAAGGAGAAACTCGAGTAATGTCATTATGACGGAATCCAATGTCATCAAGGTTTAACGAGTCTGACAAAGGAAGAACTCGACGTCTTTTCATATTTAACGAGATCAAAAAGACAAGCGACTCGGAAATCTTTTCAGTTTTAGAGAGTCAGAAAAGAGCTGAAAGATGACTCCTCCTGGAGGAACGAGTGGTATAAAGGGAAGAAACTGGTTCCGATGATGGTGGAACTGCTCATAACAAGTAAAGGTTAAGAGGCTAGCTAACCAGACCACTCATCGCAGCGGTTCCTCAAGAACGGGTAAAACAACCAAGAGAAGGCATATGATCGGCCAAGCAGATAGTGACGATGGAATGAGAGAACCAAGGCTCATCTGGAAAATCAGGTTGATAAAATAGCAATCACGAGAGGTAAAATGGGAATGGTTTCATTTTTACACAAGCTTGAAACAAAGATGAACTATGCTTAAAACTAGTTTCATTTTTACACAAGCTTGAAATGGAAACAAAATATGTTTGAAAAAGTAAGCATGCCCCCAGCATGGTGACTCAATTCAAGGTACATGCCCCCCAAGCTTCAATGCATTCACCGAAGTAGACTGCTAGTTACTGACAGGTGGATGGAATGAAGGTTCAATCATGAGACCAAGAGAAAGACTTGACTGGGATTTTACGAGATCTAATCAAAGACTCGAATTGAACGGGAACATGTTTCATTGTTTTAACAAGGTTGAAACATTAAAAGAACTATCCTCAGAACATCTTGTTTCATTTTTTAGGGAGCTTGACACAAGGAAACAAACTGTGCTCCAAAGAGCTTGTTTCATTTTTTAAGGAGCTTGACACAAGAAAACGAACTATGCTCCGAGGACCTTGTTTCTTTTTTTAAGGATATTAACACAAGAAAATGAACTGTGCTCCGACGGTCTTGTCATAATGAACAGGAAGTCATTGCTTCCAAGAGTTCCACTCCCGATGGAAGGAAAACATCCTGGAAGTCAGGACCGAATGCCCCCAGCACCTGATGCACCACAGCACTATCACTGAGTACAGGCATGGGGTAGGTAGCCACATAGTTGACCTGCGGTGGGGCAGATACAATGGGTGGATAAAAACCAGGACGGGATGATGGCGGGATAGCTGCCATATCAGGACCAAAGAACGAAAGCTGATCAATGGTCACGATCTGTCCTTCATGTGGAAAACAAACCACACGAAAAGGGTGGAGACAAGCGCTCCCATGGCATAGGTGTAATCGTGCCCCAAAAGCAGATTAAAATACAAGGGACTTGGAACAACCATCACATCCATATGGACGATTTTACCTCCCAGTGTAACAGGTAACCTTGGAAGGATCCCTAACGGTTGACTAGTTCTTCTGTTAAATGCTAACAGATTCTACGTAACAGGCACAAGCGGCGGCGAACCGAAATCTTGCCAAGTAGTTGAGGATAGAACACTAACAGATGCACCTTCATCTATAACAGTGCTAGGTACGACTAGACCAGAGGTTTGTACCGTTATCTGAAAAGGCACATAAGACGGAAGGCAGTATCTGGCAAATCGACTCCAATCAAAGGAAGCGACCAAAATACTTGGAGGGGCTACCATTGAACCAAGATGGTCTTCCCCTGGTGTTACGGGAGAAGAAGGAGAATCCTCTACGACCTCCATCACGGAGTTGGGAAGGGTATCCTCCGAGACTTCCATCACGGGAGGTGGAGGAGTAGCTCCTTGAGGTGTAGGGATAGGATAATATTTCTCCAAGTCCGAGGAATCTGAAGAAACAAGAAGAAACTGAAGGGTGTGAGATCCACTCTCAAGGGAAAAGACCTGGTGCACCGTAGACGGGGCTAGCTCAACCGATCCCATGACCAATGGTTGGTCAGGGATGGATTCCTGAATTTGAATTTCCAGGGGAGCGGGATCAACCACAGATGACTCTTGACCAATCGTGGCATCAACTAGTGGAAGACTCAAAGACAACTGCTTGTAACCAGCTGGGAGGCATGGTGTAGAAATATTTGAGTTGTCCAAAAATCTCTTGGCTTCATCCATATACGGACAAAGGTGAATGGCATCGTGCACTTCACACAACTTATAGGGATTGGTGAGCTTACCCTGCTTCTTAAGAGCTTTACCAACACTAGCTGAAGACGTGTCCCCAACCTGACTCCCGAAAGCTAAAGGAAATGACGGATGACCGTTGGACCATACTTAGAGCACCTTGGGAATTCCAGGGCAGTCTCAATGAATATGGTTTTCTGTGCACAACATGCATGGGAACTTGACTTTCGGTGGCGGGTTGGGAGGTTCATCAAGAGGAGATGTTTTAGAAATAGTAGCTGCATCCTTAGCCTCTCTCTTATCAAGCTTCTTATTCTTTGTCTTCTTCTTCTTCTTCTTCTTAGGCACCTGGGTACTCGAATCCAGAATTTCACCAGGTGAAGTAGAAGAGGAGGATGCAGAAACTGACAAAGAAGGGGAGAGGTCCATCTTGGAATCAACATGATGTTTTTCAGGCGGAGGAACTAATTGAACAGTAGCTGAGACATTCAAGACCACAGAGGTTGAAAACAACCAAAAATGCAACCCAACAGTTAACCCAGGAAGGGACAACGTTGCCATGTAAGGAGCACCAACATTTCCAAAAGGAGTAAAGGACCAGGATTCCCATCGGAGGAGATTCCTTGGTTGGTGAACTCCAAAAAAGTTGCCATCAGAAACGATATTAAGAACAACACCCTAAGGAAACTAACTTTAACCAGGAATATTTCGTGGGCAGTTAATTTCTAAAACATTGAAAAAAAACTCTACCATTTCATCTTTTAAGAGTCGAGAAACAAGCAAAAGGTGACTCTATCTCTTTTAGATTGGAAACAAGTGTGAAAGGAAAAGCGCTTGATGATATTTTCAAATTTAGGGAGTCAGTAAAGATCAAAATGACTACTCTGGAACTATAGGCAAGAGGGTGTACCAGATATCCGTGAACTGCAATATACACCTTTCTTAAAAAATGAAAGAGAAATCACCCAAGGACTTGACGTGTGTGTAGGCAATCTCCCCGAATGCTGTGTCCAGTGTATCACGGGTATAAGGCGACATACTCGGCTTCCTACGGATAAAGGATAGTAACCTAGTGGGGTCTCCCTTTATATATGCGATGGTACGGGGAGCACAAGTCCGTACTAGTGCTGTCTAAATCCAAGAGGCGAACGACAACTACTAGGTTTAACGACGTCGGAACACGTCACTAGCCTAGACCTCTAGATATTTCGTTAATGTTTCAATGTTGCCTTAAGGTAAATTGAATAAATTTTATGGTTGATCTTCAATTATGTCTCGGTTTCAAGTCCCTACCGTAATTTACTATGAAAAATTACTATAACTTAGCTAAGACGCAGGTCTCTAGTTACAAAATGACAATAAATGATAAGTTTCCTACCTCAGGTCCTACACGATGGTGGTCGAAAGAAGGATGACGCTTCCCGTCCTTCGCTTTGGTAGATCACGATCCTTCCGCTTAGTGCGTTCGAACACCTGCACACATGGGAAGTAACACGATGATATACAACATAGAATCTAAATCTTGTAACTAAACATCAGTCAGAGAAGATATAACTCATTGCATCAAAGATAAAGATACACGAGTGAAACCATAATCAAAGTCGCTTATTATTAATAAAACAAAGGAACGATACAACCTTAAGATTTGACACTGGATCTTCCTTCGGCAGGGTCGACAGTGGAGCACATCTCAATGAAGCTCATCGGAAATGGGACAAAGCTCTCTCTCTTCGGCTTGGCTCTCAAAGGCTTTCTGGCGATAGTCTCCTTGCTACTAATTCAACTCTTAGTTTTAGCTTGCTAAGAAAAAAAGGAAAGATTATATAGATGGTGGAAGGGGAGTTGGGATCCCTACAATTGTGGGATTGGCCCTATCCTCAAGGAAGCTTCCATGATAGGTGGAAAACCACCTCCCATACATGGAGATCCGAAGCCAAACTTCCCAACTCATTTTAGAGACTCGTTCAGGAGTTGGTTGGAATCAAACTTCCGCCATTTATTTTTTAAAAAACAATCCTTATTAAGCTTGGCACGAGCAATACGCTGGGACAGAGCGCCAACTGGTGCGCCCTCTTTGGTGGATTTCCCCCATTGGCGATAGGGCGGAACTGGCTGGTCGTGCCAAGGCCAAAAGGTCTATTTTTAGGGTTTTTCACAGGAAACTGTCTTCAAAGGAATGATTGTCCTTGTCAAGAAATAGGCAAAAGGTGACTCTATCACTTTCAGATTGGAAACAAGCATGAAAGGAAAAGTGCTTGATGATCCTTTCAAATTTAATGAGTCAGAAAAGATCAAAATGAATACTCTGAAACTCTAGGCAAAAGGCGTACCAGATATCCATGAACTGCAATATACACCTTGGTTCATAAATGAAAGAGAAATCAACCAAGGACTTGACGTACGTGCAGGAAATCTCCCCAAATGCTGTGTCAGGTGTATCACGGGTATAAGGCGGCAGACTCGGCTTCCTATGGATAAAGGATAGCAACCTAGTGGGGTCTTCCTTTATATACGCGACGGTATGGGGAGCACAAGTCCGTACTAGTGCTTTCTAAAGCCAAGAGGTGAACGACAACTACTAGGTTTAACGACGCCAGAACATGTCACTAGCCTAGACCTCTAAATATTTCGTTAATGTTTCAATGCTGCCTTAAGGTAAATTGAATAAATTTTAGAGTTGATCTTCAATTATGTTTCAATTTCAAGGCCTACTAAATGTTATGTCTCAAAATCCTCTAAATGCACACTACATGCCACTATATATCACTTTGTTCGATGAATAGCTAACTACGAGAAGGTTGAGATCTTTCCAAACAATAACAAAATTATCACAAAACAACCACTAATGTCTCTAATGCATGCTAATAAAACTAAAAGCTTTTCCCTTAGAGTTATATAACACTAATAACGCAGAAAAGTTTTCAATTTACACTAACTAATCAAAAGAAAAAGACTTGTTTTTGTATTTTCAACGTTTTAAGAGCAAAATGCACTAAACAAAATGAAAAATAATAAAGAGAACAATTTGAGAAATGATAGCGAAAGAGAAAAGAAAAACAAGTCCACTCAATACAAAACACAGAATCAGACCTCAAACTGATGAAGAAATCCCTCAAAACAAAGAGGAATCCCAAAAAATCATGTGAACCGTGTGATCTAGGCTCAAAATGAGACAAAACGAAACTTGAGTGAAAAGGAGAGAAATCACTCAAATAACGCAATAACACAATGGAAAACCACCAAACGAATGCAGAGAAGCAACAACGAAGTTGACTGAACAACCAAAAACCAAAAACTCCCACGGGAGGCTCAACACACTATAGGACCTAGATGCCCTAGGGCTAGAATGTAAAACCGATAGTAGAGGGAAAACAACTGGAGGATGGAGGTCATACACAATCAACCAAGACTTCAGGACACTCAGGCAGTCGAAAAAATGACACCAAAACCATAAATCAAGCTCAGAAGGCTCGGAAACAAGCAAACCCTGGCACCACACAGGATTGGTGCGACTGTCTGGCTGCAACTAGTGCCAGAACATGATTGGTGCGGGGGCTTAACCAACAACAAGCGCCAGTTGGCACGACTGTCAAGTCAAAAAATGTGCCAGTCGAGTTTACTAATGACAAAAGTAAAAAAGAGTGAACAGGGAGCAGATCAAGGATGGTGGGAGCTGAACAGAGGCTTTACACCAGAAAGAGATAGACCAGATGAGAAATTCAAGCAGACAAAATCCAAAAATGACCGAAAGAGACAAGACAAAGTCCAATCAATTCCTGAGTGGAGTCGCCATTTTTTTGGAGAGGTAAATCCCCTCTACGGATAGAGGCAATCCCTACTAGCCCAGATCAGGTCTAGCAACAATCAATTCAGGCTAAGATGCATGTCTCTAGTTACAAAATGACAAGAAATGATAAGTCGTTTACCTCAGGTCCTACGCGATGGTCGTCGAAAGAAGGATGACGCTTCCCGTTTCTCTGCTTCGGCAGATCAGGATCCTTCTTCTTAGTGCGTTCGAACACCTACACACATGCGAAGAAACATGACGATATACAACGTAGGATCTAAATCTTGTAACTAAACATCAGTCAGAGAAGATGTAACTCATTGCACCAAAGATAAAGATATACGAGTGAAACCATAATCAAAGCCACTTATTATTAATAATACGAAGGAATGATACAAACTTAAGCTCTGACGCTGGATCTTCCTTTGGCGGGGTCGATAGTGGAGCACTTCTCAATGAAGCTCGTTGGAAGTGGGACAAAGCTCTCTCTCTTCGGCTTGGCTCTCAAAGGTGGTCTAGCGATTGTCTCCTTGCTACTGATTCAACTATTAGTACTATGACCACTAGCTTGCTAAGGAAAATGGAAAGCTTATATAGATGGTGGAAGGGGATTTGGGATCCCTACAATGGTGGGATTGGCCCTATCCTCAAGGAAGCTTCCATAATAGGTGGAAAACCACTTCCCCTACATGGAGATCCAGAGCCAAACCTCCCAACTCATTTTAGAGACTCGTTCAGGAGTTGGTTGGAATCAAACTTCCACCATTTATTTAAAAAAAACAATCCATATTAAGCTTGGCGTGAGTAATACACTGGGACAGAGTGCCAGTTGGCATGCCCTCTTTGGTGGATTTCCCCCATTGGCGGGAGGGCTGAAATGGCTGGTCGCGCCAAGGCCAAAAGGTCTATTTTTAGGGTTTTTCACAGGAAACTGTCTTTAGAGGAATCATTTTCCTTGTCAAGGGGGATGCCATGAAAGTGGTTTCAGGTCATGTCACTGCTCACAGGTCACAGAAAAGGCCCTCCAATATGTGGGACGGGGGATTGTAGGGATGGTGACAAATTACCGTGTAACAGTTTGTAATCTATCTCACTATCTGCCTATGAGTTGCACCCACTCATCGCGCCTTTTTCCTAGTTCATAGGTAGTTATTTCCATTAACAAAATTGGTGAATGCACTAGGGAGTACTCTTGAAAATTCTATGCAAGTGCAGTAGAATACAATTTCTTGCTAGATAATTATTTCTTAATGTTTTTTTCATCAAATAATTTATGCCATTGTTATCATTGAATAATTATAGTAAAAATATATTAACAATAAATGCAACAAGAATAATAAAGATCATAGAAATACAACCACACACAATAGAGACAATAATTTACCCTGAGAAACCTTACCTTAGGAGAAAACCTAGAAAATTTTCTCAGGAGAAATTATTCTTCAGCAAGGTTTATAAATAAAAAATTTATCTAGAAATTTGTGCCAATAATCAAAGATTCTAGAGAAATTGGTCAAAATATGTTGGTCAAATCAACGAAAAAAACAAAAATTTAACAGTGCTCAACTTGGCCTAGTTAAACTGGCTTGTGATCAAATTTCAGTCTTTTGGTCAACGATTTGCATGTGTGACACTCCTACATTTAAATTTTGGTGAAAAAAACTTGGTCAAATTTGGTCAAAGTTTGGTTAAAGCTCTTCCACACGTGTGGCCAAGAGAGAGAAACTGAAGAAAATAGGATCTCTAAACCATTTTTTTCCCTTCTACTCATACTTGATCTTTGTTGATCTCCAAATGAGGCATCTTGACATCTTATTTATACACATCCAGGGGGTGTGACAACCCAAGGGAAATGTATGTTCACTTGTTGGTCGACTTAAACTTTTTTTGGGCCGAATTTTCTTAATAAAATAAAATTTTTACATAATTCTTCTAGGTTGACTTGGCAGACCATTTAGACGTGTGTGAATACCTCTCGATGCTACAAAAAAATAAACACTCCCTCTTAGCGAGGGAGGTATTGATCTCCTTAATTGAAAACATATTTCTTATTAGCTGAAATTTCTCCTCCACTAGAAAAGTTCATGATCTTGCTATGTTGATGTAGTGTCTCGTCACATGCACGTCTACATATATAGATCACTCCATCCTAGAATAGGAAATGTGAGCATCCCCGGACATTTACCCCTAACCAAATCAATATGGCTCTATGAGTAAATGTATCAATCTCCCTTGGTCAAACCAACACGATCCAACCAAATCAACATTTCTTAGGAGAAGGTCTGCCCTTGGGTCATTCATTCCTTGCCAAATCAACATGGCCCAACCAAATTAGCATGACTTCTTAGGTGAATGTATCATTCTTCTGTTTGAAAATGCAACTAGTTTCGGTTTTCATAATTGTCATTGTACTCATGTCAATATGTATATATTATGTAACAAGAAAAAGAATAAAAAAATACTATTTTTAAAGCATGGGTTTCATGTTGCTTTTGATTGGTCTTCTAGTCATGTTCTTCAAGCTTCTATGGTTTTTCATGTCATAATATTTATTTTCACAATTCAAGAGAGTTAAATTCATGTATATAAGACCCATCTGGGAAAGATGTACCATGTAAAAGAATTTATTTTGAGTCAAGATAGTCAAAATAAGCCTCCTAGCACAAGTGGGCCCTGTTGGAGATAAGTCAGCCCAGAGAGGGCTATTTGACCTCCATAGATGGTATAAATAGAAACTACCTTACCTTATTTGGAAACCAATTTTACTTGCATTCAATAAGTTCGATCCAAGGTGCAAAATTCAAGAAATAAGTCAGGAAAGGTAAGGATAAAATAAGTTGAAGCAAGAAGGAAGGAAAATCGAGCTTGTGGTCAAGAATTTCCCTAGTTTTTTCTGACATGTGCATATATTTTGAGTTGTTTTAGGGTCGGAAGTTGTAGACCTACTGCAAGTCTGAAATTTGCATATGGGGGACGAAATTCTAGGTTTAGTGCAGTTCTGGAAGGGTTTGAATCTTGTTGACTTGGCTTGACTTTGATCTAATTGGAAGGGCTTCTTGGAGGGTTGAGTTGGTGCTAGGAGGAGCTCTTGGGCTTGAGGTTTGAGTCTTGGTTTTCTCAGTTGAAGCATATTTTATAAGAAGAGGTTTGTGTCCATTATCTTTACTGTTTTTGTTCTTGATAATTTTTTGATGAAGATCTAATAAAGAAACATAAGAATATAAATAAAGTTCACAAATTATTATTAAAGTTAAGGATAAATTGAATTAATAGCTTCCCTACGATGCAATTTCTCCGGGCCATTCACCCCTAGTCAAATCAACATGGATCCATGGGTTAATGTATCATTCCCTCGCTAGTCAAATCAGAATGACCCTGTGGGAGAACGTCTGCCCTATTCTGCAAGTTACAGAAACATCAACACTCCCTCTCAATGAGGGAGACATTCTGCATCACATCAAGCTTGTCTTTGAAGTATACAAACTTCAGTCTAGATAGAGGCTTGGTGAAAATGTCCACAATATGCTCGTCTATGGATATGAATTAGAGTTTCACTACTCCCTTCTACACCATGTCTAAGATGAAGTGATATTTGATCTCAATGTGCTTGGACATGTCATGAAAAACTGGATTCTTCGAAAGATTGACACAACTTTGATTATCATAGTATATCAAGGTAGTCTCGACCTGTTAGCCTTTTTCATAAAGGAAATTATAAATCCAAAAATACATAAATTAAATAATGTAAAGTTAGGATAAATATATTTATTAAATTAGAATATTTAATAAATATTTGAGATACTTAGAAATAGTATTTTGTTAGTAAAACTAGGACTCTAGAATAGTGTCGTTTCCTAGGCTCTAAAATAGGAATAAAGTTTGTAGAATGGTTAGAAGGTCATTTATTGTAAATGGACACTTGTTGATTTTCCAAGTGATCCATAACTAGATTAAGTTAGAACATAGAGCATATAAATAGGTTAGTTTCCTAATTTCATTGTAATGTGAGTGTAATGTGGTAGTGAGATTTTACGTTTGTAAACTCCTGCAATTTGTAATGTAATATTTTTCCATGATCAATAAAGTTATGTGTCTGAGGACACTTCTGAATCTACATGTGGTATCAGAGCCATATGGGCGAGAGTATATTGAAAGTGTATTAGAACAGAGTACACCCATCCTTTTCCATGGCGAGAGCTGGACTGCAAAAGCAAGAGTTGATTTCATTCTAAATCTGTGCCTAAGCCACCACCGACAGTCTCAAAAACAACCCCGATGCTGTCGACATCAGTAAAAACCTGCAAGCTCGACTATGTTGCTTGTGCTAACGCTATATTGGAGGTAGATATAGGTTTCTCTTTCGCTGCGTGCTTCAAAGCTGATAGGAGCGATTCCCTGAAAGGAATAAGAGAAGACGTAGTTGAGTGCCAAGTGCAGATTTTAATTTCTCTGCAGATTTTTATTTTCTGTGATTTATGAATTTTTATTACATGAAAATCTGGAAGCCGCTATTTTTTTTTGTGGGATATCAGATCCATTGTTTAAAGCTGTAAGATCTGTTGCATATCTACACAACCTATCAATCATGTTATGCGTTTTTTGATTTCCAAGCTTGCGATGTTGAGTCATCAAATTGTTGAAATTTGTGAATTTAATTGACCATGAATCACTGCATTGAGATATTCTGTTAGAGAATTTACAGAGGGAACATGATTGTTTGATCCATTCGACAAGCAATTGCCTCATCTTCACTGAATTGCAATGAAGGCCAATTGGTTTGAGATATATTTTTTTTGCGATAATTGATGGACAACAACTCTAGATTAAACATCCCATAGTACTAAATTCCTGTCTTGGCCACCAGATGACCGCCGATAGGTCTGCAGAAATTGACTTCGTGGTATCAAAGCTTCAGTAAGAATCATTGGTATATGTTGTAATTGGCATGTAAATGAGACTGTTGGCGGTTTGTGTGGAGTAGTCCATGCAGATATTTTTAGGCGGAGTAAACCAGAGCTTTAAATCTCATTGAGGGGCGTTACCCCTAGTGTTGAATACATATGGCAAGTGAGACAACAGTCACAACCGTTGAAGGAAGTTGAAGCAGTATTGAATGCAGAAGTGGTGTCAACAGTGATCGTGAGTATCTGATCGCCGGATGGAAAGCCGAGCTGTGAAGCTTCAGGCGTGAATACTTGAATCGATTATCTTGCAGAGCCGAAGAGTATAGGACGTGGAGCTACCTGGTGTAACATCCGAACCGTTACAGTTTCCAACGTTGTCCAGCTCGCATTAGTGTGACGGTTTGCAGCCACTCTCCACGCATTAGTGGATGAGGATCTCAGTAATTCGATGGAGCATGGAGCATGGAATTGACCAGTGAATGATTGTGAAATGAAACCATGACATTTAGAACGATTGAGTTGCAGTTTAACTCCCATTGCTTAAATACTCAACATCTCCAAGTAAAAGACCCATAATTTCTTCAGTCTCAGTGGAAAGAGCGTGGGTAAGGCATGTGAGCCAGACCTCCTCTGTCATCTTTAGCCCTCGCTCATGTAAAAGGTTCGATTCTCTGGTAAATTAATTGGAAAACGAACATGAAGGTAGGCCTCTTTCCCGTGCTTCTCTAGGAAATGTTGCAACGATTTTTTCCTCGTCATTTGCAATCTAGAATTTGGCTTGCAAACTGTTTGCTGTTGCACTGCTGGTCCTATAAGTGTCTTTGTTGGTACAACTACCTTTGCGACTAATACACTAGCTGAAGCTGTAGATGCAGTTGTAATTGTAGGCATAGAAGATGCCATGTGACAGGAAATTTCAGTGGTGGCCAGCATCATGATGGCTTTAGCCTTGTGAGCAGGAATATCAAAAACGCTGATGGTGCCATTGTAGAAGATCATCAACGACGCAATTGTTGGCTTACTTTCTGTTGCCATTGGGAATAACTCTTGGAGAAGGTATACACCTACCCTGCCTATGTGAGGCTAATAGACGCAGAGATTTATCTAAATCGATATTGAGCTCGCAGAGATTTATCTAAGTCGATATCAAGCTTGCGACATTCAAATGGAAGTTCAGTTATGTTTAGCATACACAGAGAATGAATTTTTATAATGCTTGAGGTGGTGGTTACAGTCCATAGATATTTTTGAAGCTAAGCAAAAGCACACAATGCTAAAGAATGATAAGTGCATCAGGTATGAGAAATTTAAAAACTATAGGCATTATATGTGAAATATTTTATGCCTAAAATTTGGAAATATCTATTGATTTACTTATTGAGAAAGATTGGACAAGTGTGGCAGGATATAATATTTTATATGCCATAAATTTATTAGAAGAGTGGAAAGATTTTTTGAAGAATTTTTTTAAAGATAAAATAAGGAGCCTAAAATGATTTATCAAGTCTTGATTCACTTTTAAAAAGTGAATTCTTAGTTTTCTAGACAAAGGGTGGAGTGACTTCATAATATTAATTCCATTATTTTAATGGAAATTATGTAAAAGCGTGATTATAAAGGCTCTTTAAATATTTATTGGGGAGAGATAGGGAGTGGCAAAAATATTTTTGTGAAGGGAGTCATAAGGGTGAAGATTGTCATTGATTTTGTAATAAGGGTGATGTTTCTATTTGTATTTGGAGAGATAAGATGTTTATTGTAAATTTGGAGGGATAAGTGTTTTGTATTTGGAGTGATCTATGGAATTTTTTAGAGCAATTCATTGTTGTAATCCAAAGTATTGGTTTACTTTGAGAGAGATTGAGTCGGTGAATATCTAGATTTTGAAGACAAATTGCTTCTAAAGGTTGTGAGCTGGGCATATTCTTTACTTGAAGGTGGAGATTTTTTATGTACTTAATACATAATAAAGATATCATTTTTTGTTGATGTGTCCTAGATCCGCCCGAAATTGAATAAGGGGATCTTAGGTACACCATGTGTGTTTGTGATGGCACATGTTTTTATGGCTTCATGTTGTTGCTTTTTGATTTGTGTCTAGTTGTGACACATCAATAATTTCATTTAATATCGCATACATAAAGTTCAATATCAGCAAGCACAACACATGTAACGCAATAGCTGCAAGGCAAGAAAATTAAGCTCAACACGTGCATTTGTGTTTTCAAAATCGACATTCTACATCAACAATCAAATTCACTTAGTCAAGTTAATGGATTTCAAAGAAAAGTCTACATCAACGTTCAATCAAATACAGTTCAGAACTTGTAATCAAATTCATTGTTTTAAGTAAATCATTAAAAATTCATTGTTAATGAATTTTTAAGGGAACAAGTGAATCATTAAAATCATTGTAAGCTTTCTTGGGTGCATTGTCGACAGTGTTTGACACCATTTTTTTACACAAAATCAAGTGAGTGCACGAATTTCTGAATCAAACAAGCAACAAGTTCACATCTCCTGCAAGCAAGCGTGATTATTCATTCAAGAAATTTGCATCAAGTCAGTACAAAGATCAAACCATCAAGTGAGCCAGAGTGAATTTCATTGTAGCAACCATCAAAGCAACCAAACAAGTTCAATTCTAACACCAATCAAGCAAGTTGAGATTGACATCAAGCGAGCGTGGCTATTCATTTAAGTAAGCGTGAAGTCATCAAGTATGTCAAGTGAGCACTTAAACAAATGCGATCGTCATCAAGCGAGCGTGAATTCCAAAGTTTAAGAGAGAAAATTCTACAATTCTAGCAAGTGTTCCAAGCAAGCACAATAAGCAACAAATCAAGTGAGCGTGCCATTCAAGCCACATTCAAGAGAGCCTGTCCTTCAAGTACCAAAATCAAGTGAAAGAGTTCAAAGAACGACATCTACAACAAGAGAGCCTGATTTCAAGTGCGCAAGTTTAGATGGCACAACATATTCAGTTGTTAAACATTCTTCACAGTTTGATCATCTCCAACAATGAAGACATGGTGTACGTCAGCAAAGAAACTCTTGCTGATCTTTCACGGCATCTACAACAAACACATGACACCATTGAGTTTCTTCAACTTGAGTCACAACTTCAAAGGATTGAATTGCAAGAAAAGAGTGATACTTTCAAGTCTTTGAACCATCCAGATGATAAGTCATTCATTCAAACAACTTCAAGTGTCGAAGTTGTTCCAGTTCAAATTTCTTCCAAGCCCATCATCAAGCCTTGGGAAGAAATTCAAAATAACAAGAATCGATGAGGCTTAGGATATGTCAACAATGACTCCAACCTGCATATTCCAGATTATTCCAAGCCAATTAAGTTCGTCAGTGGAGGATTTCTTGCACAGCTCACCTCAGCAAGTTCTGAGAAAGCTGTAGACAACCAGTAATGCACGCAACCCCAAGTTGCAGACAAACAGAATTGCACGCAACCTGAAGTTGAAGTCAAACCAAAATTTTCTCATTGTCAAAGAACCAGTCATATGGAAGATCAGTGTTTTGATCTCCATCCTTGTCGCCATTGTGGAAAACCAAATCATTCCTCAGAAAAATGTCACAACCAACAAAAATCAGCCAGATTGAAGATAAATTATGAATGGATCGACTCTTGGAAATGGTCATCCACAGTGAAATGATTGTCTTAGTTCTACAACCAAATCAAATCACACATAGTGCAGCCAACAGTGAAAATGAAATTGTACTCACATGCAGTTGAACGGGGGAGTACTACACCAGTGTAAAACTCCTACACCTAAAGGGGGGGAGTTCAGGAAAATTTCTAGAGAAGCGTCTCTCCTTTCAGCTGAAAAAAGGGGGAAAATGTCAATGAGATTGACAGTGGTTGTCATATTGAAAGTTTTGACAAAACCAACAAAAGCAGCCAGTGGGCATCAACAATTTTCCAATGGGCATCAACAAATTTTCCAGTGGGCAGTTGACAATAAAAGCAACGGTGAGTTGTTTTTTACATCATCAACAAGTGGGCTTTGATGTTGATTTCATGCAAGATTTATTATGCTGTAGGAAAAAAAACACATCTTTATACCACTCTGAAGTAAGAAATTTCTCATCAATTTGAACCAACTCTTCTTCATTTTCAGAAATTTCTGATATTTCTGCATTCAGATTTATGTCAAGACAATCCAGATTTGACTAAGTCATTAGCTTCACCAACTTCGTTGGTTTAATGTCTATATCATATTCCAACAATTTGGTGATCCATTTTCCCCTCTTTCCATCCGAATCTTCCTGAGTTAGAATGTCCTTTACCACAACACTTGGAACATATGCTATGATGTGCGAATGCAAAACATAAATTCTGAAATCTTTTATAGCTTTCACCAAAGCATAGGCTTGCTTCTCTAGAATATTATACTTCAGTTCAACATTGCTAATGTCCTACTAAAGAAAGAAATAGGTTGTTCAATACCTTGCTTTCCTTTTTGTAGCAAAACTCTAGCAATTGTGTTTTCGGAAGCATATGTAAAAACCAGAAATTCTTTGGATGATTGAGTTGTCAAGCAACATTCAGAGATGAATCAGACATACAGTTGACTCATAGTCTCTTGAGATTGAAGATTTTTTCAGCATCAACTTGAGAACTTGGAAGATGGTTCCTCGTTCTTCTTTTGGATTTATCCTTGAAGGGGGGAATGTTAGCCTCTTTCATAAAGGCAATTATAAATCCAAAAATACATAAATTAAATAATGTAAAGTTAGGATAAATATATTTATTAAATTAGAATATTTAATAAATATTTGAGATACTTAGAAATAGTATTTTGTTAGTAAAAATAGGACTCTAGAATAGAGTCATTTCCTAGGCTCTAAAATAGGAATAATTTAGTAGAATAGTTAGAAGGTCATTTATTGTAAATTGACACTTGTTGATTTTCCGAGTGATCCATAACTAGATTAAGTTAGAACAAGCTTATAAATAAGTTAGTTTCCTAATTTCATTGTAATGTGAGTGTAATGTGGTAGTGAGAGTTTACGTTTGTAAACTCCTCCAATTTGTAATGTAATATTTTTTCATGATCAATAAAGTTATGTGTCTAAGGACACTTCTGAATCTACACGACCTCCCGATCAAACAACCCTCCAAGTGGCTTTCGAAGCCACACTGCTTCATGACTTATGATATTGACTGTGATATACTTTGCCTTTGTTGTGATGAGTGCGATAGAAGTTTACTTCATGCTAAACCATGATATTATAGTTGATCCCATGTTGAAGAAGCACCCCTAGGTGCGCTTTCTGTCCTCTGCACTCCAAACCCATTCTTAATCAGTATATCCATGCAATAGTCTATGTTCAAGCCCTTAGGCCATACAAGAACCCGACCATTTGAAAATTGCAGCAAAAGTCTATTCGTAGTCCATGTTGAGTCAATTTATACACTTATAATTTTCCAATCATAAATTTTCAACCAAAGGTAGGTAAGCTTTTGAGATACTATGCAAAATATATGCAAGATGATTACTGGAAGTGTTCATAAATTAATTATTCATACACACACAAACTAATGCCTCTTTCCTGCATGAATAATTTAGCAGCAAAGGCTATGGAGTGGAATATAACATCCTCTACAGCTCTCGATATTGTTGATATTGACCATGAAAAGATAAAATATCAAATTACAACAATCAGGAAGCCAACTTAGACAATCATAAATCAAAGCTTTGATTAAATGAAGTTAATGCATTAACATCAGAAACTTAATAATTTAATCAATTAACAATTTGCGGCTGAAACTTAAGAAAGAATGCATTAGATGTGTAAAATAATTATTACTGCATAAAAAATTAAACACATACACATTGCGCTGCAGGATTTGTGAGTGAAGGGGGCCCTCCCTCACTCACAACCCCTTTAAAAATCGAAGAGGTTGCTCTAAAAAATAGACATAACATAAGATTTGTATTAATATGAAAATATACAGCCAAGTACAATTTGATATATTGCTTATCAGTCGAAATCCCAACCCAAAAACCCTTTACAATATGAAATACATCTCCTTTTATACAATCTCTAAAGCCCATATTTGGCTCGAATGACTAATCTAATCTATCAACCAATAATACAGGTCTAGGCTATCGAATTTAGCTTCTGTTGAGTCTAATCCATGACTGAAATCATGGATTAGACGGATTTATGTTACATAGCGAAAGCTACAGGAAATCTGGTTACAAGGAGAAATCTGTAAGTTTGGGTTGTTCCAAAAAGAGGTTCGAAGCAACTAATGGAATAATCTTCATGTGTAATGAATTCCCCAAAAAACCAATGTCTTTGTTGGATCTGGCAATAATTAGAATGCAATCAACCGCTGATGTTGCTGCAAGAAATCTAGAACTGCTGCGGGAAATCCGGATCTTCTGCAGGAAATCCGGAACGACTACTGGAAATGTGGTTGCACGAGCTGTCTTCAAGATTTTGTGGAGCTACTTCGAATCAAAGAAAATCTGCACATAAGTTATAGATTAGTGGGAGTAGTAATTCAGTAAAGTTACATCTAGATCAAAGAATTCGTTAATTCTAAGGCAAAATGACACTTATTATGTTAATTTGACAGACCTTTCTCGTCCTGAAGATGGATCCTTGTTGGGATTCGAAGCGTCAACAATCGTTTTATGATACTGTGGATAATCCGGATTCTGCAATCTAGACAATAAGTCGAACTAAGCATAATTAAGGGCGGAAGGAGTTCAAAACTAAGAGAGGTAAGGCTTGGGAAGGGTGTGAAAAATGGGAAAAATGGAGACTTAACATCTCCCCCACACCAAAACTCATGCATGTCCCTATGAAAGAAAAACTATAGTAGCCTTCAAAAATAGAGAATCAATTGTTCACCTGGGCCGTAGCTACTATGGCCAGATGATCCAACTAGGCCCGACTAGACTCCACCTGAATTGGACCCTTATAAATTTCGTTCTTCTTCTTCAGATGGTCTATCTGAGCTTGCTTCTTTTTCATAATGCGAGTCGCTTTCTCATGCCACTCCTCATGTTCTTTCTGCATCTTGACGCTGTTCTCCTTCCTTAAGGTCTGCTCCGAAATGGTGAGCTCTTTAATGGTCTCGCCCTCTTCCAGTTCTTGGCGAGACCATTTCTTCTTGGGAGTAATTTCCCCCTCATGATGTCCCTGTGAAGATTAGGGCATACTAAGGTCCCCCTGCCCTCGCTGATCTTCCATGGTTTCATTTCTACCATTAAGGGAATTTTGAGGTCTAAAATGGGCCTCCTAAGGAAATAATAAAATAATAGCTAAACCAATAAAATAATATTTATGAATTTTTAATTCACTTTTTGCACCACAATCCATGTAACCATAGTTAAATTCAATTCAAGAGTTGTACCAAAATAAAATTAATAAAAAATTTGTATTGATGTGACTATAAATAAGAATGAGTTTTTCCAGAAAAAGTCATTATAATTGAACAACTAATGCATTTGTCCTTTGTACTTAAATAACTTAAAATAAAATATAGATATAAATTTATAAATTTTTAATTATATTATATGATATTAATTGAAATTTATATTATTTAAATTTTATAATAACATGTAATTAATAGACTATATAAAAATAATATAATATAATATAATATAATAAATGTATAGGGATATGCATTGTTTCTTTCAAGATATATGAAATGACAATAACATATTTTTATTCAAAAAGTGTGAAATGACACTTATTATGAGTACTTTACTTTTACTTTAAAAGTACTTAGAGCACTACCATGGTTAACCATGAGTTTTTATCCACCATTGAAAATGTGACAAGTAAGTACCTTTAACTCAAGCAATGCCACCTCAACCATTAGGGATGATGTCATCCCCTAAAATGTGATTGGTTCTCATAAAGTGAATTTTGATTGTACATTTTCTTTAGGAGGCCCATTTTAGACCTCAAAATTCCCCGAATGTTTCCTGCAACGAAGGACTTTGGAAGGACATAGTGTCCTTGTCAATGAATGTGGCCGGTTCCACCTTCTCCTTTCCCTTGGCCAGACCATGGGATTTTCCTTTATTTTTGTCAGACTTTTTGGGTGGTGTTCCCCCTTTTATACTATCCTTAATAGCCAGCTTAGCAGCCTAGCTCCTTGTAAGT
Organism: Pinus albicaulis; assembly: GCA_034641835.2. Taxonomy (NCBI): domain Eukaryota; kingdom Viridiplantae; phylum Streptophyta; class Pinopsida; order Pinales; family Pinaceae; genus Pinus; species Pinus albicaulis. Next base: position 643,844,298 of record CM076572.1, read on the forward strand.
CTTTTAGCTGGGGTAGCAGGTCCGTTCTGCTGGGAACCTTTTACATTGGTTTCCCCGATCACCATTACTTCTTTGTCCCTGTCATCCTCTTCTATTTGTGGTCCATGAGTCTGTGGCTTCTTCCAAGGCTTCTCTACTGGCTGTTCCTCCTCAAGCGCTGGGGAGCCAGAGTCTCTATCTTCCACAAAATGGTTCTCAACCAAAAAGTCCTCCCACGTATTTTTATTTTTCTATAGGACCTCCATCAGGATGATTTTCACCATCCCATGGTGATAGAGGTTTTCCTCTATATGGGCGACTCTTTCTTTCGTGATCGAGGACATTTTGGCCAAAGAAATCTTCAAATAATATGGAAAATTTAGGGGCTGATCTCGAAACTGCTCGAGAAGCAGAATGTGAAATAGAAATGCGAGGCCATAACGACCCTCACAAGTTATATACTTATACAGGAAGAACACTAGGTGACGATACTTACTCCTCAAAAACTATTGTGGAATCCCCTTGCCCTAGTCAGGGTTTGAATGATCCTTCCAAAGGAAAGATGCACACATTCCCTTGTTGAAGCGTCCGTTCTTAAACCATCGTTCCCCGTCTTGTGAAATTCCACATGCTTGCGCCACCAGTTCCTATGTTAGCCGAAATTAAACATTTCCGACCTATGCTTTATCACCATTTAGGTTCAAGGTGAACGACTTCGTCACTTCGGAGTTGTGGCCATCAAACTTCTGAAAGAAGGGAAACCATCCCGCTTTTTCTATCCTCGCCTTACTGCGAGGGTCGACTTCCAGCAACGCGAGGCTCTGTGGATCAAATCGGATATGGGGGTCGTGGTCTAGACATGGCGAAGGAAGAATGGACAGAGCGTGTGAGGAAGGAATGGATAAAGTGAATGTTGCTCACAGGAATGTAGACGAGAGAGAATAATGCACACAGTTTACGGAATGCAGACCGAGACCTTTTCAATAGATTTCTTGACAAAAGTATGGGGTTAAATGGGAAAGATCGCAAAGCACGACGTTTTCGAACGACATGTCGTGATCATGATGGCATCAGAAGTACAACCACCGTGATGTCAGAAACATGATGACAGGTCGTGGGATTTATGCCGCAATGACTTACAACCGCATTTTTCCACAAGGGTCACCATAGCCTAAGTCATGAAAATTATTAAAAATTAAAGCGTCATTATACCTTACCTCAAGAATCTTATCACCAAATGTACCTTATCGAGCTTACCTCCAACGGTCTAGTCCTTAATGACGTTGCTTGTCCTTGCAATGATAACTTACTAACATTACATCAGACATTTGATCACATAATTCATGACTTCGATCCATAATGACTGTTAGTACTATATAAAATAATTAAAACTAATGTTCTGTCTATACTTTTTGACTTTCAAGAACCCAAGGCATTGCTGAAGGAAATGGAACTGTGCGTCTCAAATGTTCTGTAAAAATTACAATGTGACTGTTGGACATTCTACAGAAACTGAAACTGTGTTTGTCAAAACTTTTGTAGCAATTGAAATTGTGTCTGTTGACCCTTCTGCAGGAATTGAGATTGAGTCTGCACAAAACGAAACTGTGTCTGTCCAACCTTTTGCAGGAATTGGGACTGTGTTTGTAGGAATTGAAATAACTATTGATCCTTCTGCAGGAATTGAAACTAATCTTACTCACCGTCTATGTACAATCCATTGCACATGAATGAATGTGTTGATGTTGAATGTGCAATGATCTCATTGGATTACCAGCCATTGAGGTCAAATGTTAACCAATGTGAGGCCCATCACCATTAATGAGAGTGAGGACCAAGGTACCATGATGCATCCTATCAAGTGTGAATTTATGAGCTGCTGTCGAACCCCTGGTAGGATCCAGTAGTAAATGAGCCATAATGTTTCTCCATTGCTTCTTGTGAGATAGCCTGTCATTAGGGCATACAGGCTTCAAGGCATCACAAGGCTCTAATCCTTCACCCAGATAAGTTGTTGATGTCGATGGGCCAATATTGTTGGAAGGAGGGCCTTAAGAAATCCCACATCAATCCAACACGAGCAATCCATAGATTAACTATTTTATTGAAAGGATCCCAAAGGATCTATTGACCTGTTTTTAATGAGCCTAGTAGCAGTCCATGCTCGCCAGATTTCAATTTTAGAGTATGAAATACTGAAAAAGAAGAAGAGAGAGAGATAAAATTTCTAAGATTAGGGCCCTAAATTTTCCAATTTGTTGTGCTAGAATTAGATTGATTATAGGTTTGGGGAACCCTAGATTTCCCAAAATTGCAAGAAAGGAAGCTTGATTAAAAGATAAAACAAATATTTTAGAATGGAACATTTCAGAACTACCAAAATGTCATTGTTAGGCACCAATGCCATGGCGTAGATTATTCAACCCACTCATATGCTACAGAAACAAACTTGAGGACCAAGAGAGGAATTTGTTTATATTCATAGTGGAACCAAGTGTGGCAACTCTACAATGATGTCAAATTACTTCACTTGTACCACTCAAAGAATTAACCTCACCTATATTAATCATGGTGGATTAGGAGAGCATAAATTCAGGAAGAGGGATTCAAACAAGGATAAGAATCAAATACATAGCCACAAGGAGATGCGCCATGAATTATAATGATATATGTCTTGATGATGATGACATAATATAATGGTTCAAGAAAACCAACTTTTATACTTGTAATTAAAAGTAAGAAGTTAAGGAATTTGGAATTCATAGTTCCCATATGAAGCGGTCATATTTCCTTGAAAAACGTTTGTTTCTTCTTTTGCCAAGGTATTAACACAAATATTGTGTTTTCTTATAATGTGAAAAAAAAAAAATATTCTCAAGTTCCTAATATTGGATTATGGAATAGATTATATTCATTTCCTATTTTTTATAGGCTTGCATTTCTTTAATTATAATTTCCAAGTATATGACAATCCCCAACTTTATGGTTTGCTTATTACTTACCAAGTGAAACCCCATAAATATAAATAAACATTAAACTTCAAAAGTAATTAATCCTTTGTTCCATATATTATATTTTGAAAAATCTTTTATCCAATCCTGAAGTACCATAAAGGATTTTAAGAATCAAAACTTGCAAAGTGAAAAATATAATATATTTTCTATCATCTTTTATAAAAGCACCAAGATTGTTTAAAATGAAAGAAAAGAGATACCATATATCCGCCATCTTACACTCATCATGGTAAAGGGGCTATAGAACAAATTCATGATACAACCCGTCTGACATATGTCTTACCTTCACATTCACCTTTTGACTTTGAGCTTTCGTGGTCATCACTAAGGGTTGTGTTTCTGATATGTGTATTTGTGATAAGAGTATTAAAATTTATATAAACATAAGAGATGATAGACAAAAATATATAAATGCATGGCCAAAAAATAGATATATAAAAAACTTCATTTTATGACATAATGAAGATACTCATTCTATGTAATATGTACAAAATGCATAAACTATTTGACCTTATTAAATACAAAATGCATAATCTATTTGAACTTATTATTACTTTAAATTATGAGGTTCATTCCAGATAATATTTAATTTGTTTTTTTAATAGATGATTTAATTAGATAAATTAATTTTTATTTTTATAATTAAAATATCTAAAAATATAAATTATAATTTTAAAATAATAAGTTAAAAAAATTATTTAACTTCAAAAATAATAAAGATTGTTTTTGGATTTATGTTATCTTGTTGGGTCTTTTCATTTCACTAAATGAGTTTTTCGTTAATGATAACTTACAAATATAATAAATAATGAATATATATCAACATCGAAAAGTCAAGCACTTTAATGGATATTGCTTTTTAAGTCTTATGAAAATTATTATTTGAAGTTTTTTTCGTAATGATTTATAAATATAATTTTTTTTTATGTGAAAAATATATAGTTATATAACAATGTGGTAAATAGTAATTGATGATGATGATGATGATGGTTAATGTCAACTGACACCAAACTTGGTCTATCGGACTTATAATTTTCTTACTTTTTGATTATCTGGCTTCTCGTCTTTTTTGGCGAGATTGGTGTTGTAGCTTTCTTTTTCTTGTCTGTGGTCTTACAACTTCCTTTATCTTGCAACTCCTTTATCTCTTCGGAACCTTGGGATATTGGTGTCTTATCTTCGGGATCTGGGAGATCTGCTTTGCTGCTAAATGAAGATTTCCTTTGTGCGGTATTCGAATCCTCATAATTGTTGATGCTTGAAGGGTTGTCGAGTTCGTTTTTTTGTTGCTGGGTGGGGCATTCCCCTTGCTTGTCTTGAGGGTTGTTTCTTTCTTGCCTGATTTCTTGCGATTCAGAGTTTTTTGGAGAGTTTTCTTCCTTGATGACAGTGTAATGTTCCTTTTGTGCTCCTTCCCACCATGTAGATCTACGGTGATTCTTTCTAGAAGATTTTTTCTGGGAGAAACATCTTTAAAATTGAAGACTTTTTTATTATTAATAATCAATATTGTACCATTAGATGATTAAAAAATATTCACTTAAATTTGATATCTATATAAATTTTGATAACGTGGATAATAACCATATTATACTATTAGATGATTAAAAAAAAATTAACTTAAAGTTGACATTCATTTAAAAAAAATATATTAACTTAAATTTTCCATCCACATATATTTTGATATTAAGGATAAATTCCCTTTTAAACACTAGGGGGCTCCTTTTCCGTAATTATTCCGTTGGGCCCAGAAAAAGGAATAAACCTATACCCAATAGAAATTCCTCTTATGGTTTACTAAGCACGAGGTGGAACAGAGTAAGCTCATTGTATCAATAGGAAAATCAAGAAGAGATAGTGGAAGGAATGATCCCTTCCCTTACCATCTCCAACTCTTTCTTCTTCACAATTTCTTCCACAAATTCCTCCTTTGATTGGGGTTTTTGATATAGCTTGAGACTATGCCCATTCACCAAGAAGGTAACATTCCCATCATCAATAGTTTTAAGCTTAACAGATCCATTGTCAAAATATTTCTCGATCTCATAGGGGCCCAGCCAATGTGTATTGAATTACCCTTTAAAGTTCTTAAATTTTGAATCATACAAAAATGCCCAATCTCCTTTGAATTACTTTTTTTTGATGTATATGTCGTGCCATTTATCCCTTTGTTGCTGGATCAAGTCAGTATGCTGAAAAGCATGTTTTTTGATCTCATCTAGCTCATTGAGCTGCAAGATTCTTTGCTGTTGTGCTTCATCAAGGTCTATACCCAAATCTGCTACCATCTTGAAAGTTCTGATATGAAATTCAATGGGAAGAAAAAATTGTTTTCCATACACTAATTCATACGGACAAAAGCCAGTGGTACTCCTCCATGTGATCCTATAAGCCCATAATACCTCAATAAGCCGATCAGACCAATCCTTTTTGTGTAATTGCACTGTTTTGGTAAGGATTGTCTCCAACACCTTATTGGTTGATTCCACCTTCCCATTGGCATGTGGATGATAATGGGTGGACTTCAAGTGGGTAATATAATATTTTTGCACAATTATCTGTATAATATTAGAAACAAACTGAGCACCTTGATCAATAAATATTTCTCTAGGTACTCCAAATCTCACAAAAATACCAGAGAAAAGAAAATCTACCACTGCTTTTTCCGTTGCTCTAGGTAGTGCTCTTGCCTCCACCCACAAAATAAAGAGCCCACCTCTTGAAGGGTTTTATGAGAACCTGTGGTTGCAAAGGCATCTCGTCTGATTGTGCAGGCTGCCCCATTCTTTGGAAGCTATCACACTTTCGAACATACTCTTTTGCATCTTTAAAAAGACTAGGCCAATAATAACCTGTGCGAAGGATCTTATAAGTTGTCCGCTTGTCTGCAAAGTGTCCTACACAAGGTTCATCATGATAGGCTCTCAAGATGTCATATATCTCATCTTCCCTGACACACCTGCGAATAATCAAATTAGTTGCAGTGAAAAAGAGATCTCCCCAATCCAAGTGTAATCAACACATTTTATAATATATATTTTTTATTTTATTTTTATTATTATTTTTTCCGATTAGATGAAAATTAAGGTGGCAACTTTCTTGTAGCAAGATAATTAGCCATGTTTGCGAACCAAGGCGTTTTAACAGAGATGGAAAAAAAAATTTCATCAAGAAAGTTATCATTAACAGGGACATCCTCACCTGCATGGTTGAGCCTAGACAAGAAATCAGCTACATGATTTTCTTTTCCCGACCTATCCAATACCATGATGTCAAAATCTTGCAACATAAAAAGCCACCTAGTGATTCTGCCATTAGTGACTGGTTTATTCATGAGATAATGAGTATCAGAATGATTTGTGTGTACGAAAACTTCATAACGCGTGATGTAGTGTCTAAACATGTTAATAGCATAAATCACAACAAGGAATTGTTTTTTAATTACCGTGTAATTCCGTTCTGCAGGAGTTAAATTTTTACTAACAAAATAAATAGCATGGGTTACAGGATCCTCATTTTGACCCAATACTGCTCATATGGATGAATCAGAGGCATCAGTGGAAATATGGAAGGAAAAATTCCAATCTGGGCCTCTCAAGACAGGTGCTAAAGAAAGATTTTCCTCGACTTTATCAAATGCAGCTTGACACTCATCATTCCAATGAAATTCAGATTCTTTAGTCAATAATTTAAACAATGGAGAGACTACCTTTGTAAAGTTTTCAACAAACCTTATGTGGTAGCTTGCATGTCCAAGAAAAATCCACACTCCCTTTTGATTGATTGGTGGGGGCAGCTTTACAATAACTTCAATTTTCGCCGGATCAACCTTAATTCCTGTAGCAGAAACATGATGACCCAAAAAAATACCTTCAGTCATAATCATAAAAAACTTTTCATTACTTATTGAAAGATTAGTTTCTCTACATATTTGAAAAAATTCTTCAAGATTATGTAAAGCTTCATCAAAAGTATCACCCATAACTGTAAAATCATCCATATAAACTTCTACACAATCATGCAAAAGATCAGAAAAAAATACCAAGGACCGCCCATTGAAATGTGGCAGGTGCCTTGCATAGACCAAATGGTAATACTTTATATGCATAGGTACCCTAGGGAAATGTAAATGTTGTCTTCTCCTGATCCTCTGGAGCTATCCTAACCAGATTGTATCCGTTGAACCCATCTAGGAAGGAAAAGTACTTTTTCCCTGCTAGAGTGTCTAGTACTTGGTCTATAAATGGTAAAGAGAAATGGTATTTTAATGTAGCTTTGTTTAATTCCCTGTAATATACACACACTCACCATTTACCATTATTTTTGGGGACAATAACTAGTCATAAACACCCACTGGCTATCTGAGATAGGATAGATGAACCCTACATTTAACAATTTCTGCAATTCATCTTTTACAATTTCCCTTAAAGTAGGGTTCATTCTCCTTTGTGGTTGTCACACAACTCTAGCATTTTATTTTATATAAATATGATGAATGCATGTGTCTGGGTGAATTCCCCTCATATCTGTATATTTGCATGCAAATGTATGTGAATTTTTTTTCAATGTTTGAATTAATTGTTTCTCTTGTTCAGTACTTAAGGCATAATTAATATTTAAATATTTTTTCATGAAAAATTTCCACCACCTTACTCCCCCATTCAGTCATTGAGTATGAAGGAAATGCAGATAAGAGGGCTGAATGTAATTAAGAAGCTGTACTATGTTCATAAAAATATTGCAGATCAACAATGATATCTAAATTATGAGTAGACTGTTCTTCTAAATGCTACGAAAAATTAGGATTAGAAATACGACAATTTATCAAATTTTCCTCAAAATTATCCTTATGACTCATGGCTTGGGCTATTGTTAAGATTGTCTGGGTACACTCATAATCATGTTCTTCTTCTTCAACCCAATGTGTATTCTCCAATCTTGAGAGGGTTTTAGCGGGGGGATACAAATTTATGTGCTTTGTTTCAACCCCATGAGTGATGGTCATCTTTCCAGATCTACACCCTATGTAGGCATCAGCTGTGGCTAACCATGGCCTCCCTAAGATCAATGGAATATCTTCTGCAAAGCTCACACACATCATCATAGCTCAACTTTGATACATCACTTTCTCCCATTAAATTTAAGACCTCCAGATACTCTAATCTGATTGCCTTAAGAAAAATGGTTCTCTTGGTCTCTTGATCCAATTTATTCATATTAGATATTTGTAAGTTATATTGGAATCTTTCCACCAAGTCTTCAAGGCTCTCCCCTTGCTTCTGAGTCATGCCAAATATTTCTTCCCTGAGATCCTTAGTCTTACAATAGGCTTGGTACTTTTCAATAATACCTTCTTCATTTCATCCCAAATTGAAATGGAGTTTTATGCCAACCCCATAAACCACCTGAGAGCTGCATCCTTCAATGTAGTAGCAAATAAATTCAACTTCCGGGCATTGGAAGAATAGTCATAGCTTCTGCATAGTACATAAAATTCAAATAGGAAGGCATCAGGGTCTTCACTAGAGGCACCATGAAAGTTAGGCAAGGCTGAGGGAGGAATGTTTTTCATCTGAGTATCTCCAAAAGTCTCCTTAATAGGAAATTCAAATGTGACTAATTTCTCCTTATTATCATCACTGCCTTCTATATGAGCCATGTCAGTCCAAGAAAAAGTGGGAACTTGGAAGGCTACAGATTCTTCAGAATTAATGGTCTGGAGTTCTGGTTCTATGACAGGGTTCACAAGGAATTCCTCTTCAGGCTGACCACTAAGTAGAGATGTTGTCTTTCTTGTAAGGGGAGACTCAAGATGGGCAACAATAGAAGACTTTCCAACAGAGGATTTTGCTGTGAAATTATCAATCTACTTAGGACTACAGACCTCTTGTCTAGATTCTTCTTTCTTTTCTGCCTTATTTCTTGCAGACTTCCTTGTTCTAACCAGTGTATTAGTAAATAAAATGGTGCTCAGACCACCACGAAAAACAATTGAAAGTATTGGACCCTATTCATCTATTATACAAAAAAATTCAGAAAAACTCTACTTACCAAACAATCAGGACATGGCTTTAGCGAATTTCAGACCTATGTGTGTGTGTGGACTTTTCCCTTCGTCTTATCACTTCGAATCCCCCAGTCCTGCAAAATAAAATAAAAAAAAATCAAACTAAAACACTTTCAGCAACATCCCTTAGCACCTCCCCGACAAAGACGCCAAAATCTTGAGTCAAATTATACACTTATAATTTTCCAACCATAAATAGTCAACCCAAGGTAGGTAAGCTTGTGAGATATTATGCAAAATATAGGCAGGATGATTATTGGAAGTGTTCATAAATTAATTATTCATACACACACAAACTAATTCCTCTTTCCTGCATTAATACTTTAGCATCAAAGGCTATGGAGTGGAATATAACATCCCTCTACAACTCTCAGTATTGTTGATATTGACCATGAAAATATAAAAGATCAAATTACAACAATCAGGAAACCAACTTAGACAATCATAAGTCCAAGCTATGATTAAATGAAGTTAACACATTAACATTAGAAACTTTATAATTTAATAAATTAACAATCTGCTGCTGAAACTTAAGAAAGAATGCATTAGCCGTGTAAAAAAAGTATTATTGCATAAAAAAATTAAACACACACACACACACTGCATTGTAGGAGTTGTGAGTGAAGGGGGCCCTCCCTCACTCACAACCCCTTTAAAACTCAAAGAGGTTGCTCCGAAAAATAGACAAAACATAATATTTATATCAATATGGAAATATACAACCAAGTAAAATTTGATATATTTCTTATCAGTCGAAATCCCAACCCAAAAACCCTTTACAATATGAAATACATCTCCTTTTATACAATCTCTAAAGCCCATATTTGGCTTGAATGACTGATCTAAGCTATTAGCCAACAATACAGGTCTAGGCTATCGAATTTATCTTTCGTTGAGTCTAATCCATGATTGAAAGCATGGATTAGATTATTTCTGTTACATAGCGGAAGTTGTAGCAAATCTGGTTACAAGGAGAAATCTGTAAGTTTGGGTTGTTCCAAAAAGAGGTTCGAAGCATCTAATGGAATAGTATTTGTGTGCAATGAATTCCCCACAAAACCTATGTATTCATTGGATCTAGAAATAAGTAGAATGCAATCAATTGCCGATGTCGCTGCAGGAAATTTGGAACTGCTGCAAGAAATCCAGATCTGCTGAAGGAAATTTGGAACGACTGCAGGAAATGTGGCTACACAAGCTGTCTTCAAGATTTTGCGGAGATACTTCGAATCAAAGCAAATCCGCACATAAGTTCTAGATCAGTGGGAATATTAATTCAGTAAAGTTACAACTAGATCAAAGAATACGTTAAGTCTAAGTCAAAATGACACTTATTATGTTAATTTGACATACCTTACGCTTATCGTACCATTTTATCCAAAACTAGACAATATAGTCAAACTAAGCATAATTAAGGGCGGAAGGAGTTCAAAAATAGGAGAGGTAGGCTTGGGAAGGGTGTGAAAAATGGGCAAAATGGAGACTTAACAGTCCACTCCCTATTTATGGGAGAACCCTCTTTCCACAAACATCGCTTTGTACTTCTTGATGTTTCCATTACCTTTGCATCCTCCACAATGGAATTGTTTTTCATTTCCACAAATCCCATTCAGGAGTCCATGGAAAAGGAAAAATCATAACCAACCAATTTTTTTTTGGTATCTAAGACATACAAAATAAAAAGCCAAGTTGCTGACCAAAAAATCATAGGAGAAAAAAATTATGATTTGAAGTACTTTTCTCTTGATCAAGGAAGAAATTGCAGAGGGTTGAAACGAATTTTCAACTCCCTCTCGATCCTTGTCTGCTTGCAGGAAAACATTAAAGTACTTGGAAGTATATTCTCCTCCATTATCTAATCTCAAAACCTTGAAATTGTTCCCTGTCAAGTTTTCTACTTGAGCCCTGAAATCCTGGATCCTATTGAAGACCTAATCCTTGGCCTTCATGGGTGGTACACCAATTTTTGGTCATCTAACCTGTCACTATTAGATTGACTAAAGTACACCATGTAAGACCAATTTTACCATAATAAAATTGCTTTCACTATGAGAAATATTTAATAATCCATAGTTTATTAAATTATTTATGGTCTAAACAGGAAACCCCATGAGGAATAATTAAATAAATCCTTATTTGTTTGATTTTCCTCTAAGGATAATTAAATAAACCACTATTTAATTAATTACCTTTTTATTTTGTATTTGCTTATTGTGGGAGGACCAACCCTCTGTTTGAATAGCTACATTTACCACATTCTCATGCAAATCAATCTGGGTGGCAATTTCTCTAGTGGAAACAAGTTCTGTTTGAATCCCCGCTGATTCACATTTTAGTGTTTGTGTTGTTACAAGAGTCACCTCAGGAGCGGTGCTCTGTGTTTTCCATTTCTTTATTTTTCATCGTAACCTTTTAACTGTATTTTGGAGGTTCCGGTACTATTGTTGCAACTTCTTAAGTTTTTCCCTGGCCCCTAGGTTCTTTCGAGGGGTGTATGTACCCTTAATAGGTTTATCAACTGTTTCTAAGGCTGCTTGTTCGCCCTCAAGGCTGTGTTCTAAAGGAACTGTATTACCTAACTGATTTTCAGATTCATGACCAATATTTATATCTACAGACTTCTGTCGGTCCTTCTGGCTTAACAAAACTGTATCACCAGACTGGTTATCAGATTCATGTACAATTTCTGTATCTGTAGCCTCTTGTCATGGAGGAGTTTCTATGTGCCCGGAATTCTTCGGTGCTTGTGTTTCCAATGTGCTAAGGTCAAATGGTCTTCCAGGTTGCATGTATACATTGAGATTCGCTAGGACCTCGGCTATTCCTACTTCAAAATATGATCTAGTTTCAACTTCCAATTCATAATATTGTTCTTGTCCTTGTCATTTTTCTTCGGGCTCTGATTCTAGCTCAGCCTCTTCCTCGAGCTCTTATTCTTGTTCTTTTTTTGACCCGACTTCTTCTTCTGGCTCTTCCTTTGAACTTGGTGTCTCTTTTTCAGACTCAGAATCCCCTACCCTAACTGGGTTGGATGTCTGCGCAGGTTGATTTCTTTCGTCTCGTAAATTTATAGTCATTCTCTGGGCTAATTCAATTCTTATAGACCTCCTGCATTTGTGAGGTTCGACCCTTGGACGGGCAGTCCTTTTTCTTTTTGAGACAGGGTTTTGCTTACTTTCTTTCGCAATTGCGGGATATTGAATTACAGGGTTCTGTATTCTTTCGAGAGCTGTGATGAAACCTTCCCAAGTCAAGTCGTATTGGACTAGGATATGACTAATGATCATTCTAATCAGTCCATGGTGACTTACCACCATTTTAGGGTGCCCATCCTGTATTATTCTAGTAGTAGTATCATGCAATAAAGAATTTAAAAGGGATGGAAAATTAACTGTAAGTTTTTGCTTTAGAACAACTACAAGTTTGAGTTGTCACGACCTTACCACATCATGACATCCATCATAGGTAATGTATTTCTGGATGATACTTGCTAATTCCCTCCATGGTTCTGCGAGAGAAGATGGTTGAATTCCTTTGCCCTTTCTGACCAGTTGCTCACCTTCATCTTTGAAGGTTTCCACTGCGTCGTGTATCGATACATGTTTTTGTGCCCATGTGGTGCCTTTTGCCGACAGCCCAGTTACCTCAGTTATTACAGTGTCTGTAACTATAATCCTTCTTCCTTTTAACATGGATTCCCTATTCTACAAATTCTGTAGAAACTCAATAGAAATTTCCTCATTTGAGGGCTGAAACCTTGTAAGATAGGATATCCATCCTGCTCGAATCAAAATTTCTCTTGCTTTGTCAGAGACTACTAATACTAACAGTTCACGACACACTGTCTTACCACCCATACTGTTCAAGTTCTTCTTATTTTTGCAAAGGATGGATGTAATGGGAATATTCAGCAATGCTGAAAAGCATGGCAATACTGAAAAGCACAGTAATACTAGAAAGCACAGAAATGCTGAAAAGAACAGCAAATTTGAAATACACAACAGTATTGAAAAGCACATAAATGCTGAAAAGAACAACAACTTTGAAAAACACAATAGTATTGAAAAGCATAACAGCACAACGATACGTAGAGCAATAAAACAGCAAGTTTATTGAAAAAACAAAGTATAGCTGATGTTGTTAAATTTTAACATGCCGCATAATCATTGGATATCGTGTTAGTTAATGAAATAGTGACAACATACACATAACGAAATTCCTCTCCCCCTCCGAAATGAGAGGTCCCATATGAATGTTTGGATGCCATATGTTGATGAAATCCAACTCATCACATATGAGATGATTTGGGCCAGCTTGTTTTGCAGCATTGGAGGGGAGGTCCTTGGGGATCTAGACTTCATCTTGCCTCTTGAAGGAAACACTATTGCAACCCAAGTTCAGCTTTCACTCCACATTCACCATGAATTGAGAAGAGGATAGCATGGGGTAGGCTATGAAGCTTACCAAGTTCAGAAATTCAGCCCACCTATTTTTCATGAGCACAAGGTGGAGGAGTACTTTCAAGAGTTGCCTAGTTGGAAGGTGACTCATTTTGCTTGATTTCTTGAGGGATGGAGGATTTACATGAGGATATTTTAGATTCCATGCCTTGAGTAGAATAATTTTTTCAGTTCATCCTTGCTCTTGCTTTAGGACAAGCAAGTTTTGGGAGGGGAGGACTGTAATGTTCCAAATTTTGCAATAAAGTATTTGGAACATCAATTCTGCTTTTATTTTAATAAGAGGAATAAAATGGGTGAGGGAACCCATTGAAGAAACTTAATAAACACTCCTAAGGTTTAAAAGTCACTTAAGTGGCTTAAGATAGCAGCCCAAGTGTGAAAAGGGGCCAAAGGCAAGTGAGCTAGACATGGTTGACCAAAGTCAACAACGTACCCTAAGAGGGGAAGCTTGCTAGAGAAGATTTCGTAGTTGGACTGGAGGGAAAATTTAAAATGAGAGAAACCCTAATGTGAGTGGGGTCCATGCATTTTTTGCATAAAATATGAAGGAGATCCATTGTGGAGATCATTTTGGGAGAATATAATTCGAAGTTGAAGCTCTCTTCAACTTGGTGCTGATTAGCACAAGTGGGATTCCTGTTTAGGAATGCCCTTCTCTCCGATGGGAGGCCAAGTAGAGATTTTAATTCATCTTCCTCACAACATGGCTTAAGGCCAAAGTAGTCATTTGTAGCTACTGCGTTATTCTTGAGCAAGAGAACACTGGAGTTGTTGGTGTTGCAGTGAGGGACCTTCATCACCACTTCCAGAGCTGGTTTGTAGAGAGGAAGTTCATTCCTTCTCTAGGAGATCATAAAAGGACCATATCAGAGCTTTATTGCAGATTTTTCATCAGGCCATATGTGTTTCTCTCATGCCCAATTTAGTCCCTTCTTCTTACAGCGTTATTCTCAGAGAGGGTTTGCAGGTGGAGCTCATTTTGTGCACTGGTGAGTGCAATCTTCAGGAAGAAGATCAACTCCTTCACTTTTGAGATTATTGGAGGAGGTTCCATTGTCATTGCAGCATCTGTTTCCCTTCGCCTATGTTTTATTATTTTTGAGTTGCAGCAGCTACACTACAACTCCAACATTTTACTGTTTTATGTATTTTAGCCAATCCCTTGGAGGATTGATGTAATAATGTTTTCTAGGGTTGAGATATTGCTCCCCCATATTGATTTGAGTACATAATGTCATGTCATCTCATATATATCAGTTTTTAGTCATTTTACCTCATATACTACGCAGTAGTAGAGTAGATGGGTTTATGTAGCAGGGTATTCTCTTGTTTTATGTACATTTCCTATTGTGGTTGATTTGAGCTCACCTTGAGAGGCATTTTCCTCAAGGAATCTGTATTGCATTTGCTGCTGCATAATATACATCAGATTTTCACTCTTCTTACATTATGTGAGACATTATTTCACTGCCGCTACTTGTTTAAGTTTTCATACTATTGAAGATTCCCTTATTGAGCATTGTTTCGGTATACATGTTAGTGGGAGATCTGAATAACCTGCTTAAGATTATTTATTTGAGCTTATATTATACAAGGAGTTTGTACCATACACATTATAAGGCATCCCAGCATTGGATCACCTTATTATCACACTGGCTTCCTTATACAACATCCTTATGAGCAGCTGGTGCAGAAATTCCTTGAAGGGAATTATTAATTCTTGACATGTTCTATTGGCAGAGTCTGCTAGTGGGCCAAGTAGCCTCTGGATCTCATTCTTCCTTGTGAAGATGAAATATCTAGTAAATTCCCCTGCATTAAATCTCTGAAATATTTCAGTGTTGATTGTTAATACTCCCTGAGTGGAAAATAGGAATATCTCAAGATATTCTCGACATTGCAGAAAATTTCCCATTTGAGACATTACAGGCTGTAATGTTCCAAAATTTTATGGAACATTAAAATATTTTGATTTTCTTTAGGAGAATAAATGGGTAGGAAAACCCATTGATAATAAAAATATGAATAAGGAACCCTTATAATGTGAAAAGGGGTCAGTAAAAGACTGGATTTCACACCCCATGTGTGAAAAGAGACAGTTTGCAGGTGGATAATTCTAGAAGAAGCCAAGTGACTGCACAGATAGAGAAGATAAGATTCCCTCGGTGGGTCAGCGTAGTTTACATGAGGAGGAGATCATTCTATAGAGGAAAACCTAAGGTGTGGGACCGATGTAAAATCATATTTCATTTGTTTAAAAGGAGAACGAAGCAGCCATTCTCATTCATGCTTATGATTACCATTTTTCTTGTCTTCTCGAACAAACGTTATCTGACTGTAGCGGGATGCGGTGTTGCTAACTGTTGGTGTTCTGAGCGGGAATCCCATCTCTTGGTCGACCAACAAATCCTTGTTCTTCATATTCCCCATATTCTGGATTAAGGCGAAAGAATTCCATTCAGCTCCAGCATAGTCTCCATTGGTGGTTGAGTTGTGTTGCTGGTTGTTGCGGGGGAGGGTTCCTCAACACTACTTCTGGCATTGTATTTCAGAGGAGGGAGTCTCCATTCCTTTGGGAGATCAGTGAGGGAGTTTTTTATTTTCAATTCATAATCCTTGGCATCAGGCCAATCATTTCCATCAGCAGAAGAGCATCCCTCTTGCTTGACTGCGTAGTTTCTAGAGAGCATTTTCAGTGAGGGTTGCTGCATTTCAGTGGGTAGTGAGATCTTCAATGAAAGGATCAACCTTTCATTTGGAAGATTAATCAGAGGAGTTACATTAGAGATTCCATAATCTTCAGTTAGGATCCTCCTATTTCTAGTTTCTAGTGAGTTGCAGTAGCTGCCCAGCAACTCTGGCATTTTGGGTAAAATGCCATTTTGTCTAGTTTTCCTCCAATCCTTTTAGAGGATTGTTGTATTGTATTTTCAGGGGTAGAAGCCTTGCTCCCCCTTATTTATTTGAGCTACATTTTTGTATAATTCATGTTTATGTATTTACTACTGCAGTACCTCCATAGACTGCGCAGTCTTAGTTGAGAATAAGATTATGCAAGCAATGCTTTCTCTATTTCTATGAACATGTATCATTGAGGCTCTTTACTTGTTTTGAGTAATAGATTTCTCAAGAGTTTTCTACATTTTCTGTAGCATATGTATTTAAAATCTGACTTCATATTCTTATGACATGGCTCATTAGAAATAACGTAGTCATTTACTTTGTTGAGCAAAGTGTTGTTGCAGCCCTCTTCATTGGGCCCTTTTCTGAAGATAATAGGTGAAGGAGGCTTGTCTCAAGCTCCTAGAAGGATTTTTTTTTAGTCCACTTCAGGATTTCAGCTCCAGATAGATATATTTAAAGGATACCAGACCGGGGAACAAATCCTGCTGCCTCCACTTCTAGAAAATGTGTTTTCCAGGCTTGGGATGCTAGTCATTCCTACTAGGAAATTTCACATATCTGTAGATAGAGTCTGCAAAGGGCCAGAAATCCTCCGGATCTCACCCTTATTTATAAGGTGACATATCCAGTAAATTCCCCCGCAGTACATCTCTGGCATAGACTTGAGATATTTCTGAAAAAGGAACATCACAGTGGTATAAGAGCATCTTTCTTGGCTCAGTATGTGGCCTTCAAAGCCCAAGAAAGAGAACATAAGATGAAGGGGATGAGATTTATCTCATTCATTTTTGAAAATATGAAGAAAATCCCCAAGGAGGAAGAGCAAACAGAAAAGGAAAACCCCTACACTTCCTATTCTCATCCAAAAGGAAATAAGGAGTTGATCAGGAGAGAGACTCCATCTCTTGGAAGAAAGGAGAAGAAAATACTCACAAGTCTTCTTCCCAAATCTATTCATGGCACACATGAAGATTTTAGAAAGGTTAGGAGGGATATTGATGGAGAATCTCAAAGAGGGTTCGAAACTGAAGGAAGCCCTAGATTTTCAGAAGGTGAGGGTAAGCATGCAGCCACACACCATGAGGAACAATGCAGTCAAAGGCCCAACATTTCTGTGAGGGAGATGGAAGAAGGATGAAAGGTGACTAAGGAGGAAACCCTTAGTGATTTCTTGAAGGAGTATGAGTCTCACACTCATGGATTCAGAAATAAACCCACTTTTTCTAAATTTTGCAAGAGAAAGGTGAAAGGGAAGAAGCAACAAAATAGATTTCATCTATCTACTCTTGGAGGTTCACCTTCATATTCAACCACAGATTGGGTGGAAGATCCAAACACCTTCCAGCAGCAGCACCACATTTCAGAGGAGGAAATCATCAAATTTGCAGCGCTGCATTTGAGAGGTAAGGCTCATGCATGGTGGAAACTTGAGTCCATTTCTTTTGAGAATGTTAAAGCCTCATCTTGTGTGAATTTCACTAAGTCATTGGTGAAAGAAATTGATCATAAAATTCTTGGAACTCATGAGATGGAGTTAGACCAAGGGACTCAAACAAAACCCTTGCATAGAAATGCAGTACCACCTCAAGAAACCATTGGAGGAGCTGAAAACTTGCATCAAACCTTGTTGGAGGCCAAATTTTCATCCCACACCTTTGAACAACAAACCATAGAGATCTCTTTTTCAAAGGTGGATCAGATTATTGGGATGTTGCCCAACTTTATTGCAGAGACAGAGGGCAACAGTGTTGCCAAATCTAGAGATCGTCTAGTGCCTCATGCAAAGGAGGGAGGAGCTTCTGCTCCAAATAGAGGGATTCTTGTGTCTTTGCAAGAAGATCCCCAGGATCTCATGCATGGAGATCAAGGCACACTTCATGATTCACATGTGCCATGGAAGATGAGGTGTAAAACCATAAAGATTTAAGAAGAATATAGAGGAGAGACCCAGCACCATGAGATGAGGAGGGCCCATCTCTATCCATTTTTGGAGGTCATTACACCTAGGAAGGTGATTGAGCTGCATAGTGGAAGCATGGATAGGGTTGTTCATCCATGTATACAATCATCTTCAAATGAGAATGTCTCATGGAGTGGAGATATCACACCAAGGAGACCACTGGTTCATATGAAGAGGAGAGATGCTTCAAATAGTGAGGCATCAACTAGCAGTGTGGAGGCCTTGGGACAGCTTGTTGCAATGCTGGGGGTTTTGGGTAAAACCAAAGCAGAGGGTAGCCTCCCCTCACTATCATTCTTACCCACTCTCCTTTCAGTACCTTGCACTGTGGAATAGGAAGCAAGGGAGGGACAACAACCTTCCCACTTGTATAGTTGGCATGGGAGAAATATATGCACACCATTCTTTGGAGGAATGGGCATAGTCATTTCTTTTCCTTGGGAGGAAGAGGAGAGATTCATCTATGAGTTGCTCCCTTTGCATGAGCAGAAAAAATGGTAAGGAAATTGTTCATTTATATGATTTACATGTTGATTCCTTAACCATGTATATGCAGGATGGTGCTCCAAGGAGGAGCATTTTTTATCAGAGGCTCTTTGGTCTACTTGGGGCCAAGAGCATAGTTGATGGTCATACCCTTGATTTACTTTGGGGAGATTTGTATTTTGGAGGAAATTCTCACCATGCATCATACATCACTCATTTCCCCCAAATACATGAGGAGAATGTAGCAGAAAACCGGTGGTTGAGGAACCACATCCTTTATCATTCTCTATTGCAGTTTATGCTCAAACTGCACCGGTTGCATGAGAAGGATCAATGTCTCACTCACTTGCTATATATGGTAGCCAGCATAACTTTCATTATGGCTCCTTATGCTGCTATAGATCACACTATTTTTGGGAGTATGATTGGAAGAAGGGCATATAGGATGGATGTGTCCTTTGGGGGAGAAGATTCCCATACTTTTTGCAAGGCATGCTCTAAGGGGAGCATGAGAGATGATGTGGCCACCACAGTGTAGCACTTGATTCTTCTTGAGGTGAGCCATGAAAGTGATGGGGAGTCATATGATGGTGTTGATATCCTTCCCATCACAAAGGAGAGACATTGGGCCAGATTGATTCACAATGGAGGAGGGAAGATCTTCGGAGATCCAAAATTCATCTTGCCATTTGAGGGAAACATTTATGTAGCCCAAGAGTAGACTTTACTCTTAAATTTTCATGAGTGGAGAGGTGAACAACGTGGGGTAGGCTATTATGCCTACCACTTTAATATTTTTAGCCCACCTTCTTTGTTGGAGCTCAAGGTGGAAGAAGATGTTCAGCAGTTGCCTTATCCGGAGGTGACTATATTTTTGTGGATGATTTCTTGGGGATGGAGGATTCACATGAGGGGAATGTTCTTCACAAATAATTTTGACACCATGCCTCAAGGATACCTCTAGAAAACACCTTATTTCCTTCTTGAGTACATTCTATGTTCATGATGACAGCCACATTTGCTATTTAACACTATTTGAGAGGAGCAATATGGAGATTCTATGTTGATACAACATCTCATTCTTCATGGGGATTTCATCATAAGTGGGTGCTGCAGTTGGAGGAGGAGGCCATCCTACAATTCTATCCTTACAAGTTTCTTGAGGGAAAGCAAAATTTGGGAGGGGAGGAATGTAATGTTCCAAAATTTTATGGAACATTAAAATCGTTTGTTTTTTATTTAGGAGGAGAATAAATGGGTAGGAAAACCCATTGATAATAAAAATATGATTAAGGAACCCTTATAATGTGAAAAGGGGTCAATAAAATATTGGATTTCTCACCACATGTGTGAAAAGAGACAATTTTCAGGTGGATAATTCTAGAAGAAGCCAAGTGACTACACAGATAGAGAAGATAAGATTCCCTTGGTGGGCCAGCATAGTTTACATGAGGATGAGATCATTCTAGAGAGGAAACCCTAAGGTGTGGGACTGATGGCAAAGAATATTTCATTTGTTTAAATGGAGAATGAAGCATCCATTCTCATTCATGCTTATGATTATCATTTTGCTTGTCTTCTCAAACAAGAACATTCTCTAGCTATTTAGCTGAGATGCAGTGCTGCTAGCACTGGGTGTTCCCAGGCGGGAATCCCATCTCTTCCATTGAGTAGTTCTTGGAATAGCTTTTTCTTCATACTCCCCGTATTCTCTCTTAAGGCCAAAGCATTCCATTTAGCTCCAATGCATTCTCCATTGGTGCTTGAGTTGTGTTGCAGGGTGTTGCAGGGGAGGGTTCCTCAACACTACTTCTAGCATTGTATTTCAGAGGAGGGAGTCTCCATTTATTTGGGAGATCAGTGAGGGACTTTTTGATCTTCAATTCATCATCCTTGGCATTAGGCCAGTCATTTTCATCAGCAGAAGAGCATCCCTCTTCCTTGACTGCGCAGTTTATAGAGAGCATTTGCAGTGAGGGTTGCTGCATTTCAGTGGGTAGTGAGATCTTCAATGAAAGGATCATCCTTTCATTTGGAAGATTAATCAGAGGAGTTACATTAGATATTCCATCATATTCAGCTATGCTCCTCCTATTTCCAGTTTCTAGTGAGTTGCAGCACCTGCCCAACAACTCCAACATTTTGGGTAAAATGTGATTTTGTCTAGTTTTCCTCTAATCCTTTTAGAGGATTGTTGTATTGTATTTTCAGGGGTAGAAGCCTTTCTCCCCCTTCTTTATTTGAGCTAAATTTCTGTATCATTCATGTTTATGTATTTACTACTACAGTACCTCCATAAACTGCACATTCTTAGTTGAGAATAAGATTATGCAAGTAGTGTTTTCTCTATTTCTATGAACATGTCTCATTGAGGATCTTTACTTGTTTTGAGTAATAGATTTCTCAAGAGTTGTCTACATTTTCTGTTGCATATGTATTTAAAATCTAATTTCATCTTCTTATGACATGGCTCATTAGAAATAACGCAGTCATTTCCTTTTTTGAGCAAAGTGTTGTTGCAGGCCTCTTCATTGGGCCCTTTTCTAAAGATAACATGTGAAGGAGGCTTGTCTCAAGCTCCTAGAAGGATTTGTTTTGAATCCGCTTCAGGATTTCAGCTCTAGATAGATATATTTGAAGGATACCAGACCAGGGAACAAATCCTGCTACCTCCACTTCTGGAAAATGTGTTTTCTAGGCTTGGGATGCTAGTCATACCTACTAGGAAATTTCACATATCTGTAGACAGAGTCTGCAAAGGGCCATAAAGCCTCCGGATCTCACCCTTATTTAGAAGGTGACATATCCGATAGATGCCCCTGCAATCCATCTCTCAAATATCTCTTGAGACCCTACATAACAACCCAAGAGGTGAATAAGAAGAGAGGAAGAAGAAGCATCGAGACTCCTAGAGGGTTTCTAGAAGAAGCAAGTTGTAGTAAGAGTTGCATAATATTTCAAGAAGAAGAAGGAAGCCCTAGCACTTCCTATCAGCAAATTATAAGACAGGAAGATCCTAGATCTCCTCATAGATCCACTATGCCCACTTTATTTGAAGAAGGTGAGGGGTATAGCAATAAAGGAAAGAGATGCAAAGAAACTCCTAAAGGGTTTAGAGATGAAGAGGAAGGACTATACACTTCCTGTTATCACAAGGAAGAGAGAATGATTAAAGAAGATATCTCATTGCTTCTTTTTCAAGCACTGAAGAGTATTGAAGAAAATCTCAAGGGGTTTGAATATAAGAGCAAAAAGAAGAGCTACAAAGAGACATCTCCCAAGGAAACAAAGGAGAATTTCAATCTTGTCACTTTGGGAAAGAGATCTCCATTTTCACTACCTGCTACTAAGGAGCTTGCATCTAGAGAAGAGGCACCTACATATTTGTATGGTAGTCTTGAGTTCTTATCATATGGGGTCCCATGCTGAAATCTCTCCCACTGTAAAATTAATTTCCCTAGATATGAGAGATGGCTACCTCCATCACATTGTCTGGCCCAATAATTCTCATGGGGCTTAATGAGTAGGCTTCCCTCTTATGGAGCCAAGCACTACATGGAAATGGAGAGAAGATGAAAATATTTTTTTAAGTAATCAACTCATCCAAAAACAAAATTCTCACCTTCATATTGTCCCTCAAGTACCCCAAAATTGGAGAGGTCAAATGGACACTCCATCAACAAAACCATGCCATGAAGTAACAACACTGTTGACTCATGCAAGCAAGCCCCAGCCAAAATATAGCTACATCCTTTGATATGTAGTTTTTCAAAGGTATTCTCCATAATTCTACCAAATATGAGGGATCTCCTCCATGATGAAAACACCTCTTGCACCATAATAGTGTCATAATTTACCCTTGCAACACTATGCCAAGTGGGAGAGCAATTTCGCCCTTGCTCTCTTCCAATCCTCTGAAGCAACAAAGATATTTGTTGCCTCATCATACCTCCATCATACACAGTATGTAGTGAAAACATAATGATCATGCCATCATAATGTATCCACACTCCTTGCTGCCCCATGATGAAAGTACCCTGCCAAGTTCCTTCTTCCCTCATACCCTTGGAAATAGGATATGTCTCATGATTGCCAAAATCTCTCCTGAGTATCCAGCACAACTTTGCTTCTTGCTTCCCTGTGTCATAGATCTTCAAGTGGCTAACAATCCTCTTGCTCTCCATCCATATTTCCTCATCCAAGTTTGGTTGCCCTTGATTATCCTCTCCCTTGTCATCTTCCCAATGAAGATCAACAATCTTCCCAAGCAAGTATTCCTTCTTACACCTCATGGAGGGTTGAGATGTAACCCATTGGAGGTTTCTCAAGAGAGACCTCTCACCAACTAACCCCTTGAATCCAACAGAACCCAAGAGTGCTAGAAACAAAAAATCATTAGGGGATGGCACCTCATGCATGATGGTCCCCAAATCCTTGCACCATAACCCCTCATGCTGCATGCAACTCAATAAGGGTGCAAAGTGATTAGTGCTGATCCCTTCTTGGATCAAGCCCATATTGCACAACGCTGTATAAGCCTATCTCTCCTCATCAGCAAAGCATTTCGATCCTAGGCCATGTGAAGATAAATTTCCAAAGCCTTTCATGAAATCTTCTGAAGTGTTATAGCATGGAAATTTTTGCATACCTTTGGAAGCCCTTGAGACATCTTGTAGGGCTACAAGAGTCTCTTTCTGCAATGCGTTGGCTGGTCCAACTCCTGATATGTTTGGCTGCCCCTTTATGAACATGACAACATTGGTAGAAGCCTCCTCAAGTGGGGAAGATATCTCCTCCTCCTCTAGCCATCTACCCACTACTTCTTGTGGCCCTCCATTCTCTACACTCCCTCCCTGAGAACTGGAAGTGCACCCATATTCTCCTTTCTTGGTGTCCTCACAATGAACACTACCATTTTCCCAAAGTAGATTTTTCTTTTCTTTGCATTTCATGATATGTTGAAATGCATCTCCTTGGAGATCCCTTAGAGGAGATCTAATGTCCATAACCATCTTGATCCCATAAGGATCTGAATGTAAAGAAGGAAAACCCTCCTTACTTTTGTCTCTTGACAGCGTTGTAACCCTCCTCCAGGGTGTTTTGGCTATCTCATGCAGCAAATCCTAGATGAGCATTTAGTTCTGCATGTATTTTTTTGGAGCAGGGTTCACTCCATCCTCCAAGAACTCATACTTCAACCTTAAGGGTTGTGTGTAACTTATCAGAGATGCATGAGGAGGAGAAGGAAGAGACCAGTGCTGGTATGCTTGAAGAAAGGAGGCCATCATTCTTGCCACTAGTTGGAGGCGTCATTGATCTGGGTGGAGGAACTCTTGTGTTCTGTCAAGAGGTTCCCACATATCAGTTGATCTAAGGTATGCATGAAATTTCAGCACATATTGTTTCAAGATTAATTCATAGCCAAGGTTTAAATCAAAATGCTGATTTGAAGCAAAGACGTGAAACAGTGTAGAGGACCCTTGATCTAATCAAGGATGAGACTAGAAACTATCCCTATGCATCATTGTTGAGCTGCCTTCAATCTCTTGGGTTGAGATATAGGGTCTCAAGAAAGGGGATTAGTACTATCCTATGTTCAATGGCTGATTTTGATATCAGTAATGAAACTTGATTTGAGATAGTACATGCATCACTTTGCAGATCTACAGTGCTGTCACTTAGTGACTGTGGCAAAGAGGCTTCAGCTCTCTTAGAGAATTATAAAGGTAGATTCAACCTTGAAGCATTGGAGAAGAAGAAGATGAAGAGTAGAAAACTTGAGATGAGAGGCATTTTCTTCCCTATAGATGACACTCTCTCAATGAGCATCCTACAGCTCAAAGAGAGACTTCTACTTACTGCAGATTCAAAGCCTAACTAGTTTTGGAAGGCCATAGATGGAAGAAAGGTCTCACTAAGAGATCTCAACAAAGATGCATTTCAATATTTCATGAGATGCAAGGTTCTTCAATGGTTCAAAGGAGATGGTATTCTACAAAGGGATGATTCCATGATTATGCAACACATCACTCATCTTCCATATTGGAGTGAGTGGATGAGGATGATGAGCAAGAGATCACATAATCACTTGCAGACATGTATGGACCAGCAAGCTTGGTTATGCTGGTTTCCCTTGGGAGACTCATATCACTCTCCAAAGGCACCTATTTCTCTAATCTATGCCTTGAAGAATGGTCATGAAATGAATAAGGAGGCATGGCAAAGCTGGTTGCTTTGGGGTATGCATGATCACTACCCAAAGTTTCTCATTCTCTCATCTCATGCTTTATGCATCATTAATAGAGTATATGAAAATGAAGCATGGTTGACGTGGTTGTTAAAAGGAGAGTTTGGACATCACATGTTAAATCTCATGTCCATGTATTCACCCATGTTTGAAATATGTCTCATTTATCCACATATATTTCTATTGGAGGGATGTTTCATGCATGAACTTTATCTTGGGAGGAAGAATGACTCCCACATGCTGTGGTATGAGGGAGCTTGCTTGTACTATGTTGATGAGACATTTCACATGTCCATCATTGTGTTATTGCTCCATGATCCACATGTTGATAAGGCAAGAGGGCTGCAAAATTCCTTGTTGCTATGGCTGCTCTTGGGTGAGTATGGTTACTACCCAATGGCACATCATTTTCTGAATCATGCCTTGGATTACAATGATATGTTGCAGCAAGAGAAGGCATGTATACTTTTTTTTCACTTGAGAGAGTATGGCCACCACATGAAATCTCCTATGTCTACGTGTTTTTCATTGTGTAAAATTTGGCATATTGATCTCATGATGTGCATTGATGATGATACTTTGTATTGGGCTGATGTGACATATCATATGTCCATTAGTATGGTTTTGTTTCATGATGCACATGAGGAGGAGAGAAGGCAGCAAGACCTCTTGTTGCTTTGGTTGCTTTTAAATGAGTATGGTGACCACCCCAGAGCTCATAATTTTCTGATTCATGCCTTATGTATCAAAGATAAATTGCAGCAAAGGAAGGCATGTACATCATCTTTTGGGAAGCTTGGATTGTCCATATTAATGCCTTCCTCTGGTGGTTATTATCAGGAGAATATGGTTTGACATATTTTTTAACCCATGTTTCTCCTTCACTTCTTCTTTTTCATAACGCTGGAATGATGGATTTTGGATCCAACAAGGCCAACAGGGCTAAGAATGAAAGCATAACAATGCTTAATCAAGTTCATAAAACATGGATGGAGAAATTTTTTTGCATGATGAAGCTTTTCCTTTATGGAAGGATCTGCTTTATTTTATGTCTCTCATGTGTTTATGATGGTTTTGGACATCATGTAATTGTCATTTTGTACTTCATGATAAGAAGATGACCTCTAACCTTACAGTTGGAAGTCATCTCATGCATTTGTGGAAGACAGCTTTGGAACCAAACATACATGAACTATTGTAGAAAATGGAGGAAGCCTTCCTTATGTGGATGCCATTTGGAGGGGAATAGATGGTTTGCATCTACAATAAGATTTTCTTGAGGGCAAGCAACATTTTTCCGGGGGAGACTGTAATATTCCCAATTTTTGCAGCTAATGGGAATATTGCATTTTAATTTCAGTTTTCTTAACTCATGAATAAAAATGTAAGGGAAGAACTCTAAAACTCCCAATCAACAAAATAAATCAATGCCAAATGTGAAAATGGACAAATCTAGGCCATTTCAATAAAATACACTTAGGTGTGAAAAGGAATGAATAAGGTTGACTAGGTCAATAAGACGAAATCACAGTAGTGTATAGATGCATTGAACCTCCTTATTGATCAGCGTAGTTTTATATGGAGAAACTTCATGTGAAAATGGTTAACTCATTGGAGGTGGTTTCAGGTTTTCCAAGGCATGAAGTGAAAGATTCATGGGAAATCTTATTCCCCCAAAGTGAAACCTCCACCCCCAATCTATCATCCATATCAAATGAGTCACCCTCCAACATGGTAACTCATGAAGAATCCCCTCCACCTTTGGCTCCTGAAGTGTAGGTGGGATGAGTGACTGAATGTGATAGGCAATAAGGCCTATCCCACGTTGTCCGCCTCCCCACTCAAGACAAGTGATGAGGGTATACTGATCTTGGGCTACAACATGAGTGCCTTCCAATGGCAAGAAAGAAGTTAAACCTCCAAAGGTCTCTCTCCCAACATTGTGCATCAAGATGGCCCATTCCATCACACACATAATGGATAGGAAATAACTACCAAATGATAACCCATACATCTTATGGCCCTCCTCATTAAATAACAAATGTGTTGTTGTAGAGGCCATGTCTCCTTCCATGTTCCCCTTGGAACATGCATTGTAGAAAATATGGAAGTTCTCTCCCAATAGGGACACATCCTCCTTATGTGTCACTCCCCTAATCGTGCTCCCCTTAAAGATAACAGAAACATCAGCAAAAGAGAACATAATAAAAAATAATATCGGGAAAGTACTTCAGGTCTCATGGTGTTCAATAGTTTACCAACAGTCTCCCAAGTGGTCACAGCGCAGTTTTCCAAACTGTTGCTTGAAGAAGTGATAGGGAAAGTTGTCTTCTAGTGCATGGGAAATAATGCATGCTCTTACATCTGATAATCTATAGTAGGTGGATGAATATATAAGCTGAAAATGCATGGAAATAAACACTTGCCCATGGCTATATGAGAGATGGCTGCCTCCATCACATAGTCTGGCCCAATAATGCTCATTGAGCTTAATGAGTAGGCTGACCTCTTGTGGAGCCAAGCACTGCATGGAAATGGAGAGAAGATACAAATATTGTGTTAAGTAATCAACACATGCAAAAACAAAATTCTCACCTTCATATTAGTTCATCCTTGCAATTTCTTGAGGGCAATCAATATTTTGAGAAGGGAGGACTGTAATGTTCCAAATTTTATGGAACATTAAATATTGTTAAAGAGATGAATAAAATGGGTAGGGGACCCATTATTTTCTTGATTAGAGAATATAAAATCCTCTAAGTATGAAAGAGGATCACTTTAGAGCTGGATTTTACACCTTCATGTGTGAACGGAGGTTTTTGCAAACGTGATTGGCCAAGGTTGACCGAGTCAAACTGCATTGGCATGAGTTGGAAAGCATTATGTGGGACAACGTAGGAGAGAAGTTTCTAGAGAGAAGGAAACCGTAATTTGAAATAGGGTCCATGGAGGGAAGGATCATTGTATAAAAGAGGATCAAGATAGCCATTGTGGACATCTTTGATCAATTTTACATTTGAGTCTTAGAGACTTGTTGCTGCCTCTTGCAGTTCAGTAGAGTTGTTATGCCTTCGGGCACAAGGGAGTCCTGTTGAGTATTTTCGCTCCTTCTTGAGTATCTCATGAAGGATTGCACTCATCCTTCATATTTTGACATTTAGGCCATTATCTTCATCCATCTACATCAATGCAGTTTCTGTAGCAGATATTGTGTAGTGTTGCTGGGTGTTGCTGGGGAGGTTTCCACACACCATCCAGAGCTTGTTCTCCAGTGCGGAGATGTTCTATTCATTGGAGTATCAGCAATGGTGGTTCTTGAGCATATCCCACCATCTTTGGCATCATGCCAACCACATTCCATCATTTGCAATGTAGTCCCTTCAGTAGACAGCGTTATTCATAGAGGAGATTTGTTGTGAGGGATTGACAGTCACTTGGAGGAGAAGTCTTGGGTGAAAGGATCCGCCTTTCACTTTAGATTTCTATTGGAAGAGGATTATTCATTTTTTGCAGCCATTTTAGCCTTCTCCATGTATTTCAAGTTCTTGAGTAGCTGCAGCTACTCAGATACTCTGTCATTTCTGCAAAATGCCATTTTTGTATAGATTTCAGACAATCCTTTTAGAGGATTGATTTATTGTATTTTCAAGGATTGAGATCATGCTCCCCCTTCTTTATTTGAGCTTACATTTTCATATCTATGTATTTTCATTATTTATGCATCCGTCCCTTATATGAACTGCGCAGTGATGGCCTAGGGCTTTCTTGATGCAGCTATGCATTTCACATTCTCATGTACAGGTTTATTGAGGCTAGCTTGAGTGATCATCTCCTCAAGGATTTGTATACTTATTTGTTGTAATTTCAGAATATGATGGCCATTTGATATTCTCTGAAATTTTATGTGTTCATGAGTCACTGCTATTTCCATTTGATGTATTTGTTATTTTTGTAGCTACAATATTGGGAGATTCCCAATCTTGTTATATTTCCCTATTGGGGATATTGTCCTTTGACAATCACTCTATAGACAGAGTCTAATAGTGAGCCAGGTAGCCTTTGGAGCTCATCCTTGGTTTAGAGGTGAAAAATCTAGTAAATTCCCCTACAGTCTATCTCAGGAATATATTTTCTTTTTCGATTGACAATGTTTATGAAAAAAGGAACATTACAATGGTATTAGAGCATGATTTCTGGCACAACTTGTGAGATCAAGCTACCACTGAATTAAAGAGCAGAGGCAGAGAATAGTTGATGGAGTAGATGATATTATCCTCATCATTTTTCAGTTCTAAGAAGAGCCTCTTCAAAGAGGTGAATCAGAATAGAGGATGAAGTAAACCATGACAGCTCCCTGGATAATCATGAAGCAAATTGTGAACCGGAGGAAGAGACAACTGCTACATCATTGGAGGAATCAGCATCAGTGTTGAATATGGGTGGAGAGGAGACATCACCTCCATCACATTTGGATCCTCATGGGTCCAACATAGTCATGGGAAAGAGGACTTTATTAAGGGGTCTCCAAGGAGCTGCATTTCAAACTCTCATGAAATGCAAAGAGCAGGAATTGATTTGGGAGAATGGTAGCCTTCATGGGGAGGAGTACCAAAAGATGGAAAGGAGATGGCAAGATACTTGCATCATTGAGCATCATAGGATATGGATTCATGATGTTGATGTGATGCTCATATCATTCATTGTGTCTTAATCACATGAGTTTCATGATGGAAGTATGGGAGGGCAAAAAAATACTTTGTTGCTTAGCTTGGGAGAGCAAGGGCAGAATTGCTCTCATACTTTGCATGATGTTGTAGGAGGAGGAAATGGCATTACCTCCTTTACTTTTGATGATGGAGAGGTACTTCCACCTTTGGAGGGGCTTCTTATATATTTCAGCATTATGAGAGATATCTTTGACAAGAGCATGTCAAAGAATGGAGCTGGATATTGATGAGAGCCTATGTGAATAGGCCAACAACGTTGTCTCTTTGGAGCAGAAACCAATGGATGAAGTGTGCCCAGTGGAAGTGTGGTGGATCCATAACCCACAAGTCCCAGGATCATTTCATATTATTTTCACTTGATAGACAAAAAGGAGGAGATATGGATGAGGTATTAGATATGCTACATTCTTCTTGACTTGGATTCCCAAGCATAAGAAGAAGGATCTTCTTGCAGCACCTAGTTAATTCATCTTCATGGGAGCATGCCAAACAACTATGGAGGGTTCATTCATGGATCTGTACATCATCTTACTCCTGGTATATGGTAATAAAATCCATTCTTACATTGGATGATTTATATACTCTTACCATTATTTTGCAGTGCATGGCTCTACAAGAGGGCAAGATTTTCAGATTGCTCCATGGACAAAATTGAGCCAATTTTATGATGGAGACAGCCATATTTTATGTGGCCTTGGGAAAATGTTTTCTCACTACATGTATTTTCAGCCAACTCATATACTTGACCATGTATTAAGAAACATTTTTCCATGTAAATTTCTGAAGCAGCAGTTTGAAAAGCTGCATTGTTGCTTCTTGGGACACTGTCGGTGCCATCAAGCATCATGTAAAACCATCAGTACTTCCTATATTTTGATGAGGGGCATGTTTCCATTTTCTGATATTATCCACATTATTGGAAGCATGATTGGAAAATTGACACATGAGGTTGGTGTGTCCTTGAGGGAAGGTGATTCCCACAGTTTATGCATTGCATGTTCTAAAGGGAACATGAGAGGAGGCATGGATACATCCACATATTTTCTTAATTGTAGGGTAAGAAACTGGCTTGGTAATGTTATCCATACATTGTATGTATATGGGAAGATTTTTTACCTTATGTTTCTGATTCACTCATCTATTTACTATTTAATAGTAGATGTGATATTTGTTGTTATGCAATGCTTGCCATGTTATTTTTTGCAGCTTCAGTGGATGAGGTTGCATTATAACCCTATGAGGCATTTTTTTCACTTTCTTCACATGGTATAACCTACAGAAAACATGTCATGGGGGCATTCTATGGTGATCTTATCCTATTCATCATAGATGACATGTCTTGGGCCAGCTAATTTTTTCATTGATGGAGGAGATATTCATGGGAAATTACTCTTCATTTTTCCATTTGAGGGAAATACATTTGCAGACCATTATTAGCATAAATTCTACACTTGTCACAAGTGGGAGAGAGGATAGCATGGGGAAAGTTATAGTGCTTTCCATGATCAGATCTTAGCCCACCATTTCCAGAGCTCAAGGTGGAAGGATATTTTTCATGAGTTGTCTTGTTGGGAGGAAACTTATTTTTATGATTGATGGTTTGGGGATGAGAGGTTCCTATGGGGGATGATAAGTCCCATTTCATATCAGATATCATGCCTCAATGAGGCCCTTATACAACTCTTTTTTCCTTCATGTATAGTTACTTCTACATGATAGTTGTTTGGGAATGTTCACCCAAAGGCTAGATTGCATATGTTGGAGGGACAATTTGGAGACTTGATTGCTGATATGGCATCCTTTTCTTGAGGATATCATCACATAAGGATGCTACAGGAGGAAATCCAGAAAGAAACTCAATTCATCCTTGTAATTGCTTGAGGGCAAGCGATATTTTGAGAGGGGAGGATTGTAATGCTCCAAATTTTATGGAACATTAAATTTTGTTAAAGAGATGAATAAAATGGGTAGGCGACCCATTATTTGCATGATTAGAGAATAAAAAATCCTCTAAGTATGAAAGAGGATAATTTAGAGCTGGATTTCACACCTCCATGTGTGAAAGGAGGTTTTTTCAAACATGATTGGCCAAGGATGACCAAGTCAAAATGCGTTGGCATGAGTTGGAAAGCATTATGTGGGACAACGTAGGAGGGAAGTTTCTAGAGAGAAGGAAACCTAATTAGAAATAGGGTCCATGGAGGGAAGGCTCATTGTATAAAATAGGATCAAGGCAACCATTGTGGACATCTTTAATCAATTTTACATTTGAGTCTTAGAGACTTGTTGTTGCCTCTTGTTGTTCAGCAGAGCTGCAGTGCCTTCGGGCACAAGGGAGTCCTGTTGAGAATTTCCTCTCCTTCTTGAGTAGCTCATGAAGGATTGCACTCATCCTCCATATTTCAACATTCAGGCCATTAGCTTCATCCATCTACATCAGTGCATTTTCTGCAGCAGATATTGTGCAGTGTTGTTGGGTGTTGTTGGGGAGGTTTCCACACACCATCTAGAGCTTGTTTTCTAGTGGGGAGAGGTTCTATTTATTGGAGGATCAGAAATGGTGTTTCTTGAGCATATACCACCATATTTTTCATCAAGCCAAGCACATTCTATCATTGGTAGCGTAGTCCCTTCAGTAGACAACATTATTCATAGAGGAGATTTGCTGTGAGGGATTGATAGTCACTTGGAGGAGAAGTCTTGGGTGAAAGGATTAGCCTTTCACTTCAGATTTATATTGGAGGAGGATTATTAATTTTTTGCATCCATTTCAGCCTTCTCCATGTATTTCTAGTTCTTGAGTAGCTTCAGCCACCCAGCTACTCTGACATTTTTGCAAAATGCCATTTTTGTATAGATTTCAGACAATCCTTTTAGAGGATTGATTTATTGTATTTTCAGGGGTTGAGATCATGCTCCCCTTTCTTTATTTGAGCTTAAATTTTCATATCTATGTAATTTCATTATTTATGTAGCAGTCCCTTATATGAACTTTGCAGTGATGGCCTAGGGCTTTCTTGATGAAGCTATGCAATTCACATTCTCATGTACAGGTTTCTTGAGGCTAGCTTGAGAGATCATCTCCTCAAGGATTTATATACTTATTTTCGTAATGTCATAATATGATGGCCATTTTATATTCTCCAGAATTTTATGTGTTCATGAGTCACTGCTTTTTCCATTTGATGTATTTGTTATTGTTGTAGCTGCAATATTGGGAGATTCCCAATCTTGTTGTATTTCCCTATTGGGGATATTTTCCTTTGACAATCACTTTATAGACAGAGTCTGCTAGTGGGCCAGGTAGCCTCTGGAGCTCATCCTTTGTTTAAAGGTGAAAAATCCAGTAAATTCGCCTACAGTCTATCTCTGGAATAGATTTTCTTTGTCGATTGACAATGTTTCTGAAAAAAGGAACATTACAGACACTGTAATGTTCCGAAATGGAAATCAGCATAATTTTTCTCCACTGAAATGTTCCTTTGTCGGTAATATTAACAAGGCTATGTTAGAGATATACTGAGAGGGATTTTACCAGTTATTTCACCTCTAAAGAGAGGATGAGAACCAGAGGCTTCCTGGCCCTTACTCAGAATCTGCCTATAGCTATGCAAATATTTCTTCATTCAGGAAGATCTTGCTCAAAGAATGAGCTACAACAACATCTGAACTTTAACAAGCAGCAAAAAAAGTGAAATATATTACTCATAAAATGTGAGAAGAGTATAAATTTGATTTATAATATGAAACAGAGAAATATATACAAACTCCTTGAGGAATATGCCTCTCAAGGTGAGCTTAAATCAGCCTCTAAGGAAAATGTACATGCAATGGATAAACAAGCTACTACATAAGCCAACACTCTATAACTGCGCAATCCATAAGAGAAAATGACTGCAAATAGATATGAATACAAGGATATAACAATATCAACTCAAGAAATGAGGGGGAGCAAGCTATAAGCCCCTGAAAATAACTAACTAACAATCCTTAGAAGGATTGGTTGCAATACATGTACATAATGATAAATTACAAAAATGCCAGAGTAGCTGGGCAGCTACTGTAGCTCAATAATAATACATGAATGGAGAAGGTAAAGAATACTGCAAAAAATATAGCAACCTCCTCCAATGATATTCTAAGTGAAAGGTTGCCCCTTTCACTGAATATTACACCCTCCAATCCCCATGGTTAATCCTCCTGCAAATGCCCTCTGAAAATAACGATGTAAGAGGGAGTGACTGCGCTAGGGCTGAGATGAAACACTTGGCCCTATGCAAAAATCTGCAATAAAGATCCAAAAATTTCACTTGCTGATTTCTTAGAGAAATGAGAACTCCTCCTCTTCAAAACTAGCTCAGGAAATGGTGGGATGAAGATCCCTCACTGCTACCTCCAGCAACTCCAATGAATCTGCCCAACAGAAACACTGTAGCTGAAAGAGATGAATTTGGCCTCAAGCCTGGATGTGAGGAATATGAAGAATAGCTCCTCCAAGGCCTCCCAAGGAAGAAGAGAATACTTCTGAACATAAATCTCCCTTGTGCTAAGCAGCACAAGCTATCTCAGTTGCACAACTGAAGAGAGCTGCAAAATCGAATTCTCAAACATGAAATGAACAATGGTGCTCCATCACATTTTTATGCAAGGAATGCTTCCTTGCCATGGACCCCACTCATATTAGGGTTTCTTCTCATTTCAAATTTCCCTCCTTTCGAACTGCGCAGTCTTCATGAGCAAGCCTCTCCTTTAAGCTACGTTGTTGACTTGGTCAACCATGTTCTAGTTAACTTGCTTTTGGCCCTTTTCACATTAGGGAATGCCAAATTTAGCCACTTAAGTGACTCTTTGCACCTTAGGAGAGTTTATTTTGCTGCTACATGGGCTCCCTTACCCATTTTATTCCTTTTATTAAAATAAAAGAAAAATTAATGTTCCAAATACTTTATTGAAAAATTTGGAACATTACAGTCCTCCCCTCCCAAAACTTGCTTGTCCTCAAGCCAGAGAAAGGATGAACTACAAAATACCTCCACTCAATGCATGGAGTTTTAAATATTCTCATGTAGATCCTCCATCCCCAAGCAATCAACCAAGAGAAATGAGTCACCATCCAACTAGGCAACTCCTGAAAATACTCCTCCACCCTGTGGTCATGTAGCAAAAGGTGGGCTAAAATACTGAACATGTTAAGCTGCATAGCCTACCCCATGCTGTCCTATTCTCCACTTATGATGAATGAAGAGTGTATGTTGATCCTAGGCTACAAAATACTTGCCCTCAAGTGGCAAGATGAAGACTAGATCTCCAAGGATCTCTCCTCCAACGCTGTAAATCATGCTGGCCCAAATCATCTCATATGTGATGAGTTGGAATTCATCATCATATGGAATCCAACCAATCATATGGTTCACCTCCAAAAGAAACCAATGTTTGAACATGGTGACCATATCATCTCCCATACTCCCCTTGGAGCACGTGCTGCAAAAAGAATAGAGGTTTTCTCTCCCAAAGGGTACATCCACCCAATGAGTCTCTCCCTCCTCATGATACATATGGGGATGCTGCTGATATATGGATGAAACATAATGGTCTTAAAGAGAGACCTAAGCCACCCGATCAAACATGTGAACCATGAAATGCCTCCTCCAAAAATTCAGACTCTCTAAATAGCTCCTCCCGCATGAAGGAAATAGGTGAAGCTTGGCAATCATGGGCTGCCCATTGTTTCCCCTGAAACATACACCATGAAAACTGGGGAGAATCCTAGTCCCAATGGGCATCATCAACTCATGTACCACTCTCCAAAAAAATCTCCCCATCTACCAAGAAAAATCTACAATGCATGGAAGCAAGAACCAATAGAAGAAAGTTGTCTCATGACAACCAGAAAGTGGATCATTGTTCCACCAAGGGAACCTGCGCAGTGCACTCCTTGCATTAGCTTGTGGCTTCAAACCAAAGTGTTGAATCCATGAAGGAAGAAGATTTCAAACTCTATAGACAGATTCTGCAGATGGCCAGGCAGCCTCTGGATCTCATCCTTTGTCCAAAGGTGACATATCCGGTAAATGCCCTTGTAGTCAATCTCTGGAATAGATTTTCGATATTCCTAAGAGGGGAACTTTACAACTGTGCAACCCAAGATAGAATTAAATTAGAAGGAGAATCTCCTCATTTTGAAGAGGAGATGTATATAGAAAACAAAGAAAGAGGAATGACGGAAGAGGAGGTTTCCCTTCTTCTTTTCCAGACCCTAGAGGGTATCATTGAAGACCTTGAAGAGAAAGAAAGGGAAAATTGGAAAGATTTTCTGAGAGGGTTTGTTGATGAAACAAGCCCTAGCTATTATCATGATGGGTGTGAGCATTCAGCCACACATGCAGATCCACAACGTAGTTCATTGTCCACTTGCACTGCCGGAAGGATTGAGAAAGGAGATGAGGCCATTGGAGGAGCCGCATTGCAACTCAAAGGTATGGCTCATGGTTTATGGTTTGGAAATTATATTTCATGCTATCATGAAAATGTAGAACCACATGATGGATTCACTAAAGGGTTGGTGATAAAATTTGATGAAAATCATTGTGAATCTCTTTGTAACAAAACATCAAACACTTTGCATGCATTGGAGAAAACCATGAAACAAACTCCACTCCATATTTCTGAAAGGGATGAAAATGTGTATGATGACTTGCTAAAGGCAAGATCCCTATTATATGAAGGGCACTCTTATATTTGTGATAACATGGAGACCCTTCTTTCAGAAGAAGACCAAAATCCACGGTCTCTCATTGAAAGGGAGACATACTCACATATTGATGAGGAGAATGTGCATGAAAGAATCCACAGCGCTGTCATATTTGAGGAAGATCCATCACCACATGGAGATGATAGGGGAGCTATTGTTTCTATGGGGGGAGTCCTTTTTTCTATGCAAGGGATTCCAAGTATTTTAACATGTGGAGACCATGGCACAATTCCGGAGTCATTTGCAGCAACTTGTGGGGATTGTGAGATGGAGGAGGAAGAGAAGGATCAACATCAACGATTGATAGACCCTTATCTATTCCGGAGAGTCTTTACACAAAATAAGGAGATTGTACAGAGCAGTGAAGAGAGGGAAAAGTTAATCCTCTTATATATATAGTCCACTTCTGATCTTGATGTCTCACTATATGGAGGCATTCCACCTAGGAGGCCATCTTATCTAGCGTTGATGAGGGGCATCTTGTCATACAGTTCACCACTCTTGGATTCCGTAGAGGTGAAGCCTTTGGAGGAGTATAGCACAACGCAGAGAGTTTGGGACAAACCCAAGGAGGAGAGAGACACTCTCTCATTTTCAGCATCACCCGCTCTCATCAGTTGTACTGCGCTGACAGAGTTTGTTGCAGGGATGGAGGATTGCATCTTCATGATGCAAGATGACTGCTCCCCATATTTGATGAGGAGGAGGATACTTCCTTTGGGGGAGGAATATTTCACACATGGGAGTAGATGGAGGTTACTCATGCTTACATTGCCTAGGATCGGGAGATTCATTTTGGATGACAGTCTCTTATGGGAGACTAGCTTCCCATGATCACCATTATTATTTGAGCATGAGCAGCTGCATGATAGGCATGGAAAATTTTTTGAGGATTAATTTGGCACAGGGGATGTCAAAGTAGTAGGCAGCAGCGTGAGGGGAGCATCACATTGCAGATCACCAGTGATGTCTATAAGGAGGATGGATCCAGGTTGGAGGACTCAGCCTTTGGTTGAGTATTCCCAGGATCTTGGTGCATGCATGTTTTTTGATGACTAGGAGGGAGATGACAGATCCATGAAGGATGATGTGGTCATCTATTATTATGGTAGGGTCTTCTCGGCTAGAGTATCTACTCTCAAGGAGAAATTATTGCATGCAGCACATGTGGACTTTCTAGCTATGCACTATGATGCATACTTTTCTTTGCTAGAAGAGTTCATTCGAGAGGGAATTCAACATGGTTTATATCAGAATATGGATAGATGCATATCTCAGATTATTTTTGAGAGGTTGGCACAACCATTTCCTTACTCATTTGAGGTGAGGGAGAGCATTCAGATGAGCCATTTCAACTCAAGAACCAAAGTACATGGTAAAGAAGGTACATGTTCTCATTTTAGTTTACCTTTATTTACATTATATGAGCAGCTTGATGAGCTAAGGATTATCACACATCCTTATGCTCCTTATTATGATGTACTTGTGGCCCATTGCAACAATGGGAGTGGCTATTTTTATAATGGTTTGTGGATACTTCTTGGTGTGCACCATTGGCACCAAACTGTACTTACATGTTTCCACCTTATGAGATGTTTGTGGCAGAAAAAAAGTTGTTGGAAAGGCACTTGTTGATTTCTGATTTGATGCAGGCCAAAGGTGCACTGCAGTGGTTCCTCATGAAAAACTATGATTCACTCTTCGGTTGCCAAGTGGTAGCTTATTTTCATTATATATTGCTTCCATATGTTGCTGATGTTTTTGTTCTCATGGGAGGATTTGATTGGAGAGTGGGCTTGGAGTTGAAGATGCCCATTGGGATTATGATTCTTTTTTTTTTTTCACATGTTGTATGTTTAAGGAGAAATCATGGGCATACCATGATTGCCATGTCAATACTTTTCTCTTCACATAGGAGGAGCTATTGGGAGAGAATGCGTTATTGGAGGAGGCACTTCATGGTTGATTCATTTTGTGAGGAGGCTTGGGCCAGTTGTGGAGGCCATGAAATTTTAGCCCAATATCAACAACCCCCTCACACTTATCATAAATGGAGGGAGAAACTACTTGGATGGAAAAATATAAACTCTCCATTCAGCCCCAACATATTGCATAGATCTGGGGTTGAGGAGCACTTTGTTGAGCTACTTAGGATGGCTCATTTCATATGGATGATTGCATGGGTGAAGGAGTCACTCATTGGGAATAAATACTTCCAATGTTTTTCATCACTCCTACCTTGAGGAGGACATTGAACCACAAGGGTATTTCCACTTACACCTTCTATTATCTCATGATGTATTCTTTGGTTCTACATACTTGGAGGGATACATGGAGGAAATATTTATTGCATATCATGATGAGCTATGGTGGGGTCTATTGATGAGGAGGCCACAAGAAGAGGGGGGGGGGGATTTTTTTTCTCTCTATGCAGTTGCTTGAAGACAAGCAACATGTGGGAGGGGAGGACTGTAATGTTCCCAATTTTAGCCTCAAGCTAAAATGGAACATTATAGTTAGCATATTTTTATTTTGTTAAATAAAATGGGTAAGGAGACACCTTAACCCCTTTTGATGGGGAAATTACACTCCTTGTGTGAAAGGAGGGATAATAAAGCAGCCAAATTGAGCACCACATGGTGTGAACAGGATAGGATCAAGAAGGATCTAGTCATTTTGACCAAGTCAAGTAAAACTATCTAGATACATTGCACCTACTTGGACAACGCAGTTTTAGTGGAAGCTTCACTTGCTTGAGCTAGAATCAAGTGTGAATGGGACCCATGGTGAGAAATTTTCCTTTTCTTTATAAGGAGGAGATGGTAGCCCATTTTCATTATGCATTAGATTATCATTTTCATTGGGTCTGCAAGACTTGCATCCCCGAGCTGTTTAGCAGGGTTTGTGGTGTTCTTCACCCAAGGGTGTTCCCGGTCGGGAATACCTACCTTTTCCTTAAGGAAGGAGAGGGTTTGAGCTTCATTTCCTCATTCTGGAATTTTTCCAAGCTTCTCTCTACAGCTACAACATTATTTCTGCAGCATATTAACGTTGCGTTGTTGGGTGAAGAAACAGAGGAACTTATAGAGCCATCCTTTGGCTTATTCTTCAGGGGATATCTTGCACATTCTTTGGAGGAGTAGCTTATGTGACTCCCGGGCTTATTTTCAGATCTTTGGCACTAGGCCAAACACTCACCATCTCTCACAGTGCAGTCTTGGGCAGATACTGCGTTATTTTCAGAGGCAGTTGTTGGGAGAGCCATTTGGGCTCATCAGGAGGATTGTTCTTGAGTAGAGGGATCAACCTTCTGATAAAGAGAATTATCAGAGGAGGGCATCACTATTTCAGATCTTCCATAGCCTCATTATATATTTTGATTCAGTTGTAGTGACAAGTCAGATTGTCACATTTGTACATTTTCCAGCATTTCTAGCAATCTCTCCTAGATTGGCTAGAAATCTTGTATTGGACCCCATTCTTCTTTTCTTGGGAATTTATTTGTATATTTCAGTCATATTTCATGTATGTACATCCATAGAAATAGCTACACCCCTAGAGATAGCGCTGTCACTGCTCTCCGGCATTTTATGCAGCCGTTGCATCTCTTGTATTTCATGGCTTCTTTATTGGAGGTGGATTCTCATTGAATGAGGGGTTCTGTTCCTCATTGTATTTCTTCATATTGTTGTTGATATATTAATGTACATGATGGTTGTAATACATTTCATCTTTTTTTGTATTCATTTTGGCAGATTTTGATGATTATGTTCATGTATTTTCGTAAGCTCTCTATTTGAGCAATTTCTGAAAGATCCACTTTGGGGAGATCTTTATAATCCTTCTAGGATTATTTCTTTGAGCTCGTCTTCCAGAAGAGAAGATTTTTATGAATTAAAAAGGGTATCTCAACCCCCTTTCTACTTATTTTCACACTGTCTTCCTTATACAACGTCCTTGAGGACAAGATTGCAGAAATTCCTAAAAAAGGAACATTACAGTGGATCTCCTCAAGCATTTGCACTTCCTCATTTCTATAAAAGGGAGGGAGAGGACTCAAGAAAAGGTTGTTGATGATAATTATAATTTGAGGTTGCTTGGGCAACTCAAGTTCTCTTGGTTTCTTAGCCAAAGGGAAGAGGGTTTCCTTTTTAGGAATCCTCTCTCCTTCCATGGAGTAGCTCTTTGGAGGAGGATGTGCTGCATTGACCCACTATCCAGAATTTGGCCAAGCTTCTACTTCCAATTGCAATGAAGATCTTGTTGAGGCTTTTATTTCCTTTGTAAGTTGCAGCAAGTGGGTTTTAGATATTTTCAGATCTAAAGGATTTCAGTACTTCTTTTTAATGGAGGAGGGCTTCTAATCCATTGGAGAGTTGTATTGAATGATTTGAGCTTCATTTCAAATCTTGGCATCAGGCCAATGTGTTCTTCATGGTGTACTATGAAGTTCCTTCCCCAGATATGCATTATTTCTGAAGGAGCAGCATTGCAGAGATTTTGACATCATTTTGGAGCTAGATATCTTCATACAATGTGCTGAAATGACAATAGATGAATCTTTAATCATACCTCGGTGAGATGTAGAAGCAAGAGCTTCTTTTGAAACTATATAGTCTTCCTTCATTATTGAACATGAAGGCCGCTCTTCCATGGTTCTGCCAGTATTGGTACAAGTATCCACCTTCTCAATCTCCTTGAGATCTTCTTCATTGCTCTTGATTCTTTCAAGTGGTGGAGCCATGCTCTGATTTTTCTCTGGATAGCTCTCCTTCTTTGTGAGGTTAGGAAGTGCATGGATCTTCCTCTCCTTCTTGAAACCCTCTAGGAGTTCCATTTTATTCCTCCTTCTTTCTTCTATCTAACCTCTATGAAGAGGCTCTTCCTGGATCTGAGATATGATGAGGTAAAACAGATCTCCTTAAGATTTATGATCTCTGTCTCTTCTCTCCTCTGATGCTGCTACAAAGTTACCTCTTTAGGAGTATCAAGATTCTATTCCAGAGATTGACTGTAGGGGCATTTACTGGATATGTCACCTTTGAGAAAACGATGAGAT
This sequence comes from Pinus albicaulis, assembly GCA_034641835.2. Taxonomy (NCBI): domain Eukaryota; kingdom Viridiplantae; phylum Streptophyta; class Pinopsida; order Pinales; family Pinaceae; genus Pinus; species Pinus albicaulis. The sequence goes on from CM076572.1 coordinate 643,885,955, forward strand.
CCAAAGGCTGCCTGGCCATCTACAGACTTTGTCTATAGAGCTTGAAATATTTATGCTTCGGGGATTCAGTACTTTGGCTTGAAGCCACAATCTGAGCCAAAGATCGTGCTTTGATACCACTGTAATGTTCCAAAAATGGATTTCTCAGCAAAACATGGCTAACAATTTATTTTTTCAGGAATTTTTTCTTCATATATCATAAAAAATGTTTTGAAACACTTAGAAAACAATTACAAATGCTGCAGCAACCTTTACTCAGCTTTTATGGCCAGAAAGGTGAGGAAAAGTAAGGATTTTGGCCCTAAAATAGGTGTATAAGAAAATATGCGTAAAATGAAGGGTCAAGGTTGTAGAATATGTTATATTAGGTCAATATGGACCAAATGTGTTTTTCTAAGTTAAACAATTCCTCCTTCCCAACTAGTCAAGAAAAACCCTGATTTCCCATGACTTGGAAGATGCATAAACTTACTGAAGCAAGGGTAGCGTATTTTATGAAGGTATAAGATGTAAAATAGTATGAAAAATCAGAGAATGAATTTAGGAACATGGAATAGGCATTAAGAAAGGTTAAACAACAGTTTTACATATAAAATCCCTCAAGATTGAGCTGCTGCAAGACAAGAGAATGACCCAGAAACCCTTCAGCATTATTTTCAAGAGGCTGAAGCTTATTTTTGTTATATTACAGATCTTAAATTGATAAATACATGAAAATAGAGATCTATAATGAAAAAAAATTCCCAAAGGTTTCTTTATTACATTCCCCTTGGGGATTTCATCAATACATGAAAATGTTGGAGTAGATCTGAATTTTACTGCAGCATGATTCAGAAATTCTGAAGCAAAAACTTCAGTGAGTGTTTCAGATCTGAAATAGACATGGATTGGTTCTCCAATCCATGTATCACCCTTGATGCAAGGAGGCTTCCTTCACATCAGAGATCTAGCTCCAAAATGATGTCAAAAACCTTGCAATGTTGCTCCTTCAGCAATAACGAAGATCTAGAGAAGGAACTGCATAGTATACCATGAAGAACACATTGGCCTAACTCCAAGATCTGAAATCAAGCTCAAATCATTCAATACAGTTGTCCACTGGATTAGAAACCCTCCTCCACTAAAAAGAAGTACTTAAATGTTTTAGATCTGAAAAGATCTAAACTCCACTTGCTACAAATTATAAAGGAAATCAAACCCTCAACAGGATCTGCATTGCATTTGGAAGTAGAAACTTGGCCAAATATTGGATAATGGGTCAATTCAGTACATCCTCCTCCAAAGAGCTACTCCATGGAAGGAGAAAGGATTCCTAAATAGGAAACCCTCTTCCCTTTGGCTAAGCAGCCAAGAGAACTCGAGTTGCCCAAGCAACCTCAAATTTGAATTATCATCAACGACCTTTTCTTGAGTCCTCTCCCTCCCTTTTATAGAAATGAGAAAGTGCAAAACCCTAAAACACTTCACTTGAATTAGCCCCTTTCACATTTAGAAGCACCTTCTAGAACTGCACAGATCACTTAGGAGGTTCAATGCACCTGGACTGTCTTGTGATTTGGTCTTGTTGACCTAGTCAAATAGCTCAGCCCTGTTCACACACAATTGGATTTTATGAAACCAGCTCATATTTAACCCTATTCACATTGATCATGTATTTATTTTTAGATCTATGGAGTGTTTCATGTCCTCCATTAGTCTATTATTCATAATCATGAAAAATAAAACAAAATTATAATGTTCCAATTAGCTTATCTAATTTAGGAACATTACAGTCCCCCCCTCCCAAATGTTGCTTGTCCTCAAGCAACTGCAAGGATAGAACTGAAAGATGTCTCCTCCTCCTACTGTAGCATCCCAAATGGGAGAAATTAGGAACAGTAGGGAATATCTTAAGATATTCATCTATGGAAAACACACCAGAAAATTCTAAACCAGAGATAGACTAGTAGGGCATTTACTGGTTATATCACCTCCAAGGAGAGGATGAAAACCAGAGGCTTCCTGGCCCGTTCTAGACTCTGTCTATAGAAGACTAATGAAACAAAAAAAGAGTGGTAATGACACAATAATATTGGATTTTACTACCCTTGGGACCCTTAGATCTACATATCTAAATAATGGTCCAAAAGAGAATAAAAAACCAAACAAGAGAGAAGCAGGAAATTCCACTACTAGGAAAAACTGCAAGAGGCTCAGGGAAAACAATGTATAAGGAAAATGGTGCAAGAATAACACTACTACGGGTTGGTTTCCCTTATTATAGGTTTTTTGGGACCTCCATTCAGATTTTCAACAAAAAAAAAATGGTTTTAAGGGCCTTAAATAGATCTCCCACGAAGCTGACTAGTTAAAAATCAACTAAAGAGAAGAGCCGATGGAATGAAGGAGAACCCACTTCAGAATTGCACAATTCCTCCTGGAAGTCACTGGAAATTATTCATAAGACATATATAACAGTATATAAGTAGCATATCAGACTTTCAATGGATATTATTAAAGAATACAGTGAATTCTATGAAGAAATGAACAAGGAATCTTCAGATCTAGGAGCTACAATATATATAAAAGTTGCAGAAATGACTGAAAAGCATCCTAGCAAGTGTGCTTCAGCAGTATGAAATTAAATTAAATATTTATAGCAGAAAAATGGATGAAACATTAGATCCATATCAGATCTGCAAACTACTCAGCCTTCTAATCAAGATCCCCTTAAGGGTTTTACAAAATAATGCACTAGAAAGTGTAGATCTAAATTTTTATACACAAGACTGTAGAAAGCTTCAGTAATTTCCGAATATTAATTTGTTCACAATATACATCATATATGAACATAAGATATCAGAAAGCTACTTCATTAATCTTCAAGGTGAGAGGCAATCCTCAATCACCAGAAACTAGTACAATGAAAGATCTACCCAATGGAGAAGAAGTACATGAGAAATAACGCAGTTATCCAAGGAGACTGCGCAGTAGTTGAAGAAGACTAACACAAAAAATGAAATAGAAATATATAAAATCAAAATACAATAGATCCCCTCTTCCAGGTGGTCACAAGACACCCTCCCTGAAAGGAGACTCCAACAACAACTAGATCCTTGCAGATCTAGAATCCCACTTACTACACTTGTTGCAATTGCAAAACCCTCAACGAGCCAGCACTGTCAATACAAGCATAGCTTGGCCTCCAACCTGATAGTATTTAAATATATCTCACTTCCCTCTAAGAGCTACTCAAATAAGGATAGAGGATTCCTAAGTAGGAGATCTTCTCTTTCTCTTTCTAAACATCAAAGAGAAATGGAGTTGCCTTAGCAAGCGAGGAAAATGAAATATGACCAGTAACACTTAAGATGTTCCATTTTTTCTTCTTCACTGAGACACTGCAAGTCCATTTTAGAGATTGAATATTGGGGAATTTACAGGATATTTCTCCTTCAAATAAGGGATATATCCTCAGGCTAGCTAGCCCTTCACATACTCTGCCGATGGATAAGCAATATTCCACCTCGGGAATTCCTGCTACAGGGTCCTTGAGGACGCTGTATAAGGAAGCTGCTACATAAATAAGACAAACCACCACTGAGATGCCCTATAATAACTTATATACAACTACCTTGCAGAAAATGAGCCTAAATAAATGATTCTATATGGGTTATACGGATCTCCCCAGACTAGATATCGAATACAATGCTCAAAGAGTGAGTTTACAGCAATATGCAAAAAATTAATATGAAACTCTAAAAATATGAATGCAACATGAGAGGGTAAATAACACATCCATCATCATATTAATATATCAGCATGATTATATAGAAATATCATGAGGAATAATACCCTCAAGCATTAGAAGCAATCCTCCAATGAATATACAATACAATGACGGAGTAGCTGCAGCTACACAGAATGCCAGAAGAACAAAAATGCAGAGTCTCTATGTGAGATGTAGCTTTTGAATGTATATAAATGAAATTTATCTAACGAAATACAAAGGAAATGGCCCAAGAAAGGAAAATGGGCTCAATATGGGATTTCTAGCCAATCTTAGGGAGATTGCTAGAAAAGCTGGACAAAATACATTAGTGACAAACAATTTGTCACTGCAGATGGAACCAATGAATATGAGGCTGTGGCTGATCAAAAATTCTGATGCCCTCCTCTGATAATTCCCTCAAATGAAAATGGGATAATCCCATTTTACTCAAAGCACTCCTCCTGATGAGCACAAGAATCTCCCTCAACACTGCCCTCATGGAATAACGCAATTTCTCCAAGTGAGTGCACAGTGGGAGATGGTGAATGAGTGGCCTGATGCCACAGATCTGAAATATTCTCCAAGATCCTTCTCTACAGCTCCTCCAAGGAATAAATCCATCCTCCAATGAAAAGGAAAGTAAGGAAGAACTCTATGAGTTCCTTTGTTTCTACCCCAGCTACACAACACCAACCTGCTATAGGAAAATGCTGCAACTGAAGGAGTAAGCTTGGAAAAATGTTGGAATGAGGAAATACAGCTCAAATCCTCTCCTCCCATGAGGAAGAGGTGGGGGATCCCCGCCGGGAACACCCATAGTGCTCAAGAGCATTGCAATCCTGCTAAACAACCCGGATATGAAAGTCCTTGACCTCACTACGAAATTTCTGAATCAAAGAATAATAAAATGAGTTGCTCCTTCTTTATTATAAAGAAAATTAACTCTCTTTCACCATAGGCCCCACAATTAGGGTTTCCATTGTCCTTTGAATTCTTTCCCTCCAAAAACTGCGTTGTCTTCTCAAGCAAGCCAACCCTCTAAGGCAGCGCTTTTGACTTGGTCAAAGATGGCCAACTCAAGGTGATCCTCATCATGTTCACTCCAAGGGGTGTTTATCTTAGCTGCTTTATTATTTCTCCTTTCAAATGAGGAGTTCTATTTCTCTATCACCAAGGGGTTAAGGGGTCTCCTTACCCATTTTATTAATCAAAATAAAAATATGCCACTATAATGTTCCATTTTAGCTTGAGGCTAAAATTGGGAACATTACAGTCCTCCCCTCCCACATGTTTCTTCTCCCCAAGCAAATGCATAGAGAGAAAAAAAAATTCTCCCCCTTCTTCTCTTATGGCCTCCTCATCAACAATCTCCACCGCTGCTCAAGATATGCTACAATAAAAATGTCCTCTGATGCCTCCTCCCAAATATGCAAACCGGAATAGTGTACACCCAGAAAGATAAAAGGTGTAGGTGGAAATATCCCTACTAAACCATGGCCTCATCAAGGTAGGAGTGATGACATGCATGGGAAAATATAATCCCATTAGTGATCTCCTCATTCACTCTATCATCAAATGGAAATCTTGCCCCTGATTTTGCAATGTAATGGGGCTGAATGGAGAGTTTTGCTGCTTCATCCCAATAAGCTCTTCTCTCCCTCTGTAGAATATATGGGGCTGCCTCTATCCTTGGGCTGAAATGGTATGGCCTTCAAGAGTGGCCCAAGCTACCCATCAAAATATCCATCCATGAAATGTCTCTGCAAATTCTTGAAGTGGTTTGCCCCACAAGAAGAGAAAAACAATAATATGGAAATCATGGTTTGCCCATGGTATCTCCTGCAATATATAACATGTGTAATGGGGGGACTAATGCTCCAATGGGCCATACAAACATATAACTCACTCTCCAAATAGTTCTCCTTGTGAATAATCACGCATCAACAATATAAGGTAGCATAATACAATGAAAACAAGCTGTCACAAGACAACTAGAGAGTGGGTCACTGCTCCTCTCATGGGACCAGTGCAGTGAGCCTCTTGCCTGCATCAAAATTATACATAACAAGTGCTTTCCCAGCCACTTTTTTTTCTGCCAAACACATCTCAAAAATATAGGAACATGAAAATATAAATTGGTGCCAATGGTGCACACCAATGAACATGTGGCTTCCTCCACAAACCACCATAAGAATGGTCCATTATTTTGGTACAAAAGTATACAAATACATCCTTGCACATCATCCAATAAGGAAGAAATATTCTTGACTCATCATGCTACTCAAACAAATAAGGAAAGTACAATACAAAATGTGAGATTATACCTCCTCCAATTTGTACTTGAACTCTTGAGCTGAAATGGCCCAACTGAAAATTCCCTTCTACCATCAATGAGTAGGGAAGTGGCTGTGAGGTTCTCTCCACCATAATCAAGTGGGATATGCATCTCCCAATGCTGATAGGTTCCATGATTAATGCCCTCAAAGTGAAATCCTCTAGCCAATCAAAGTATGCATCCAAGTGCATAGCTAGGAATCCCTTATGTGCTGCATGTAGAAATTTCTCCTTGAGACTAGAGGCTCTAGTCAAGAAGATCCTGCCATAACCATAGATGACCCTATCATCATCCATGAATCTATCATCATACTCCTAGTCATCAATAATCATTCATGCACTAAGATCCTAGGGAATTCTAAACCAAAGTTGAGCTCTCCATTCGGAATCAATCCTCCACATAGACAACACTGGTATTCCGCAGTAGGGTGCTCCATCACATTGCTGCCTTCTACCTTGACATCCCCTCATGTCAAAGTCCTCCTCCCATGTTGTTTCCATGCCATCATGCAGCTGATCATGCTCAAATAAAAATAAGGATCTCTGGAAATGAGCCTCCCATGAGAGACTATCACCTCCAAAGAATCTCCCAATCCTGGGCAATGTAAGCATGAGTGGCCTCCCTCTACTCCAAAGCATGAAAAGAGTCCTTCCTCAAATGAAGTAACCTCTCTCTCACCAAATCCATGGAGCAGCCATCTTGCATCATGAAGATGCTATCCTCCATCCATGCAACAAATCTATCTGTGTAGTCAAACTAATGAGAATGGGTGGTACTGAAAATGAGAGTGTACCCCTCCTCCTTGTGCTCATTCCCCAAACTCACTGCATTGTGTTGGAATCCTCAAATTTCTCCACCCCGATAGAATCCAATGAGTGGTGAACCAAATATCATGATGCCTCTCATCATCTCTAGATCATATGGCCTCCTAGATGGAAAGCCACCGAAAAGTGAGACATCAAGATCTGAAAATATACTGCATGAATGAATGGACTGATTTGTCCCTCTCTCCTTTGTGTAGTGCAGTCTCTTTTATTTGTACAAAAACCTTCTGAAATAGATAAGGGAGAATGCTCTTCATCCCTCCATGTTGATCCTTCTTCTCTTCTTCCTCCATCTTACAATCCCCAACCAATGCTACATATGACTCCGGAATTGTGTCTGGGTACCCACATGCAAAATTTTTGGAACTCCTCGCAAAGACACAAGGACTCCTCTAATGGAAGAAATGGCTCCCTTTTCACCTTCATGTGGTGATGGATCTCCTCATAATGTGACAATGCTGTTGGTCCTTTCTAGCGTATGCAATTTTTTTGTGTTTATGAAACAATGAGTTTCACCAAGTTTTTCCATCAAACCCTTAATGAATGTATCACAATTTTTTGCATTTGCATGCCAATGAAAAATGAAACCCTCAAACCAACAATCATGAGCCATACCTTGAGTTTCACTATTGCTCCTCCCATGGCCTCTTTTCTTCCTCCATTCCTTTGCAAAGCAAGTGAAAAAAGGACTGTGTTGTGGATATGCATGTGTGGCTGAATTCCCACACCCTTCATGAAGTAGCTAGGATTTGTCTCATCAACAAACCCTTCTCAGAAAATTTCTCCAAATTTCCCTTTCATCAAGATCTTCAATGATGCCCTTGATGGTCTGGAAAAGAAGAAGGGAAACCTCCTCTTCCATCATTCCTCTTTGCTCGTCTCCTTGTTAATCTCCTCTTCTTGGAGAGAAGCTCCTCTTCTGATATTAATGGATCTTGGGCATAGGCTGAGCCAATATCATGCTTTGATACCACTGTAATGTCCCAAATGAGGGATTTTTTGCTCCATCGGGAACATCTTAAGATGTTCTATTTTTCCTTCTTCAGTGAGACACTGCAAGTCCATTTTAGAGATTGATTTTTGGGGAGTTTACATGATATATATCCTAAAAAGAAGTTATATATCCTGAGGCTAGCTGGCCCTTCACAGACTCTCCTAATGGATATGCAATATTCCACCTCGAGAATTCCTACTACAGGATCCTTGAGGATGTTGTATAAGGAAGCTGCTACATAAATAAGACAAACCACCACTAGGATGCCATATAATAACTCATATACAACTCCCTTCCAGAAAATGAGCTTAAATAAATGATTCTAGAAGGGTTATACAAATCTCCCCAAACTAGATCTCTAATACAATGCTCAAAGAGTGAGCTTATAGCAATATGCAAAACATTAATATGAAACTCTGCAAATATGAATGCAAAATGGGAGGGTAAATAACATAGCCATAATAATATTAATATATCAACATGATTATACAGAAATATCATGAGGAATAAGACCCTCAAGCATTAGAAGCAATCCTCCAATGAATATACAATACAATGCCAGAGTAGCTGCAGCTACACAGAATGCTAGAAGAACATAACTGTGCAGTATCTATGTGAGATGTAGCTTTTGAATGTATATAAATGATATGTATCTGAAAGAATAAAAAGGAAATGGCCCAAGAAAGGAAAATGGGCTCAATATGGGATTTCTAGCCAATCTCAACGAGATTGCTAGAAATGCCTGAAAAAATACATTAGTGACAAACCATTTGTCACTCTAACTGGAACCAATGAATATGAGGCTGTGGCTGATCTAAAATTCTGATGCCATCCTCTGATAATGCCCTCAAAGGAAAAGGGGTTGATCCCCTTTTACTCAAAGCACTCCTCCTAATGAGCACAAGAATCTCCCTCAACACTTCCCTCATCGAATAACACAGTTTTTCCAAATGATTGCATAGTGGTAGATGGTGAATGAGTGGTATGATTCCAAATATATAAAAAATTCTCCAATATCCCTCCCTACATCTCCTCCAATGAAGAAATCCATCCTACAATGAAAAGGAAAGTAAGGAAGAACTCTATGAGTTCCTCTGGTGCTACCCCAGCTACACAGCACCAACCTGCTACAGGAAAACGCTGCAACTGAAGGATTAAGCTTGGCCAAATTTCAAAATGAGGAAATACAGCTTAAATCCTCTCCTCCCATGAGGAATATGTGGGGGATCCCCACCGAGAACACTCCCAGTGCTCAAGAGCACGACAATCCTACTAAACAACCCATATATGCAAGTCCTTGACCTCACTATGAAATTTCTGAATCAAATAATAATCAAATGGGCTGCTACTTCTTTATTATAAAGAAAATTAACTCTTTTTCACTATAGGCCCCACAATTAGGGTTTCCATTCTCCTTTGAATGCTTTCCCTCCAAAAACTGTGTTGTCTTCTATTAGGTCCCCATATTAATAGTATAGTCCCTTATTATTGTTAGTGTAACCCCCTTCTTTTTATTATTGTACCCTTGTGACCCCCATATTGTTATTATTGTGCCCTTAAATTATTATTGTTAGGTCAGCTAGGATTACATTCTGGCCCACTAGGATTACATTCTAGCCCCATGGACTCCTATATATAGAAAGGAGGTTTTGTAATTTGAATCATCCAAGAATTGTTCATTCATGTAATGTATTGGAGGTTTCCCCCTTGAAGTGGCTTATTTCTAAGGCATTGAGATCTCTTTTCTTCCATTTTTGGAGCTAGTTTCACAACATTTGGTATCAGAGCTTTGGATTCTAGGGTTTTTTTGATCCAAACAGGTCATCGTGGCATTTTCGCTATAAATTTTTTTCTACAAAGTTTTAGAATCTGAAATGTTTAGGGTGCGAAGCCGAAACCCTGAGGAACATCTTCAAAACATTTCAGATCTTGGTTCGAAATATTTTCAGAGATATGATCTGTGGAAGTTAGGTCTTTTTTCAGGCTCCTAAACAGGTCATTGTGGAATTTTCGCTATAACTTGTTTTATACGAAGGTTCAAAATCTAATATTTTTAGGGTGCGAAGCCGAAATCCTGAGGAAACAAGTAAAAAATTTTAGAGCTTGGTTCGCAATATTTTCGGAGATATGATCTGTGGAAGGTAGTGCTTTTTCATGCTCCCGAATTTCATCTCAAAGGGGTGATCGTGGGAAAAGATTCATAACTCTCTCTTTGAGCATCGGATTGGAGTGCCATAAAAAGTGGTTGCAAGTGCATGGACTTTAGTTTCTTGGATATTAATTTCATAACTGAAGGATGAAACAGTGACATGTGGAAAGTCGTACAAGTTCACTCTACTGAACCAGTCCAAAATTTGGAAATTGTGGGAGATTGGACATAACTTTGTCTTGAAGAATCCAAATCAGATTAGACATGTGGAATTTGAAATAAGCTTTAGAGGGCTACTACAGGGGTGAATTTCATATATTGAAGATCAGAAATTACAAATATAATTCAATTTCAATATTGAGCACCTCAAAATCAAGTAAAAGGTGTGTATTTTTTTTTTCCAAATTGCATAAGTCTTGATTGAAGAATCAAGTTGGATTGATTCCAAGGGAATATTGTAGAATATATATTAGTATTGGACTCTAAAATGGCCCCTAAAAAGAATTCAACACCCATTAAGCCTTTAGAAGGCTCTACTATGACTCATGAAGATGAAGAATGGCAACATGACATATCAAAATTACAATAGCAAGTGCAACAAATTTCGCTCTCGCAAAGAACAACAAAAAATGAAATGGAAGTTTTGAAGTAAGGCATGGAAACTAAGATGGATGGTTTGAAGAAAGGCGTGGAAGCTAAGATGAATGGTTTGGAAGCTAAGATGGATGGCATGGAAGTGGGCATGGAAGCTAATATGGATGACATGGAAGCTAAGATCGATGAAAAAATGAAAGACAACATGGAAAACATGAAGAAGGATCTAAAAGTAGACATCGAAGGTTTGGGAAAGTTGATACAAGAAATGTTTCCTAATGGTGAAAAGATAGTAGAGGAATCTCATGATGAGAACAAAATAAATGTTAATCGTGATTTCATAAACTCTATTGTTGGAGGGAAGAACCACCATATTCCAAAAATGGATATGAGGAAGTTTGATGGAAAGGATCCTGTAACATGGATACTACAGATGGAGCAATATTTTGATCTCAATAATGTGCAAAAAACACAAAAGGTACGCATTGCAACTTTACATTTAGAACAAAATACATTTGTATGGTATCGATGGCTTTGCTCCCGTAAAAGAATTGTCACTTGGTCAATTTTTACGGAGGAAATGATAGCACATTATGAGGATACAAAGAGCAACACCTTCTTTAGCCAATTGATAAATCTCAAACAAAAGGGTTTAATGGGGAAGCACATTGAGGACTTCCAAAAATTGAATATAAGGGTAACTGATATTCCAGAGGAACACAGGATTGATCTCTTCATAGGTACTTTAAAGGATAGCATCCAACATGAAGTTCGCTTTTTGGAACCTGATTCATTGGAGAAGGAATTCAGGTTGGCAAGAAAAATTTAATGTAAAATTATGGCGATAAGGAAGCCTACCACTCACTTCTATAAAGAGGGAAGTGTTGCTACTCCTAGATTTCCACAACCTACAAGGTTGACACCACAACAATTGGAAGAAAAAAGAGCAAAAGGACTTTGCTACAGTTGTGATAGAAAATACACTAAAAGTCATTAGTGTGTCGAGAAGAAATTATTTTACATAGATTGTGAAGAGGAAGAATAAAATGAACAAGAAGAGGAAATACACCAGGAACCAACCCAAGTAGCAGAAGAAATGAGTCCGACGATATCGTGTAATGCATTCGCAGGAATTACCACTCCTCAAACTCTCAAGATAGAAGGACATATCAAGAAGAAAAGGGTAATAGTGTTGGTTGATTCAGGTAGTACTGATAATTTTATTCATTGTAAGGTAGCCAAGGAATTGAATTGTTTCCTATACCCAGCACCAGAATGTCAAGTGATGGTTGCAAATGGAGGAACTATAAATTTCTCTAGAAAATTCCATAATATCAAGCTAACGATGGGGGAATATGTATTGAATAGTCCAATTCTTTCCATTCCTATGGGAGGTGCTGATGTTGTAGTAGGAGTACAATGGTTACAATCTTTGGGGACGGTAGCTTATAATTTTCAAGAAATTTTCTTGAAATTTTTTTCAGAAGGAAATGAAGTTGAATTACGGGGTATTACAGGGAGTTCGGGAAATATAATAAGTTTTAATGTCATGAAAAATCTTCTAAAGAAAGAACAAAGCGACATAATTGCACAATTATGCTCACTAGAAGTTCCAGCATCAAAATCATCTATTTCTATAGATATCCAAAAAGTCTTGGACAATCATTGCAAGGTTTTTGAAACTCCAAAAGGACTCCCACCTATTCATGATCATGATCATGCTATTCATTTGATTCCAGGAATTTTTCCTCCAAACATCAGTCCTTATAGATATCGTTATGTCAAAAAGAGTGAAATTGAATGTATGATTACAGAAATGTTAGAGGCGGGTATAATTCAACCTAGTCAAAGTTCTTTCTCTGCTGTTGTAGTATTGGTACACAAGAAGGATGGATCAAGGCACATGTGTCGAGATTATAGGGAGCTCAATAAGCTCACCATTAAAGATAAATTTCTCATTCTTGTGATTGATGAATTATTGGATGAATTACATGGATCATTTTATTTTACCAAATTGGATCTTCGTTCAGGGTATCATCAAATTAGAATAAAGACTGAAGATATTCCGAAAATAGCATTTCGAACTCATGAGGGTCATTATGAATTTTTGGTCATGGCTTTTGGCCTTACCAATGCACCTTCTACATTTCAAGGGTTGATGAATTCCATTTTCAAACCCTTAGAAAATTTGTGCTAGTATTTTTTGACGATATACTAATCTACAGCAGGTCTTGGAAGGATCATGTTCAACATGTTGACACGATGCTCAAAATATTACAGGAGAAACAATTATATGCAAAAAAATCCAAATGTTTCTTTGGAGTACAAGAGGTGGAATATCTGGGTCATATTGTATCTCGCGAGGGTGTTAAGGTAGACCCTAACAAAATTAAAGCCATTAAGGAATGGAAAGTCCCCACAGCCATAAAGTAGTTGTGAGGATTTCTTGGGTTAACAGGGTATTATCAAAAGTTTATTAAGAATTATGGGATAATAGCAACACCTTTAACAAAATTATTGAAGATATATGCATTTTCATGGACTCCTGAAGCAACTAAGGCCTTTGAACATCTTAAAGAGGCAATGTGCCTAGCACCAGTCTTAGCCACGCTAGACTTCAAAAAAACCTTTATTATGGAATGTGATGCCTCAGGAAATGGAATTGGTGATGTTTTAATGCAAGAAGGAAGACCCATTGCTTTTGAAAGTTGTCCAATCAAAGGAAAGTATTTACAAAAACCTATCTATGAGAAGGAAATGTTAGCAATACTGCATGCACTAAAGAAATGGAGAACTTACCTAATGGGAAGACACTTCAAGGTCAAAAATGATCATGATAGTCTTAAACACTTTTTGGAACAAAGACTATCTTCAGAAGAGCAGCAAAAATGGGTCACAAAGATGTTGGGTTATGACTTTGAAATAATCTACAAAAAAGGAAAGCTTAATGTTGTTGCAGATGCACTCTCAAGAAAGAATGAAGAGTTGGAAGCATTGCTTTGTGCCATTTCTATTATCCAACCAGATTGGATAACCGAAGCAAGAGATGAATGGAAGAAGGACGAAGAAGTGTGGACACTCATTCAAAAGTTGCAGCAAGATCCTATTACATCTAATACATTTAGTTGGAAAAATGATTCCTTATGGTACAAAGATCGCTTATATCTTTGTAAGAATTCCCAACTAAAACAAAATATTCTTTTGGAATTGCACACTTCCCCTTTAGGAGGACACTCGGGATTTTTAAAAACTTACCACAGGGTGAAGAAAGAATTTTTTTGGGATGGCCTTAAATCTGATATTCAAAAGTTTGTGACGGAATGTTTGGTTTGCCAGCAGAATAAAGTTGAGACAATTAAGACCCCGGGACTTCTACAACCTTATCCATTCCAAGTCAACGTTGGGAGGAGATTTCAATGGATTTTATCACAGGTTTACCTAAGTCCGAAGGAAAGAGTGTCATCATGGTGGTAGTTGATAGACTTACCAAGTATGCACACTTTTGTGCATTATCTCATCCATTTAAAGCAAGTACAGTTGCTACTACATTTATGGACACATTTCAAAAGCTACATGGAAACCCAAGGGTTATTGTGAGCGACAGAGATCCCATTTTTACTGGAAATTTTTGGACGGAGTTATTTTCTTGTTTGGGTACTCAATTAGCTCGTAGCTCATCTTATCATCCTCAATCTGATGGTCAAACTGAGATAGTAAATAAATGTTTGGAAGGATATCTTCGTTGTTTTGTATCTGATAAACAAACACAATGGGTCAAGTGGTTACCTCTCGCTGAATGGTGGTATAAAACTTCCTTCCATACTACAGCAAAAATGACCCCATTTATGGCACTTTATGGATATCATCCACCATCCATCACATCATCTTTAAGGGAAAATTCAAAGGTTCAAGCAGTGGAACATCACATCGAGCATCAGCAAGAAGTTCTCCAACTCTTAAAGGATAACCTGAATTTGGCACAAAATCGAATGAAACAACAGGCAGATCAACATCGCAGCGAGAGAAGTTTTGATGTAGGAGATTGGGTATTTTACGGCTACAACCATACAAACAAATGTCCCTCAAGCAAGCTAAGAAGGATAATAAATTATCGCCAAAGTACTATGGTCCTTACAAGGTGTTGCAAAATATTGGTACTATGGCATACAAATTGGAGCTTCCTGCTTCTTCGCGAGTACATCCAGTTTTCCATATTTCATGCTTAAAGAAGGTTATAGGTGAAAATATTCCAGTTCAAACAATATTGCCAGAACTTGATGAGGAAGGAAAAATCATATTGGAACGAGAAGCGGTCATGGAAACAAGAACTCGACAGCTACGGAATCAATCAATTTCAGAGTATCTCATCAAGTGGAAGAACTTACCCACTGAATATTCCACATGGGAGGATGATAATTTTATATAGAAGCACCCAGAGCTACTCAAGTGTTCAGGACAACACTTTTTTGAAGGAGAGGGGCATGTTAGGTCCCTATATTACTAGTATAGTCCCTTATTATTGTTAGTGTAACCCCCTTATTGTTATTATTAAACCCTTGTAACTCCCATATTGTTATTAATGTGCCCTTAAATTATTATTGTTAGGTCGGCTAGGATTACATTATGGCCCACTAGGATTACATTCTGGCCCCATGGACTCCTATATATAGAAAGGAGGTTTTTTAATTTGAATCACCCAAGAATTGTTCATTCATGTAATGTATTGGAGGTTGCCCCCTCAAAGTGTCTTATTTCTAAGGCGTTGATATCTCTTTTCTTCTATTTTTGGAGCTGGTTTCACAACATCTTCTCAAGCAAGCCAACCCTCTAAGGCAGCGCTGTTGACTTGGTCAAATATGGCCAACTCAATATGATCCTCATCATGTTCACACCATGGGGTGTTTATCTCAGCTGCTTTATTATTTCTCCTTTCACAAAAGGAGTGTTATTTCTCTATCACCAAGGGATTAAGGGGTCTCCTTACCCATTTTATTAATCAAAAAAAAAATATGCCACTATAATGTTCCGAAATGGAAATCAGCAACTTTTTCACTGCTAAAATGTTCCTTTGTCGAAAATATGAACAAGGCTCTGTCAGAGATTGAATAAGAGGGTTTTTACAAGTTATTTTACCTCTAAAGAGAGGATGATAATCAGAGGCGATCTGGCCCTGCCTCAGACTCTGCCTATAGCTATGCAAATATTTCTTCCTGAGGAAGATATTGCTCAAGGGAATGAGCTACAACAATATGCAAAACATAAGCATGAAGAGAACTTGCTCAAACTTCTCAAAATGAGGGAGAAGTCATAGCCATCTTATTATAATAATAGCAGCTGCAAATGTATATAAAATCTTGAGGGAAATGATGCTCAAGATGAACAATACCAATCCTCAAGGTAAAAGTACAAGAGAACACTGCTACACATGTGAACCCTAGCTATGAATGCGTAGTCATATGGAGAAAATGCACATGTAAACTGATAATAAAATGATATTACAATAATAGCTCAAGAAATGAGGGGGAGCATGCTGTCAACCCCTGAAAAACACTCCTACAAAACTGATACACAATCCTTAGAAGTATTGGCTACAATACATGTACAAGATATTAAAATACAATAATGCTGGAGTTTCTGGGTAGCTGCAGCAACTCAAAATATACAATAGTAGGAGGAGAATGAATGTGGCCTGCAAACTGAAAAACCTCCTCTAATGGATTCCTTGAGTGAAAGGCTGATCCCTGCACAAGAAATCTCTACCTCCAAAATGGTGGAGCAAACCCCCACTGCAGACAAACTCTGAGATAACGTAGTCTATGGAAGGGACTACGCTGATGATGGTGGGAGAAGCTAGGCCTTCTACAAAAATATGCAAATCAGCTCTAGAAACCCTCCTTGCTGATCCTCCCAAAGAATAGGAACTCCTTCCTATGATAAATCATCCAAGGAACGGTGTTGTGGAATCTCCTCCATAGCAACACCTACAACAAAACCCAGTGACTACGGTGTAGATGAAGAAGTGGCTATGGCCAAATGCCTATATGTGGAGAAATGAAGAGAAATCCTCCTCAAGCTACTCAAGAGAGGAGAGGAAGTCCTAAACAGGAATCCCTCGTGCTAAAGGCACTGTAATTCAGCTAAACAACTGGAGATTGAAAATAGACTCTAAGTCCAAATCTTCAATAATAATCTCTATGGCTGCCTCATTCTCCTTATATGAAAAATGATGTCTCTATGCCATGGACCCCACCCAATTAGGGTTTCCTTCCTCTAGAAGTTTCCCGCCTTTCTAACTGTGTTGACTTGTCAAGCAAGCTACACCCTCTCAAGTTGCGTTGTTGACTTGGTCAACATGGCCTTATCCTTATGTGTTTGCCCCGTTTTCATACTAGGAGGTCCAAAATTGGCTACTCCATGGATCCCCTTCTCACTTCATGTGGAATTTTATTTATGAAAATGGTTCTCCTCACCCATTTTATTTATCTACTAGATAATATGAGCAAAAATTAATGTTCCAATTTATTTACAAAAATTTGGAACATTACAGTCCTCCCCTCCCAAAGATTGCTTGCCCTCAAGCAAGTGAAAGGATAGACCGTGTCTTCTTCTCCTATGCCTGTAGCATCCCTGTATGATGATCTCCTCCAAGTTCAATGATGCTAGCTCATCTATCCAATCCTCCACAATGCTCCCCCTTAGCATGCAAGTAGCTATCAAGCCAACATCATGTAAGGTAAAATGCTCAAGAGGATATCAAGTGGTGTCTAGAGGTTCCCCCTTGAGGAATGGAGTTTGAAATATAATGGGAATTATCTCCCCCATATGGTCCATCCATCCCCAAGCTATGTGCCATGCAAATTGAGACACCTCCCAACTAGGCAACTCAGAAAAATTGTCATCCACCTTTGGCTACCGCAAAGAAGGTGGGTTGAAAATCTCCAAATGGTAGACCATATAGTCTACCCCATGCTATCCCTCTGTCCACTTAAGATAAGTTTAGAGTGTTTTCTGATCCTGGGCTGCAATAATGTTTCCATCAAGTGGCAAGAAGAAGATTGGACCTCTCAAAGTGTCTCCCCCAGTGCTGCAAGACATGCTGGCCCAAACATCTCCATATGTGATGAGTCAGGAATCATCCTCATAGGGTCTCATACCCATCAGATGGCTCACCTCATAATAAAACATTGTTGTTGTTGTAATGGTCTTACCATTTCTCATGTTCCCATTAGAACATGCAATGGAAAATATGTGAGGGACTCCTCCCTCAATGGACACATCCATCCTATGTGTCTCCTCCTCAATCCTGCTCCTCATAAAGGCATGAACAATATAATCATATGGAGAAAATAGGAGCATCATTCTTGCTGCCATGTATAACAAATGGGAAGGAAAATGGTCCCTCAAGTGTAACTAGTGCAGCTTAGTGCTCCACTGCCATAGAGACTGATATAAATTGTGGCTACTCAACCACCAGTGTGTTGCATAAATCTCCTCACAAGCTTGGGGAAGGTAAATGATACTTGCTGAAATTTGGTCATTTCCTCCATGGTCTCTATCCCCCCCAAGTCCTCCAATATAATGGCCATTAGCCATGCTTATGGCCCCAACTAAACCATGATTTCTAGTAAAATGTATGCTCCTCCTTGGAGCATTCTCCTGCGTGTGTATGGTTAAGGGACACATACATGTATCATATAGATGTGCACGTGAAAAACAATGTATACCCTTACCATGTTCTCTGCTCACATCAATTGAGGGACTCATAGATGAGTCTCCTCTCATCCATAAAGGAAAAAGGGGTGGCTATGATGATTCCCCCATCTCCATGTGGCTGGTGCATCTCCTCCTATGCTGATCATCAGATGTCCTGTAGGTGAAAGAATTATTGGAATATCCCACCAATAGTCGGGAGTTTCAATGTGGATCTATCCTCCATAATGACATCACAGGTAGCTCCTCATGAAGAACATTTGTCATATGGCTGTCCTCCTCCTTGACATCTCCTATGCCCAAGTCACAAATTGGAAGGTTGCTATCCTTCCTATGTTGCTTCTACCACAACGCAGAATCTGAAATGAGAGTAGGTGTATATGAGGTTGAGGAAATGTATCCCTCCATCATGAGTCTATCCAAAACTCCCACTGCTATCTCAATCTCTCCCAAGGCTCCCACATCTATAGAATCAGTGAGTGGTGCCTCCAAGTGTGAAGCAACCATCCTCCTCTATTGCACTAGTTGCTCCCTGGGTGAAATTCCTCAATGTGATGAGACATCTCCATCAAGAGAAGACTGAACATATGGATGAACACTAATGTCCATTCCCTCACTGTGCAATCCAGCTTCCCTCCTTTGTGCATTAACCTCCAAAAATGGATATGGGTGAGTACTCCCCAACTCATGCTGCTGATTCTTCTCCCCATCAATCAATCTCTAAAATGGACTTGTAATAGCTCACTGAAGAAGGAAAAATGGAACATCTTAAGATGTTCTCGATGGAGCATAAAATCCCTCATTTGGGACAACTCATAAATTAGCTTCACCTAATTTGGAACATTAATTTTTCCTTACTTACTTTGTATTTCATGTTTAATGAATAAATTGTCAAAGAGGATGTCTAATCCTCTTGCAAATGAAGAATAAAACAGTGCCTATGTGAGAAGAGGCATAATTAGTCCATTGTAATAAAATATTGCAGGTGTGAAAGGGCCAAGACCACCAAAGGAGATCCTATTTGACCAAGTCAACAACACTGTCTAGGTTCATTGAACCTCCTTGATGGACTGCACAGTTCTAGAAGGGGTTTCCAAGTGTGAAAGGAAAAAAAAGAGGAAATTGGTTTAGGGTTTGCCAAGAGACGCAAATTTTATAAAAGGAGGATGAAGGCTCATGAGGAGGTTGTTGATCATATTTCATTTTCTAAGCTTGCTAATGCAACTCCATTTCTCTTTGTTGTTCAGCAAGAGAAAGAGAGGATCTCCTGCTTAGGAATCCTCTATCCTTCTTTGAGTAGCTCTTAGAGGGAAGTAAGCTATATTGAACCACTATCAGGTTGGAGGCAAAGCTATGCCTATATTGACAGCACTGGCTCATTGAGGGTTTTGCAGTTGCAACAAGTGTAGCAAGTAGGATTCTAGATCTGCAAGGATCTAGTTGTTCTTGGAGTCTCCTCTCAGGGAGGGTGTCTTGTGACCACCCGGAAGAGGGTATTTATTGTATTTTGATTTAAGATCTGTATATTTCATATATTTTATTAGTATGCTTCAGCTACTTCGCAGTCTCCTTGGATAATTGCGTTATTTCTCATGTACTTCTTCTCCATTGGCTAGATCTTTCATTATACTAGTTTCTGGTGATTGAGGCTTGCCTCTCACCTTGAAGATTAATGAAGTTGCTTGGTGATATGTTATGTTAAGATCTGATTTATATTGTGAATAAATTCATCTTCAGAAATTACTGAAGCTTTCTACAGTTCTGTGTAAAAAAATTTAGATCTACACTTTCTAGTGCATTATTTTGTAAAACCCTTAAGGGGATCTTGATTAGAAGGCTGAGTAGTTTCCAGATCTGATATGGATCTACTGTTTCAGCCATTTTTCTATTGTATATATTTAATTTAATTTCATACTACTTAAGCACACTTTCTAGGATGTTGTTCAGTCATTTCTGCAACTTTTACATATATTGCAGCTCCTAGATCTAAAGATTCCTTGTTCATTTCTTCATAGAATTCACTGTATTCTTTAAGAGGATCCATTGAAAGTCTGATATGATGCTTATATACTGTTATATATGTCTAATTTATGATTTATAATGACTTCCAAGAGGAAATTCACAATTATGATGTGGGTTCTCCTTCATTCCGTCAGCTCTTCTCTTTAGTTGATTTTTAACTAGTCAGCTTCGTGGGAGATCTGTTTAAGGCCCTTAAACCCATTTGTTTTTTCTAAAAATATGAATGGAGGTCCCAAACAGCCTATAATAATGGAACCCATATTGGAGTAGCAATATTCTTGCACTATTTTCCTTATACAACTTTTTCCCTGAGCCTCTTGTAGTTTTTCCTAGTAGTGGAATTTCCCGCTTCTCTCTTGTTTGGTTTTTGCTTCTCTTTTGGAAAATTATTTAGATATGTAGATCTAAGGTTCCCAAGGGTAGTAAAATCCAATATTATTGTTTCATTTCCACTCTTTTTTTGTTTCATCAGTCTTCTATAGACAGAGTCTAGAACGGGCCAGGAAGCCTCTGGTTTTCATCCTCTCCTTAGAGGTGATATAACTAGTAAATGCCCTACTATTATACCTCTGGTTTAGAATTTTCTGGTGTTTTTTCCACACTAATTTGATTCCATAGAGGAATATATTAAGATATTCCCTACTGTGCCTAATTTTTCCCATTTGGGACATTACAGTGATATCAGAACATGATCTCTGGCTCCGCCTGTGAGATCAAGCTATTAGTGAAATCAAGAGTAAGGGAAACATGAA
The DNA here is from genome assembly GCA_034641835.2 of Pinus albicaulis. Classification (NCBI taxonomy): domain Eukaryota; kingdom Viridiplantae; phylum Streptophyta; class Pinopsida; order Pinales; family Pinaceae; genus Pinus; species Pinus albicaulis. The sequence goes on from CM076572.1 coordinate 643,907,086, forward strand.
GAAGATGAATTTAATCTCATATATTTTAAGATTCAATAAGAACCTCCCCCAGGAGGATGTGGAAGAAGAAAAGAGAAGAAGAAGTGAAGCTCCCAAGGAATTTCAAAAAGAAGATCTTCCAATAAGATATACAAGATCTGTGCATTAGAAACAATATGAATCCTCATCTCATGGATATGAGCACTCAGCCATACCATCAGAGCTTCAGAATTTTTCTAGTGATTCCTTCATGAAGGAGGAGAAACAAGGTGTGAGCTTTATTGATGCATTGCCAAGGGCAAGATATCCATTTGGTGAAGAGTCCTCATCTCAAGAGGAAAGCATGAAGGTTTCTCCTTCAACGATTGATCCAAATCTATTGTCTCTCATTGATGATGGGAAAATTTTAGTTATTGAAGAGGAGGAGAAGGAAGAGGAATATGAGAATGCATTCACCTCAAGAGAACCTCAAGCACCTCATGAGGAAGAGGTTGGAGCACTTGCTCCAAGAGAAGAGACTCTTGCACCCCTACAAAGAGTCCCACAGGATCTTAGACATGAGGAGTATGTACCATCATTTATTAATGATGAGGTCTTGGAGATAGGGGAGGAAGAAGAGAACGAGGAGCATCAGAATGTGGAGAGCACTAACCCTTCTCTACTTCAAATCTTGGAAGCACAAAGAAGGCAAGAGGACTTATGCATTGAAGGTAGGTAGAAATTTGTCTGCCTACATCCACATTCTACTCTATGCCTTGACACCTCGTTGCAATGGGATCCTCCACTAGGAGCACCTCTTGATAGGAGTAAATTTAATTTTTTCTCTCAACTATGGGCTGCATATGCATACTTGGCTAAGGAGGGAGCCTTGGGAGAAGCTAGCACAGCGCAGAGAATATCTCAAGCATTCAAGAGAGAGATGAGTAGTTTCCTAAAAGTGACATTGCAAACTCCCATTCAAATATATGCATTGAGGAAGGAGAAATCAAAGGTCTATGATGGCATGAGCATGAGGGCACATGGAAACTCCATATCTTTGGGGCAGCCCATGATATCTTCATTCACAAAGAAGATTTCTGAAGATGGCAAGGGAATCCTAACCCTCTTGTATACGTGGTCCAAAAGGAGGATATTTTGGAAGACACGGACTTTCCAAGGGGAAGTTGATTTCCATATGCTCCAATCTTGTCTTGTGCAAAAAAAAATGAAAATGGGGCAGCAAAAGGAAGAGTATGATGCTCCAACATGTGATCTTGATATCAAGGATGTCAAAGATGGCAGCCATGAGAAGACAGGGGCTGCATTTCAGACCTCTATAGTGCTGTTATTCTTGGAGAACTTGGATCCTTGTTGGGATTCCCAACTCACAATGGAATACTCCAAGGACCTTTTTACATGGGGGGTTCTTGAAGGAGAAGTGAATGATGAAAGGTTCAAGGTGGTAGATGGAGTTATCTATTTCTACAATCTTATTCTTTTGCCTGGTAACTCTAAACTCAAGGAGGGACTATTTGATGCCATCTATGAAATCCTTCTTTCCAAGCTCACTAGTTTTGTCAAAGCATATCATACTCTCTTGGGTGGATTCATATGGGAAGGGTACAAAGAAGATGTTTACTCTCATATGAAGAAGTTTATGGAGTACTTGGTAGAGGAGGAGGAACATAGCTCTTGGGAGGAGCCATCATTTACACCTCCTTACCCTTTAAGTGTGAGAGGGAACTCATCCACGAGTTACCCCAATGATGTAAAACAAGTATATAGAGAGGCTCATCCTCTTGAGCATTATTTTACATCTCCTATATGCTTATATTTTTCTAACAATCACTTGCAGGGTATGGTGGCAAGATGGGGCACTAAGTATGATGGGGTTCATGGGCCATCTAAGGCCATGAACTATGTTGATGCAAGCCATTCCTTGGAGAACTTTGGGAAACCTTTAAATTCCTCATGGTGTGATTATTTTACACCAACCATGATGTACATTCTCCAAGCATTCCAAAGACATGAGGCATCAAACATGTGTTGGGGGTGGCACTTGTCATATCTTGTTCTATGGAAATTAAGGATAAAATTGGGCTGGTTGCACATGAGGGAGAATATTCCTTCTTATCTATCACACATGGCAACTAGCATACTTCTAATCATGATCCCACAAGCTGAATATTTCTTTATCTTTGTTGGAGGCATAGTTGGAGGAAAGGCACACTTATTGAATTTTCCCTTGGGGGAAGGAGTTCCCCATTCTTATTGCATTTCATGCTTCCATGGGGGCATGAGATTTTGTATGGCCACTAAGATTAATCACCTTTCTATTTGTAAAGTGAGCCATATGTTGGATGGTGAAATGCCTCTCCCATGTAGTGGGGAGGAGATCTTCTATGGATTGCCAAGATGTGAGGTAATCCACTTCATTTTGATGATAGCATCAGGATGGGAGTCTTTGATGGATCATGAAAACCCCATGATAGACATCACTGCACTCTTGAAGAGGCCATGAATCAGCAAGAAGGTTTCCACAACGACCTTCCATTTCTTCATGATGAGAGCCTTTGAGTTTATTCATCAAGGGAAAACTTTCATCTTAAGGAAGGACCATTAGGAAGACAAAGATATTGCATAAAATTCAGAGAAATGGAGGAGACTATTTGATGAGGAGGCCACAAGAGAAGAAGGAGGAGTTTTGCAGCACCATTGCAGTTGCTTGAGGACAAGCAACATTTGGGAGAGGGATACTGTAATGTTCCTAAATTAGCTTCAGCTAATTTGGAACATTAATTTTTCCTTACTTACTTTGTATTTCATGTTTAATGAATAAATTGTCAAAGAGGATGTCTAATCCTCTTGAAAATCAAGAATAAAACAGTGCCTATGTGAAAAGAGGCATAATTAGTCCATTGTAATAAAATCTTGCAGGTGTGAAAGGGCCAAGACCACCAAAGGAGATCCTATTCGACCAAGTCAACATTGTCGTCTAGGTTCATTGAACCTCCTTGATGGACTGCGCAGTTCTAGAAGGGATTTCCAAGTGTGAAAGGAACCAGAAGAGGAAAGTGGTTCATGGTTTTCCAAGAGACTCAAATTTTATAAAAGGAGGATGAAGGCTAATGAGGAGGTTGTTGATCATATTTCATTTTTTGAGCTTGCTAAGGCAACTCCATTTCTCTTTGTTTTTTAGCAAGAGAAAGAGAGGATCTCCTGTTGTTTTTGGAGTCTCTTCTCAGGGAGGGTGTCTTGTGACCACCCAGAAGAGGGTCTCTATTGTATTTTGATTTTATATCTATATATTTAATTTTTTGTATTATTCTTCTTCAGCTACTGTGAAGTCTCCTTGGATAATAGCGTTATTTCTTATGTACTGCTTCTCCATTGGCTAGATCTTTCATTGTACTAGTTTCTGGTGATTGAGGCTTACCTCTCACCTTGAATATTAATGAAGTTTCTTGCTGATATCTTATGTTCAGACCTGATGTATATTCTGAATAAATTCATCTTCGGAAATTACTGAAGCTTTTTTCAGTTCTCTGTATAAAAATTTAAAGTGCATTATTTTGTAAAACCCTTAAGGGGATCTTGATGAGAAGGCTGAGTAGTTTTCAGATCTGATATGGATCTGATGTTTCAGACATGTTTCTACTATAGATATGTAATTTAATGCCATACTGCTGAAGCACACTTGCTAGGATGTTGTTCAGTCATTTTTGCAACTTTTACATATATTGCAGCTCCTAGATCTGAAGATTCCTTGTTCATTTCTTCATAGAATTCACTGTATTCTTTAATAATATCCATTGAAAGTATGACATGATGTTTCTATACTATTATATATGTTTTATGGCTGATTTCCAGTGACTTCCAGGAGGAAATATGCAATTCTGAAGTGGGTTCTCCTTCATTCCATCAGCTTTTCTCTTTAGTTGATTTTTAACTAGTCAGCTTCGTGGGAGATCTGTTTAAGGCTCTTGAACCAATTTTTTTTTGCTAAAAATCTTCATGGAGGTCCAAAATATCCTATAATAAGGGAAACCAACCTGGATCAGCATTATTCTTGCACCATTTTCCTTATATAGCGTTTTCCCTGAGCCTCTTGTAGTATTTCCTAGTAGTGGAATTTACCGCTTCTCTCTTGTTTGGTTTTTTCTTTTCTTTTGGACCATTATTTAGATATGTATATTGGTAGGGAATTTACTGGTTATATCACCTCTAAAGAGAGGGTGAAAACCAGAGGCTTCCTGGCCCATTCCAGACTCTATCTATAGAAAGATAATGAAACACAACACTTAGGGCTTTCTCACTCTCCCTTGGAGTTTACTACCCTTGGGATCCTTAGATAAGAAGATCTAAGATTTGGACCTAGAAGAGGAGAAAAAACCAAATAAGTTAGGAGTGATGAAAATCCCAAATCAGGAAAATCCACAAGGGGCTTAATTAGAACGCTATATAAGCAAATTAGTGTTGAAATAGCACAGACCAGGGCTGGGTTCCCCTAGATTAGGCTATGTGAGACTTATGAATCGAATTCCAGCAAAAAAAAATCAGCTGAAATGAATTAAACAGATCTCCCACGAATAAGACTAGCTAGAAATTAGCCAAAGGGAAGGGCTGCAGTAATGTTGTGTAACCAGCTCAAAAAATAGAATAAAAGAGATATCAACGCCTTAGAAATAAGCCACTTCGAGGGAAAAACCTCCAATACATTACATAAATGAAAAATTCTTCGATGATACAGTTTACAAAACCTCCTTTCTATATATAAGAGTCCATGTGGCCATAATGTAATCCTAGTGGGCCACAATGCAATTCTAGCCGACCTAAAAATAATAATTTAAGGGCACAATAATAACAAAATGGGGGTTACAAGGGTACAATAATAACAATAAGGGGGTTACACTAATAACAATAAGGGACTATACTAGTAATATAGGGACCTAACATGCCCCTCTCCTCCAAAAAAGTGTTATCCTCAATGCTTGAGTAGCTCTGGGTGCTTCTGTATAAAATTCTCATCCTCCCATGTAGAATCTTCAGTGGGTAAGTTCTTCCACTTGATGAGATACTCTGAAATTGATCGATTCCGTAGTTGTCGAGTGCTTGTTTCTGTGACCGCTTCAGGTTCCAATATGATTTTCCTTCCTCATCAAGTTCTGGAAATATTGTTTGAACTAGAAGATTTTCACCTATAACCTTCTTTAAGCATGAAACATGGAAAACTGGATGTACTCGCGAAGAAGCAGGAAGCTCCAATTTGTATGCCATAGTACCAATCTTTTGCAACACCTTGTAAGGACCATAGTACTTTGGCGATAATTTATTATCCTTCTTTGCTTGCTTGAGGGACATTTGTTTGTATGGTTGTAACCGTAAAAATACCCAATCTCCTACATCAAAACTTCTCTCGCTGCGATGTTGATCTGCCTGTTGTTTCATTCGATTTTGTGCCAAATTCAGGTTATCCTTTAAGAGTTGGAAAACTTCTTGCTGATGCTCGATGTGATCTTCCACTGCTTGAACCTTCGAATTTTCTCTTAAAGATGATGTGATGGATGGTGGATGATATCCATAAAGTGCCATAAATGGGGTCATTTTTGCTGCAGTATGGAAGGAAGTGTTATACCACCATTCAGCGAGAGGTAATCAGTTGACCCATTGTGTTTGTTTATCGGATACAAAACAATGAAGATATCCTTCCAAACATTTATTTACTATCTCAGTTTTACCATCAGATTGAGGATGATAAGATGAGCTATGAGCTAATTGAGTACCCAAACAAGAAAATAACTCCGTCCAAAAATTTCCAGTAAAAATGGGATCTCTATTGCTCACAATAACCCTTGGGCTTCCATGTAGCTTTTGAATTCTGTCCATAAATGTAGTAGCAACTATACTTGCTTTAAATGGATGAGATAATGCACAAAAGTGAAAATAATTGGTAAGTCTATCAACTACCACCATGATGACACTCTTTCCTTCGGACTTAGGTAAACCTATGATAAAATCCATTGAAATCTCCTCCCAACGTTGACTTGGAATGGATAAAGGTTGTAGAAGTCCCGGGGTCTTAATTGTCTCAACTTTATTCTGCTGGCAAACCAAACATTCCATCACAAACTTTTGAATATCAGATTTAAGGCCATCCCAAAAAAATTCTTTCTTCACCCTGTGGTAAGTTTTTAAAAATCCCGAGTGTCCTCCTAAAGGAGAAGTGTGCAATTCCAGAAGAATCTTTTGTTTTAGTTGGGAATTCTTACAAAGATATAGGCGATCTTTGTACCATAAGGAATCATTTTTCCAACTAAATGTATCAGATGTACTAGGATCTTGCTGCAACTTTTGAATGAGTATCCATACATCTTTGTCCTTCTTACATTCATCTCTTGCTTCAGTTATCCAATCTGGTTGGATAATAGAAATGGCACAAAGCAATGCTTCCACCTCTTCATTCTTTCTTGAGAGTGCATCTGCAACAACATTAAGCTTTCCTTTTTTGTAGATTATTTCAAAGTCATAACCCAACATCTTTGTGACCCACTTTTGTTGCTCTTCTGAAGATAGTCTTTGTTCCAAAAAGTGTTTAAGACTATCATGATCAGTTTTTACCTTGAAGTGTCTTCCCATTAGGTAAGTTCTTCATTTCTTTAGTGCATGCAGTATTGCTAACATTTCCTTCTCATAAATAGGTTTCTGTAAATACTTTCCTTTGATTGGATGACTTTCAAAAGAAATGGGTCTTCCTTCCTGCATTAAAACATCACCAATTCCATTTCCTGAGGCATCACATTCCACAATAAAGGTTTTTGTGAAGTCTGGTGTAGCTAAGACCGGTGCTAGGCACATTGCCTCTTTAAGACGTTCAAAGGCCTTAGTTGCTTCAGGGGTCCATGAAAATGCATCTTTCTTCAATAATGTTGTTAGAGGTGCTGCTATTCTCCCATAATTCTTAACAAACTTGCGATAATACCCTGTTAACCCGAGAAATCCTCGCAACTGTTTTATGGTTGTGGGGACTTTCCATTCCTTAATGGCTTTAATTTTGTTAGGGTCTACTTTAACACCCTCGTGAGATACAATATGACCCAGATATTCCACCTCTTGTACTCCAAAGAAACATTTGGATGTTTTTTCTTATAATTGTTTCTCCTGCAATAGTTTGAGCACCCTGTCAACATGTTCAACATGATCCTTCCAAGACCTGCTATAGATTAGTATATCATCAAAAAATACTAGCACAAATTTTCTAAGGAAGGGTTTGAAAATGGAATTCATCAACCCTTGAAATGTAGAAGGTGCATTGGTAAGGCCAAAAGGCATGACCAAAAATTCATAATGGCCCTCATGAGTTCGAAATGCTGTTTTTGGAATATCTTCAGTCTTCATTCTAATTTGATGATATCCTGAATGAAGATCCAACTTGGTAAAATAAATTGCTCCATGTAATTCATCCAATAATTCATCGATCACAGGAATGGGAAATTTATCTTTAATGGTGAGCTTATTGAGCTCCCTATAATCCGGACACATTCGCCATGATCCATCCTTCTTGTGTACCAATACTACGGGAGCAGAGAAAGAACTTTGACTAGGTTGAATTATACCCGCCTCTAACATTTCTGCAATCATACGTTCAATTTCTCTCTTTTGGACGTAAGGATATCTATAAGGCCTGATGTTTGGAGGAACACTTCCTGGAATCAAATGAATAGCATGATCATGATCACGAATAGGTGGGAGTCCTTTGGGAGTTTCAAATACCTTGGAATGATTGTCCAAGACTTGTTGGAGATCTGCAGAAATAGATGATTTTGATGTTGGAACTTCTAGTGAGCATAATTGTGCAATTACGCCTCGCTGTTCTTTATTTATAAGCTTTGTCATGACATTAGAGCTTATTATCCTTCCTGGCTTCCCCGCAATACCCCGTAATTCGACTTCCTTTCCTTCTGAAAAAAATTTCAAGAAAAGTTCTTGAAAATTAAAAGCTACCGTCCCCAAAGATTGTAACCATTGTACTCCTAGTACAACATCGACACCTCCCATAGGAATGGAAAGCATTGGACTAGTCAATACATATTCCCCCATGGTTAGCTTAATATTATGGCATTTTCCAGAGCAATTTATAGTTCCTCCATTGCAACCATCACTTGACATTCTGGTGCTGGGTATAGGAAACAATTTAATTCCTTGGCTACCTTACAATGAATAAAATTATGGGTGCTACCTGAATCAATCAACACTTTTACCTTTTTCTTCTTGATATGTCCTTCTATATTGAGAGTTTGAGGAGTGGTAATTCCTACTAGTGCATTACACGATATGGTCGGATTCATTTCTTCCTCTTCTAGGGCTGGTTCCTGGTGTATATCCTCTTCTTGTTCATTTTCTTCTTACTATTCACAATCTATGTAAAATAATTTCTTCTCAGCACACTTATGACTTTTAGTGTATTTGCTATCACAACTATAGCAAAGCCCTTTTTCTCCTTTTTCTTCCAATTTTTGTGGTGTCAACCTTGTAGGTTGTGGAAATCTAGGCATAGCAACACTTCCTTCTTTATAGAATTGAGTGGTAGGCTTCCTTGTCGCCATTATTTTACATTCAACTTTACTTGCCAACCTGAATGCCTTCCCCAATGAATCCGGTTCCAAAACATGAACTTCATGTTGGATGTTATCCTTTAGAGTGCCTATGAAGAGATAGATCCTAGAATATCAGTTACCCTTATATTCAATTTTTGGAAGTCCTCAATGTGCTGCCCCACTAAATCCTTTTGTTTGAGATTTATCAATTGGCTAAAGAAGGTGTTGCTCTTTGTATCCTCATAATGTGCTATCATTTCCTCTGTAAAAATTGACCAAGTGAAAAAAAATTTATGGGAGCAAAGCCATCGATACCATACAAATGTTTTTTTTCTAAATGTGAAGTTGCAATGCGTACCTTTTGTGTGTTTTGCACGTTATGGAGATCAAAATATTGCTCCATCTGTAGTATCCATGTTACAAGATCCTGTCCATCAAACTTCCTCATATATATTTTTGGAATATGGTGGTTCTTCTCGCCAACATTAGAGTTTATGAAATCATGATTGACATTTATTTTCTTCTCATCATGAGGTTCTTCTACTATCTTTTCACCATTAGGAAACATTTCTTGTATCAACTTTGTCAAACCTTCGATGTATGTTTTTAGATCATTCTTCATGTTTTCCATGTTGTATTTCATGTAATCCAGCTTAGCTTCCATGCCAGATTCCATGCCATCCATCTTAGCTTCCACGCCTTTCTTCAAAACTTCCATTTCATTTTTTGTTGCTCTTTGCGAGAGTGAAATTTGTTGGGCTTGCTCTTGTAATTTTGATAGATCATGTTGCAATTCTTCATCTTCATGAGTCATAGTAGAGCCTTCTGAAGGCTTAATGGGTGTTGAATTATTTTTACGGGGCATCTTTTAGAACCCAATACTGATATCTATTCTACAATATGCTCTTGGAATCAATTCAAATTGATTCTTCAAACAAGACTTATGCAATTCGCAAAAAAAATACACACCTTTTTCTTGCTTTTGAGGAGCTCGATATTGAAATTGGATTATCTCTGTAATTGAAGAACTTCAATATTTTAATTTTGGTACTAATGTATCCCTCTAAATTATCTTTTGAATGCCACAGGTCTGACTTGATTTGAATTCTCCAAGACAAATTTGTGTCCAATCTCCCACAATGACCTAATTATGGACTGGTTCAGTACAACGAACTTGTACGACTTTCCACATGTCACTGTTTCGTCCTTAAGCTCTAAAATTGATATCCAAGAAACTAAAGTACGTGTAATAGCAACCACATTTTATGGCACTCTAATCCGATGCTCAGAGAGAGAGAGTTATGAAGATTTTCCCATGATCACCTCTTTGAGATGAAATTTAGGAGCATGAAAAAGCACTATCGTTCAGAGATCATATCTCCAAAAATATTGTGAAACAAGATCTGAAATTGTTTGACGATGTTCCTCAGGATTTTGGCTTCGCACCCTATGAATTTCAACTTCTAATACTTCGTATAAAAACATTTATAGCGCACATGCCACGATGACCTGTTTAGGATCCTGAAAAAAGACCTAACTTCCACAGATCATATATCCGAACATATTATGCACAAAGCTCTGAAATTTTTAGACTATATTCCTCTGGATTTCATCTTCTTACTGTAAAAATTTCAGCTTCTGAAACTTTGTAGAAAAAAAATTTATAGTGAACATTCCACGATGACCTGTTTGGAGCAGCGAAACCCTAGAATCCAAACCTCTGATACCAAATGTTGTGTAACCAGCTCCAAAAATAGAAGAAAAGAGACATCAATGCCTTAGAAATTATCCAATTCGAGGGGGAAACCTCCAATACATTACATAAATGAACAATTCTTCGATGATACAATTTACAAAACCTCCTTTCTATATATAGGAGTACATGTGGCCATAATGTAATCCTAGTGGGCCACAATGTAATCCTATCCGACCTAAAAATAATAATTTAAGGGCACAATAATAACAAAATGGGGGTTACAAGGGTACAATAATAACAATAAGTGGGTTACACTAATAACAATAAGGGACTATACTAGTAATATAGGGACCTAACAAGTAACTTCAAACACTGTATTGAAGTATTTGTGAGATAAAAGCTTTAATATGGGTCTAAAAGCACTTCAATAGAAAATATATATACAAAAACAAGAAATAAGGTTAATTCTCTTCACAAGGATGGGGGAAAAGCAGTGATTTTGACCCAAAAATGCATAAATTCATAGATCTACGTAGAAAAAGAGGAAGTGGAAGGCTTATATGTTATATTAGGTCATGAGGGACCTATTATCCGAATTTGGGCTCAAAAAAATAATCCGAGCTCGGTTAAACAATTTCTCCTTCTCAAACTAGGCTTAAAAACCCTGATTCCCCATGACTTACTTACTGCAGCATTTTTCTGAAGAATGAGAGCATACTTGGCTGAATATTTTAGCTACTATAGGGTCTAAAAATTGATGAATCAGATCAGATACATTTCCAATAAAATTTACATGAAAATAAAGAGAATTTAATGAAGAAATCCCTTAGAAAAAGGGGCTGCAACAATGTATTGAACTGCAACAAGAAGTTATAGCGTTATTTTTTAGATGATTCAACTAATTTACATTATACTACATATATATTCCAAATACGTAGGTAAAAAATCAGATATAATAAAGATGTGGAAGCTATAATACTTTAAGAACAATGTCCCTTTGGAATTACATCAAAATATTGCATGAATAGCCATAGATTTGAATTACAAATAAAAGTGTTGTAGAAAACCCAGAAATTTATAAAGATAAAATTTATTACTAAAGATATCAGATCCACGGAGACATGGATCAGCCACCCAATCCACAGATCACCAAGGGAAGGCAAGCCTAACACCAAGAGATCTTCTCCAATCCAATTATTAAGCTGAAACAAGAAACCCTCTTACACAAATAACACAATATTACGAGGAAATTGCATTGAGGGTGAATGAGACTAACTAAACTGAATGAAATTTCAGATTTTATATAGAATATGGATCAGCTAACTCTTTGGAGGCTGAAGAACACACTCTAATAGAGAAAGCCTCTCAAAACAAGCTATATCTAAGCAGATCTAGAACACCACTTGCTACAAAAGATAGCAGCTCCAAAACCCCCAATGGGCCAGCGCTGCTCATGAAAGATAGAGCTTGGTCTCAAACCAGATAGTGGCCAAATTCCACAAATAACTCCTCAAATGATCCTCAAGGGAAGAGATGAAACCCCTAAACAGGAATTCCAATCACAATCCTCCACTAAACATCAAAGAATGGTATTTGTCTAAGCAGAAAAATACTTCAGAAATATAATTCATCAACAACCTCTTCATGTGTCTTCTCCTCCTTTTTATAACATGAGAACACTCTTGCGAACCCTAAACCACTTTGTTGAGTTAGCCCTTTTCACATTAGAGGCTCCCTTCTAGAACTGCGCAGTCTCTTTTGGATATACAATGAACCTAGACAATGCAATTGATTTGGTCAAGGTGGACCCAATCTTGGCTCAAAACCTCTTTCACACCTGCAAGTGATTATTTTCATAGCCCAAATTTGTGTTTTTTCACATGGGCATTGATTTATTTAGAATTCTTAGGATTTTTACATGTCCTCCTTTATTCATTTATTCATAAAACACAAATTAAATCAAAATTGAAAGTCTCCTCTTAACTAAGGCTAAGTAGGAACATTACAGTCCTCCCCCTCAAAATTTTGCTTGTACTCAAGCAACTGGTAGGGTAAGATCTGTATTTCTTCTCCTTCTCCATTGATGACACCATCAAGAATCAAGATTTCATCATGGAGTAAGTTCTCATCAAGGCAATAGATCAGAAACTGCTCCTCCAATGCTAACAAGATAGGTGCATAGTCTGCCCCTTCAGGAGTGTAGTACTCAATAGAAATAAACATGGGTGGACCAATGTCACATCTGAAAAAATGTATCATGAAGTACTGGATGAATTTCCATCCCATGTGGTACATTTACACTACTTACTTTTTTCCCATACAAACCCATAACCAATATGTTATCTATGTATGGAAGAAAAGTCACATATAGGCAAACTAAAATTTGCACTTGAGGAGGTGGGTCACAATCCCACATAAGGTACCAACGCAATGCACTCCTTGTTTTGAGTAGATATGAGTGTGATAGGTGGTACCCCCACCACATATTTGCTGCATGGGTAACTTTGACATGGCTAAAAGTGAAGCCCTCATTAGGTGCTTTTGGGAAGCACCCATCATGATAGATAATCTCCCTTCGCACCTCAAGGGAGTGGCCATATTTGGAATTTTTATTGGCCTCATCAATGCCATGATATCTGCATGTAATATTACTCCTTGTAGGATCCATGGACTGCATACATATGGTAAGAGAAAGTGCCAAATCAGAAAAATAAACTTGCTTGATAAGATCAGATTCCTTACCATTCAAAGCTTTCATACCCATGAGGTTGTGCATGGGTATTTCTCCTCCTTCAAGAGTAGGAAGAGGTGGCTGGAATGACTCTTGCATAGAGTCCCTTGGCTACTCCAACTCCTCATAACTGATGCACTCTTGCAAGTGCTGATGTAGCTTCTCCCAATCAAAGGAGTGGTGCATGGATCTACTTCCTCCTTCCAAAGAAGAAAGAGTGAGCTGAATCAAATCTTTCAAAGAGTCATGTGACTGCTCCATTTTTGCACGTTTCATGAAATACAAAGTAAGTAAGGAAAAATTAATTTTCCAAATTAAATGAAGCTAATTTAGGAGCTATCCCGAATGAGGGATTTTATGCTCCATCGGGAACATCTTAAGATGTTCCATTTTTCCTTCTTCAGTGAGCTATTACAAGTCCATTTCAGAGATTGACTGATGGGGAGAAAAAATAGCATCATGATTTGGGGAGTACTCACCCATATCCATTTTTGGAGGTTATTGCACAAATGAGGGGTGCGGGATTGCGCAGTCAGGGCATGGACATTAGTGTTCATCCATATGTTCAGTCTTCTCTTGATGGAGATGTCTCACCACATGGAGGCATTTCACCCAGGGAGCCACTAGTTCAACAGAGGAGAATGGTTGCTTCACAATTGGAGGCACCACTCATTAATTCTATATATGTGGGAGCCTTGGGAGAGCTTGAGATAGCAGTAGGAGTTTTGGATAGACTCATGATGGAGGGATACATTTCCTCAACCTCATATACACCTACTCTCATTGCATATTCTGCGTTGTGGCAGAAGCATCATAGGAAGGATAGCAACCTTCCAATTTGTGACTTGGGCATATGATATGTCAAGGATTAGGAAAACCATATGATAGATGTTCTTCATGAGGAGCTACCTATGCTGTCATTATGGAGGATAGATCCACATTGGAACTCCTGACTATTGGTGGGATATTCCAATAATTTTTTCACCTACAGGACATCTGATGATCAGCATAGGAGGAGATGCACCAGCCATATGGAGATGGGGGAATCAACACAACCAACCCTTTTTCCTTTACGGATGAGAGGAGAATCATCTATGAGTTCCTCAATTGATGTGAACAGAGAACATGGTAAGGGTATACATTTTTTTTCACATGCACATTTATATGATACAGGTATGTGTCCCTTAACCATACACACGCAAGAGAATGCTCCAAGGAGGAGCATAAATTTTACTAGACCTCATGGTTTAGTGGGGGCCATAAGCATGGATAATGGCCATTATCTTGGAGAACTTGGGGAGGATATAGGCCATGGAGGACATGATCAAATTTCAGCAAGTATCATTTACCTTCCCCAAGCTTGTGAGGAGATTGATGCAACACACTGGTGGTTGAGCAGCCATAATTTATATCATTCTCTATGGAAGTGGAGCACTAAGATGCACTGGTTACACTTGAGGGAACATTTTCCTTCCCATTTGTTACACATGGCAGCAAGCATGATGCTCCTATTTTCTCCCTATGATTCTATTGTTCATGCCTTTATGAGGAGCAGGATTGAGGAGGAGACACATAGGATGGATGTGTCCATTGAGGGAGGAGTCCCTCACATATTTTGCATTGCATGTTCTAATGGGAACATGATAAATGGTATGGCCACTGCCGCAGCAACAATTTTTTATTATGAGGTGAGCCATATGATGGGTATGAGACCCTATGAGGATGATTCCCGACTCATCACATATGGAGATGTTTAGGCCAACATGTGTTGTAGCATTGGGGGAGATACTTTGAGAGGTAAAACCTTCTTCTTGCCACTTGATGGCAACATTATTGCACCCCAGGATCAGCAAACACTCTACACTTATCTTAAGTGGAGAGAGGGACAGCTTGGGGTAGACTATATGGTCTACCATGTGCATATTTTCAGCCCACCTTCTTTGTCGGAGCCAAAGGTGGATGACAATTTTTCTAAGTTGCCTAGTTGGGAGGTGACTCAATTTTCATGGCACAGAGCTTAGGGATGGATGGAATATAGGGGGGAGATAATTCCCATTATATTTCAGACTCCAGTCCTCAAGGGGGAACCTCTAGACACCACTTTCTATCCTCTTGAGCATTATACCTTACATGATGTTTGCTTGATAGCTACTTGCATGCTAAGGGGGAGCATTGTGGAGGATTGGATTGATGAGCTAGCATCACTGCACTTGGAGGAGATCATCATACAGGGATGCTACAGGCAGAGGAGAAGAAGACACAGTCTATCCTTTCACTTGCTTGAGGGAAAGCAATCTTTGGGAGGGGAGGACTGTAATGTTCCAAATTTTTGCAAATAAATTGGAACATTAATTTTTGCTCATATTATCTAGTAGATAAATAAAATGGGTGAGGAGACCCATTTGCATAAATAAAATTCCACATGAAGTGAGAAGGGGATCCATGGAGTAGCCAATTTTGCACCTCCTAGTATGAAAAGGGGGCAAACACATGAGGATGAGGCCATGTTGACCAAGTAAACAGCGCAGCTTGAGAGGGTGTAGCTTGCTTGAGAATTCAGCACAGTTAGAAAGGAAGGAAACTTCTAGAGGAAGGAAACCCTAATTGGGTGGGTTCCATCGCATAGAGACATAATTTTGCATATAAGGACAATGAGGCAGCCATAGAGATTACTATTGAATATTTGGACTTAGAGTCTATTTGCAATCTCCAACTTTTCAGCTGAATTGTAGTGCCTTTGGCACGAGGCATTCCTGTTTAGGAGTTCCTCTCCTCTCTTGAGTAGCTCAAGGAGGATTCCTCTTCATTTCTCCATATCCAGGAATTTGGCCATAGCCACTTCTTCATCTACAGCGCAATCACTGGGTTGTGTTGCAGGTGTTGCTGTGGAGGAGATTCCACAACACCATTCCTTGGATCATTTCTCATAGGAAGAAGTTCCTATTCTTTGGGAGGATCAACAAGGAGGGTTTCTAGAGCTGATTTGCATATTTTGGAAGAAGGCCCAACTTCTCCCACCTTCATCAGCACATTCCCTTCCATAGACTGCATTATCTCAGAGTTTGTCTGTAGTGGGGCTTTGCTCCACCATTTTGGAGGTAGAGATTTCTTGTGCTAGGATCAGCCTTGCACTGAAGGAATTCATTGGAGGAGGTTTTTTTAGTTTGCAAGCCACATTCATTCTCCTCTTACTATTTTATATTTTAAGTTTCTGCAGCTACCCAGCAACTCCAGCATTATTGTATTTTCATATCTTGTACATGTATTGCAAGCAATACTTCTAAGGATATTGTATCACTGTTGTAGGAGTGTTTCCAGGGGTTGAGAGCATGCTCCCCCTCATTTATTGATATATTATTGTAATATCATTTTATTATCAGTTTACATGTGCAGTGTCTCCATATGACTACACAGTCATAGCTAGGGTTCACATGTGTAGCAGTGTTCTCTTGTACTTTTTCCTCGAGGATTGATATTATTCATCTTGAGCATCATTTCCCTCAAGATTTTGTATATATTTTCAACTGCTATTATTATAATAAGATGGATATGAGTTCTCTAGCATTTTCAGAAGTTTGAGAAATTTCTCTTCATGCTTATGTTTTGGATATTTTTGTAGCTCATTCCCTTGAGCAATATCTTCCTGAGGAAGAAATATTTGCATAGCTATAGGCAGAGTCTAAGGCAGGGCCAGATAGCCTCTGGTTCTCATCCTCTCTTTAGAGGTGAAATAACTGGTAAAATCCATCTTAGTCAATATATGACATAGACTTGTTCATATTTCCAACAAAGGAACATTTCAGTGGTGAAAAAGTTGTTGATTTCCATTTCAGAACATTATAGTGGCATATTTTTATTTTGACTAATAAAATGGGTAAGGAGACCGCTTAACCCCTTGGTGAGAGAGAAATAACAGTCCTTGTGTGAAAGGAGAAATAATAAAGTAGATGAGATAAACACCCCATGGTGTGAACATGATGAGGATCATCTTGAGTTGGCCATCTTTGACCAACTCAACAGCGCTGCCTTAGAGGGTTGGCTTGCTTGAGAAGACAACGCATTTTTTGGAGGGAAAGCATTCAAAGGATAATGGAAACCATAATTGTGGGGCCTATGGTGAACGAGAGTTAATTTTCTTTATAATAAAGAAGGAGCAACTCATTTTTTTATTCTTTGATTCAGAAATTTCATAGTGAGGTCAAGGACTTGCATATCTGGGATGTTTAGTAGGATCGCAGTGCTCTTGAGCACTGGGGGTGTTCCCGGTGGGGATCCCTCACCTCTTCCTCACGGGAGGAGATTATTTGAGCTATATTTCCTGATTATGGAAATTTTCCAATCTTACTCCTTCAGTTGCAGCGTTTTCCTGTAGCAAGTTGGTGCTGTGTAGTTGGGGTAGGAGCAGAGGAACTCATAGAGTTCTTCCTTACTTTCCTTTTAAGTGGAGGATGGATTTATTCATTGGAGGAGCTATAGAGAAGGCTATTGGAGCATATTTCAGATCTGTGGCATCAGGCCACTCATTCACCATCTCCCACTGCGCAGTCACTTGGACAAACTGCATTATTCCATGAGGGGCAGTGTTGAGGGAGATTCTTCTGCTCATTAGGACGAGTGCTTTGAGTAAAAGGGGATCAACCCCTTTTCCTTTGAGGGCATTATCAAAGGAGGGTGTCAGAATTTTAAATCAGCCACAACCTAATATTCATTGGTTCCAGATACAGTGACAAATTGTTTGTCACTAATGTATTTTGTGAGGCATTTCTAGCAATCTCCCCGAGATTGGCTAGAAATCCCATATTGAGCCCATTTTCCTTTCTTGGGCCATTTAATTTGTATTATTTAAGCTAAATATCATTTATATACATTTATAAACTTCATCTCATATAGAGACTATGCATTTATGTTCTTCTGGCATTCTGTGTAGCTGCATCTACTCCGGCATTGTATTGTGTATTCATTGGAGGATTGCTTCTAATGATTGAGGGTATTATTCCTCATGATATTTCTATATAATCATGATGATATATTAATATTATTATGAATTTTTTATTTACCCTCTCATGTTTCATTCATATTTGCAGAGTTTCAGATTAATGTTTTTCATATTGTTGTAAGCTCACTCTTTGAGCATTGTATTAGAGATCTAGTTTGGGGAGATCTGTACAACCCATATAGAATCATTTATTTAAGCTCATTTTCTGCAAGGGAGTTTTATATGAGTTATTCTAGGGCATCCCAGTGGTGGTTTATCTTATTTATGCAGCAAATTCCTTATACAGCGTCCTCAAGGACCCTGTAGCAGGAATTCCCGAGGTGGAATATTGCATATCCATCGGCAGAGTCTGTGAAGGGCCATCCAGCCTCAGGATATCTCCCTTCTTTGAAGGAGACATATCCTTTAAATGCCACAACATTAAATCACTGAAATGGACTTGCAGTGTCTCACTAAATAAGGAAAAATGAAACATCTTAAGATGTTCCCGATGGATCATAAAATCCCTCATTTGGGACATTACAGTGGTATCAGAGCATGATCTTGGCTCAGCCTGTGCCCAAGATCCATTGCTATCGGAAGAGGAGCCTCTCTCCAACGAGAGGATATTATCAAGGAGA
Organism: Pinus albicaulis; assembly: GCA_034641835.2. NCBI lineage: Eukaryota > Viridiplantae > Streptophyta > Pinopsida > Pinales > Pinaceae > Pinus > Pinus albicaulis. The sequence continues at coordinate 643,925,681 of CM076572.1, forward strand.
CAAGGAAAGAGGAATGATGGAAGAGGAGGTTTCCCTTCTTCTTTTCCAGACCATCAAGGGAATCATTGAAGATCTTGATGAAAGGGAAATTTGGAGAAATTTTCTGAGAAGGGTTTGTTGATGAGACAAATCCTAGCTACTTCATGAAGGGTGTGAGCATTCAGCCACACATGCAGATCCACAGTGCAATCCTTTTTTCACTTGCTTTGCAAAGGAATGGAGGAAGAAAAGAGGACATGGGAGGAGCAACAGTGCAACTCAAGGTATTGCTCATGATTGTTGGTTTGAGGGTTTCATTTCTCATTAACATGCAAATGCAAAAACTTGTGATACATTCACTAAGGGTTTGATGGAAAAAATTGGTGAAACTCATTGTGTCATAAACACAAAAAATTTGCATACACTGGAAAGAACCAACATAGTTGTCACATTATGATGAGATTCATCACCACATGGAGGTGAAAGGGGAGCCATTTCTTCCATTAGAGAAGTCCTTGTGTCTTTGCAAGGAGTTCCAAATATTTTGCATGTGGGTACCAAGACACAATTCCATAGTCATATGTAGCATTGGTTGGGGATTGTAAGATGGAGGAAGAAGAGCAGAAGGATTAGCATGGAGGGATGAAGATAATTCTCCCTTATCTATTTCAGAAGGTTTCTGCACAAAGAAAAGAGACTGCACTGCGCAGAGGAGTGAGGGACAAATCAGTCCATTCATTCATGCAGTCTACTTTCAAATCTTGATGTCTCACTTTTTGGTGGCCTTCCATCTAGGAGGCCATATGATCTAGAGATGATGAGAGGCATCATGCTATTTGGTTCACCACTCATTGGATTCCAGAGGGGTGGAGACATTTGAGGAGTCTAGCACAATGCAGTGAGTTTGGGCAATGAGCACAAGGAGGAGGGGTACACTCTCATTTTCAGTACCACCCATTCTCATCAGTTTGACTGCACAGATAGAGTTGCTGCAAGGATGGTGGATAGAATCTTCATGATGCAGGATGGCTGCTCCATGGATTTGGTGAGAGAGAGGTTACTTCCTTTGAGGAAGTACTCTTTTCATGCTTTGGAGTAGATGAAGGCCACTCATGCTTACATTTCCCAGGATCTAGAGATTCTTTGGAGGTGATAGTCTCTCATGGAAGGGACATTTTCAGAGATCCTTATTTTTATTTGAGCATGAGAAGCTGCATGATGGAATGGCAGAAAAATGGGAGGATGAATTTGACATGATGGGATGTCAAGGTAGCGGGCAGCACCGTGATGGAGCACCCTATTGCAGAATACCAGCGCTGTCTATGTGGAGGATTGATTCCGGATGGAGATCTCAGCTTTGGTTGAGAATTCCCCAGGATCTCAGTGCATGCATGATTCTTGATGACTGAGAGGATGATGATAGATACATGGCTTACGATAAATTCATCTATGGTTATGGCATGATATTCTTGACTAGAGCCTCTAGTCTCAAGGAGAAATTTCTACATGGAACACATGAGGGCTTCCTAGCTATGCACTTGGATGCATACTTTGATTGGCTAGAGGAGTTCACTTGGAGGGCATTCATCATGGCACCTATCATCATTGGGAGATGCATAGACCACTTGATTATGGTGGAGAGAACCTCACAACCACTTCCCTACTCATTGATGGTAGAAGGGAATTTTTCAGTTGGGCCATTTTAGCTCAAGAGTTCAAGTACAAATTGGAGGAGGTATAATCTAACATTTTGTATTATAATTTCCTTATTTTTTTGAGAAGCATGATGATTCAAGAATATTTCTTCCTTCTTGCATTATGTGCAATAATTTATTTGTATACTTTTGTAGCAGAATAATGGACCCTTGTTATGGTGGTTTGTGGAGGAAGCCACATGTTCATTGGTGTGCACCATTGGCACCAATTTATATTTTCATGTTCCTATCTTTTTGAGATGTGATGGTAGAAAAAAAGTGGCTGGGAAAGCACTTGTTATGTATAATTTTGATGCAGGAAAGAGGCTCACTGTGCTGGTCCCATGAGAGGAGCAGTGACCCACTCTCTAGTTGTCTTGTGATAGCTTGTTTTCATTGTACTATGCTACCTTGTATTGCTGATGCATGATTATTCACAGGGAGAAATATTTGGAGAGTGAATTATATGTTTGGATAGCCCATTGGAGCATTATTATACCCATTACACATGCTCTATATTGCAGGAGATACCATGGGAAAACCATGATTTCCATATTATTACCTTTCTCTTCTTGTCGGGCAAACCACTTGGAGAATTTGCAGAGGCTTTTCATGGATGGATATTTTGATGGGGTATCTTGGGCCAATATTGGAGGCCATACCATTTCATACCAAGGATAGATTCAGCCCCATATGTTCTACAGAGGGAGAGAAGATCTTATTGGGATGAAGCAGCAAAACTCTCCATTCGGCCCCATTACATTGCAAATTCAGGGGCAAGATTTCCATTTGATGATAGCATGGGTGAGGATATCACTAATGTGATTATATTTTCCCATGCATGTCATCACTCCTACCTTGAGGAGGCCATGGTTCAGCAGGGATATTTCCACCTACATCTTCTATCTTTCCGGGTGTACACTATTCTGGTTTGCATACTTGGGAGGAGGCATCGGAGGACAATTTTATTGTAGCATATCTTGAGCAGCGGTGGAGATTGTTGATGGGGAGGCCATAATAGAGGAAGTGGGATAATTTTTTTTTCTCTCTATGCAGTTTCTTGGGGACAAGAAACATGTGGGAGGGGAGGATTGTAATGTTCCCAATTTTAGCCTCAAGCTAAAATGGAACATTATAGTGGCATATTTTTATTTTGATTAATAAAATGGGTAAGGAGACCCCTTAACCCCTTGGTGATAGAGATATAAAACTCCTTGTGTGAAAGGATAAATAATAAATAAGCTAAGATAAACACCCCATGGTGTGAACATGATGAGGATCACCTTGAGTTGGCCATCATTGACCAAGTCAACAACGCTGCCTTAGAGGGTTGGCTTGCTTGAGAAGACAATGCAATTTTTGGAGGGAAAGCTTTCAAAGGAGAATGGAAACCCTAATTTTGGGGCCTATGGTGAAAGAGATTTCATTTTATTTATAATAAATAAGGAGCAACTCATTTTATTATTCTTTGATTTAGAAATTTCGTAGTGAGGTCAAGGACTTGCATATCCGAGCTGTTTAGCAGGATTGCAGTGCTCTTGAGCACTGGGGGTGTTCCCGGTGGGGATCCCCCACATATTCCTCATGGGAGGAGAGTATTTGAGCTATATTTCCTCATTATAGCATTTTTCCAAGCTTAATCCTTTAGTTGCAGCATTTTCATGTAGCAGGTTGGTGCTGTGTGGCTGGGGTAGCACCAGAGGAACTCATAGAGTTCTTCCTTACTTTCCTTTTCAGTGGAGGATGGATTTATTAATTGGACGAGCTGTAGAGAAGTCTCTTGGAGCATATTTCAGATCTGTGGCATCATGCCACTTATTCACCATCTCCCATTGCGTAGTCACCTGGAGAAACTGCGTTATTCCATGAAGGCAGTGTTGAGGCAGATTCTTGTGCTCATCAGGAGGAGTGCTTTGAGTAAAAGGGGATCAGACCATTTTCCTTTGAGGGAATTATCAGAAGAGGGCATCATCATTTCATATCAGCCACAGCCTCATATACATTGGTTCTAGCTGCAGTGACAAATTTTTTGTCACTTATGTATTTTGTCCGACATTTCTAGAAATCTCCCTGAGATTGGCTAGAAATCCCATATTGAGACCATTTTCCTTTCTTGGGCTATTTCCTTTGTATTCCTTCAGCTAAATTTTATTTATATACATTCATTAGCTGCATCTCACATATATATTGTGTAGTTATGTTCTTTCGGCATTCTGTGTAGCTGCAACTACTCTGACATTGTATTGTATATTCATTGGAGGATTGGTTCTAATTCTTGAGGGTCTTATTCCTCATGATATTTCTGTATAATCATGTTGATATATTAATATGATGATGGATGTGTTATTTACCCTCTCATTTTTCATTCATATTTTCAGAGTTGCAGATTAATGTTTTTCATATTACTGTAAGCTCACTCTTTGAGAATTGTATTACAGATCTAGTTTGGGGAGATCTGTATAACCCGTCTAGAATAATTTCTTTAAGCTCATTTTCTGCAAGGGAGTTTTATATGAGTTATTCTAGGGCAGCCCAGTGGTGTTTTGTCTTATTTATGCAGCATCTTCCTTATACAGTGTCCTCAAGGACCCTGTAGTGGGAATTATCGAGGTGGAATATTGCATATCCATCGGCAGAGTCTATGAAGGGATAGCTAGCCTCAGGATCTCTCCCTTATTTGAAGGAGACATATCCTATAAATTACCCAACATTAAATCTCTGAAATTGACTTGCAGTGTCTCACTGAAGAAATAAAAATGGAACATCTTAAGATGTTCCCAATGTAGCAGAAAATCCCTCATTTGGGACATTACAATCAAACAAATTCTCATCAGGGAACTGATCATCTAATTCCAGTGGGTCATTTGTCTTTGGGACTCTAGACAAGAATTCTATAGCTACGTTCTCCTTCCCTATATGGTCCTTAATAGTTATATCGAATTCCTATAAAAGCAACAACCAACGAGTCGCTCTTCCATTTGTAATAGGCTTATTAGCTAAATAGCTAATGGCAGAATGATCGGTATACATGAATACTTGATAGCTAGTTATATAATTTCTAAATTTATTTATAGCATAAATGAGAGCCAAGAATTTATTTTCTGTCATTGTATAATTTAGTTCAACAGGAGTGAGATTCTTGCTAATATAGTAAATAACATAGGGATCCTTTTCCTCCTCTTGACCGAGAACAACTCCTATAGCTATATATGATGCATCTGAAGAGATATGAAAGGTCATTTCCCAATTTGGGCCATCCAAGAATGGTGAAGTCGAGACCAGTTTCTTCAAATCTGAAAAATCAGTGTCACATTTTTTTGACCAATGGAATTCAACATTCCTAATTAATGCATACAAAGGCACAAAAATTTGTGAAAAATAATTTATGAACCTATGATAGTACCATACATATCCAAGGAAACTACGTACCTCTATCTGAGCACAAGGTGTGACTAATAAGAGAATTACCTCTATCTTTGTCGGATCTACCTGTATTCCCATTGCAAAGATGTAGTGTCCTAGGATCACGCCTTCAATCATCATCATGTGACACTTTTCGTTTCTCAAGCATAATATGGTAGAAATACATCGTTCCAACACTTTTTCCAGTTTTTTATGTGCTTGATCGAAGTCATCTTCATATGGAGTGAAGTCATCGATGTAGACCTCGAGCCCTTCATTTATTAAATCAGAAAAAATACTAAGTATGGCCCTTTGAAATGTTGTTAGGGAATTGCATAAACCTAATGACAATATTGTATAGGAAAATTTACCCCAGGGGCAGGTGAAGGTTGTTTTATCTTGGTCTTGAGGGGCTATTTGGATTTGATTATAGCCACTGAAACCATAAAGAAAAGAAAAGAATCTCTTTCCTGCCAATGTATCAAGGAGCTGATCAATAAAGGGAAGGGGAAAGTGGTATTTCTGGGTGGCTATGTTCATCTCTCTGTAATCCACATAGATTCGCCACTTACCATTCTTTTTAGGGACGACCACTAATGGAGAGACCCATTTACTGTCTGAAATAGGATAAATTAAATTTACATCTAGCAACTTCTGTAATTCATCTTTTACAATGTCTTTTATATGTGTGTTTAGTCTTCACTGAGGCTGTCGGATGGGGCTAGCATCCTTTTCAGTGTAAATATGTTGTGTGCATAGTTGGAGATCTATACCCTTCATGTATGGGTAGTCCCAAGAAAAGGCTCCTTTATAATTTTGCAAGACTTTAATGAGATTTTTTTCTTGGCCACTATCCAGAATGCCATTGATGTTTAGAATTTTACCTAGTTCGATTTCAATTAGCACGTTGTTACGAACAACAGTTGTGGGTATATGCTAGTCATCAGTATTCTCTAGAGGATATTCTTGTGCTTCATTATCAAGTACTGCTTTTAACATTTGGCACTTTAAATTTCCTGAAGTAGATGACTGATTCATAAAGTTATTGATTACATCATCCTCATTTTCATCTTTGAATTTGAGTGATTCAAATGTTTTCAACGGTGAGTGAATGATTTGTTCCTAGTATTCAGGTGGTTGTTTGTGAATATTTACAATGGGAAGACTTGGTTTAGTAGGGGGATATATAAAAATATTCTTTATGGAATCTCCTTTATAAATGGTCATGATACTTATTTTATAGCCTATGTAAGAATCAACCATCACTAACCAAGGTCATCCCAATATCAAGGGATGTGTGTCTAATCTACTTTTTGGGTTAATAACTAGAAAATCTGTTGAGTATTCCCATGAGTCCATAGAAACCAGGACATCCTGTAATATACCTTCTGGTTTGACAACAGATCAGTCAGAAAGTTCCAGCAAGGTAGAGGTCAGTTCCAAGGATATTATACCCAATGTTTCATAGGTTTCTGTATTTAAAGTATTAATAGCTGCCCCCAAATTGACTAACGTGTTTGAAAAGGAGCGACCATAGATCTGGACCATGACTATGGGGTTTCCTATATCCTCATATTTTATTGGTTTTTCTTTACCCAAAGTAAATCTGACAGTGTCCCTACTCCATGAACAGTTGGAAAATTATTTTCTTTCCTCACATATTTTTTACACACAATTGTTTAATTGTATTAGCATAGATAGGGATGTCTTGTATAGCCTATAGGAGAGGAATTTTAATGCAAATAATTTTTAATTCCCATATGAGATAAAAATATGAAGAGACAATTGAATTGGGTATTATTAATCTCTCAGGGAATGGAGGAGAGGAAATAATAATATTTTTAAGATTTTTTTGGTCAACTGTGTCCCTCCCTTATTCTATCTATGTCTTAGTCACAGTCGATTGTTTAGGTACTGTTGGAATTTCAGACTCAATTTGTGGCAGGGAAATATCTTCTTTAGGTGAAATAACGCACCCTGATCTTAGCCCAAGTTCATTCCATTCCTTTTGCTTAGTTTCACAGTCTGTATTATCAACAATTTGGATCAGCTAAATTGGTCTATTATTAGTATTAGGATTTGGTTGAGCTAGAAGTTGAGGGCGTATAATAGGCTGAGGATTTTTTTGTACTAGGTATGGAGCTGGTAATGTGGGTTGAGTTTGAGCCCCTATTCCCATAGGTAAATTGGTCATTCCCAAGGGTCTATACCATTTTTGAGACCAATTTGTATTTTTTTGAGGTGGAGGCAGGCCATTGGGACTAATATGGATTAGTTTTCGAGAATGGAGGAAAGAAAGGAAAACTTGGCCAGCCACTACTTGGAGAGGATTGAGTTGGCCAAGGGGGCATGGAACATGGTTGGGATGGCCAAGCAGAAAAGGTTGATTGGTTTTTCCATGTTTCTCCAGAGTTTTGTTGATTAAATTGTGAAGAAGGAAAGAACTGAGACGGGTCTTGTGACATACCTGTTGGTCGGGCTTGCCATTGTCGACATTTATTCATTAGGTATACCGGTTCTATTTCTTCTTCTACTTATTTGAAGACCACTTTCAACACTAGAATTGAAGGGCACTATTCATGGCATGGTCCTTGGTACAGATAGCACATGTCTGGACCATGTCTAATGGACACTCCCACTGGTTGTGCTTCTTCTGGGAACGTGGAAAAAAAATAGCCAAGTTATGTTCTCCTAAATATTGCTTCTACTTGGCTTGTAGGACATCCAGTTGTGTTGTGAGGGTTCCCAAGATGTCAGTTTTGAAATATTCCAAGAGATTACCGAATTCTACTCTGGTTACACTGCCACCTGATTTTTTGTAATTCCTAGTAACTGAATCCTGTCTAGCTGGTCTATTCCGCGTACTACCTCGAGATCACCTGATACACAATACAATAATTTCATCATAATATTCTTAATATCCATTTCCCATTATATTAAGTGTTTCTACCCATTCTTATTTCATTCCTTTAATCATTGGTTCTTTTAGGATATCTTTGACAATGTATTATATGGATATATTTGCAAATTATATTGGAATCATTCAACATATTCTTATAATGTCTCATTTTATTTTGCAGTCATGTTGAACATTTCATCTTTTAATTCTCAAGTTCGACAGTAATCTTGGTATTTATTAAAAAAAGAGTTTTTCATTTGATCCCAACTATTAATGGTTCCCATACCAAGCCCCATAAACCAGCGTAGAGATGCCCCATAAACTAGCGTAGATATGCCCCCTTCAATGTAGAGGGGAATATTTTCAGTTTTTGAGGGTTAGTGGTGTAATCATATCCCTTACATGAAACATTGAATTCAAATAAAAATGCATCTGGATCTTCTGACATTATTCCATGGAAGGTGGGGATGTTTTGTAATGGGATAGTTTTCATAGGATCATTTGTAGCTGGATGAAAAATGGGATACTACAATGTTGATGTTTGTCTCTAGTTTTGATTATGCGCCATCTAATCAAAAATGTGCCAAAAAACCTTCAAGGATTTCCTGGTCTGGGAGAATAATTTGAGTGGAATTAGGAGGTGGATTTGGAGGAGGCTTTTCAGCACTACCTCAATCTGGAATGTTGGGCATCTCTGTCTCAACCACTATTTCAGGAGATCCAGGCACTGGTTTTTTTATCTTTACAACACTACTGGTTTCTCCCTCTCCTTCCTGCAAATTGCAATAATTTCGATCACGTGAAGGGTCAGGACTCAAATGTTCTATAGTCTGAAAGCTTCATTTAGACCCTTCGGTTTCATTGTGGATCTCGATATGGGCTACATATGATGAGGCTGCTGCCTGAGGGGTTGTAGTAGGACTCTTTTCAAAAATGATTTTGGGTCCTACAGATGCATTAGATTCAGCTTTCCTTATGATTTCGTCTATCAATGTTTTTCTATCAAGGTTCAATGATTCCTTGGGTTTTGTGGATTTAGACAGGGGTTTCAATCTAATTCTACATTTTTCTTTCTAGTCGTTCATAAAAAAACAAACACCTATCCTATTTTACCTGTGATATTCCCAAGTGGGGAATGCAACAATAGAATGCAGAATGATATTAAAATAATGCAGATCATCTTTTATAAAGTAGGAGGCCAATATGGAGACCTTCCATTTGTCAGTATAGCATAAAAATACATGTTAAAAGTGGCCCATAAAGTGCATGACAATAAAATACAAGTCTCCAATCACATAAATCCCTCAAAAAGAGGTGTTGCAACCATATATTAAGACAAGAAATGCCTTACAATGTTATTTATTGGCTTTACAACTACTGTAGATTTCAAATTAGATCTAGAGAAAGTATGTGAACAAAAATCTAGATTTATAGCAGATCCATACACTATAAAAGCTCTTCTAACAATCCCCCTTGGGGTTTTAAGCAAAATACAAAGTACAAGATGTAGATCTGAGATCTAAGACTACATATATATGGAAATATTTATATCTGGAAAGTGGATCTGATCTGATATAAAAAATAAAATGATCTCCTCCAAAATATCTCCAAAGTGAAGGGAAGATCCCCAACACCTAGAAAATCACTCTCCAATTGGTGAGATGAAACACCTTGCAAACACACCTACACAAATAATGTAGATCTGGATCTATAATGTGTTTTAGGGGTCAATATACATTTTGTCTGTAGCCAAGATATGGAAATGATGCTCAAAGTATTCAATACAGTCCTCCTAATGAAGTAGAACCCTCCTCCACTGAAAAGAAGCACTAAAATGGACTAGATATGAAAGATCTAATCTCGACTTGCTGCAACTTGCAAAAAAATCAAACCCTCAACAGGATCTGTGTTGTAGTTGAAATAATTATCTTGGCCCTAATCTAGACAGTGGAAAATACAAAACAAACTCTCCCAAGAGTTACTTAATGGGAAGAGGTGGGATTCCCGACCAGGAACACCCAATGCTAAACAACATTATTCTCAGCTAAACAACAAGAGAATGAGATATGTCTAAACATACCATATAATTAGAAAAATATCATATCATCAACAACCTTCTAATGTTTCCATCCCCATCCTTTTATAAGGCAAGAGCTTGCAAAACCTAAACCAGCTCCATTGAAATCACTTCTTTCACACAAGGCATCTCCATTTGAAACTGCACTATGCCTCATTGATGGCCACTCCTCCATGACAGCGTTGTAGATTTGGTCAAGGTTGACCCATTAAACATGTTTTAGCCCCTGTCTACATCTTGGAGTACTTTATTAGGCTGAAAATATGATCCACTTTCACATGAGAAGTGGTTTTATTCACCATAAAGAGTTTTATGGGTCTCCCCACCCACTTATTCACCTATCAATGTGACAAAACAAAATTTTAATATTCCCCTTAGTTGTGGGATAATTTAGGAATATTACAGTCCTCCCCTCCAAAATTTTTCTTGTCCTCACACAACTACAAGGACATTGCAAAATCTCCAATGGATATGTCTCCTCCCAAGAATACAAATTTTCCTTTGGTGAATGAACCAAATAGATTTCATCATGAAGAAGTGGGAGATGTATGGAAAGAGTTATATGCTATCCATTGGCCTCCTTAAGGCATGAGAGATGATAAATGTTGGGTGCTTCAACCCCCATGAGAAACTCCAATCTCCATGCTATCATCCATACAAAGTGATCCATCCTTGGTAGCCCATATAAGAAGCCACAAATCCTCTCCTTATGCAATGTGTAGGGGATGGATGGCTAAATATGAGAGGTAATATTGTTTAACTTACACTACCTCTCCCTCCACTTATGATAAATTTGGAACTGTTGATCCTGGGTAGCAATAATATAGTCCTCATGAAGCCAAAATATGCTTGGAACCTCATCATTCCCTTCATTAGTTCTAGGGAGCCTTTTTGCCCAATCCTCCATGCATATAGTGAATAGAGTATCATCACCATATGGGTTCCAAAAGAAACATGGAATAAGTGTCATATGACATATGGGATGGTGACAATAGTCCCTCCATTGAGATCATCGACATTCTTCTTCTTGTTGTCTCCAATCATGATATAATAAGTGGCCATCCAACCACCTTTTGTTACCATAAGCTTCTCAAAAGCTTGAAAATAGTAGAGGATTTTGGCTAAATATGGTCCAAACCAAACATGTCTTGCAAAAATTTCTCCCATGTGAGAGGCTCCTCCCAAAGACATAAGTCAAACATATAGCTCTTTTCATAAGGAAACAAGTGATGTAATGTAGTAGCCATATAATGTCCCATCCTCCTCTTGAAGCATGAATAAATGTGGGAAGTTTCATTCCTAATGGACACATCCAACCAATGTTTCATGCCTCCAGTCATGTTCCCAACAAAGATAAGAGCATCATCATTATGTGGGATCAAAACCAGTAATACATAAACAATCAAATACAATGATCGAGGTGGATCATAGTCCCACAAGTGGAACCAACGCAGTAGATCTTATGAATGCATCAGATAGTGATATGGTAAGTCCCCACCACTTACTTGCTGCCCAAGTAATCTCACCATAGTTGAAGGTGTGAGATATATTTGGTGCTCTTGGAATGCACCCATAATGATATAATATCTCCCTTTGTCCTCTAAGGGAGTGGCCATGTTCAGAAATGTTTGTGGCCCAAATTTGGCCATGAAATTTCTATGGAATAACACTCGTATTAGGAGCTATGGCCCACATATACATGGTAAAACAATACAATTAATAATCAAATGAATCATGAGATACAAAAGCATATCCTTTACCAACATTTATCCACATACAAATGGGGTGGTGCATAGATCTATCTCTTCTCTTTCCAGAAGAGGAAAGAGGTGGCTGAATTGACTCATCCATAGAGTCATGTATCTTCCCCATCTCCACATGGTTCATGCATCTCTGGAAATGCTGACCGGTTCTCTGACAAGGGCTCACTCAACAAAACATATCATTCAGAGTCCCATGCTCTGATACTACATGATACAAAATAAAATTAACTCAGAAACAAACATAAAGCACACATAATAAAGGCGGAAAAGGTAGAAGCGTCATGGCTTCCTCATGTATTCTCTCTTACTAAAATAATTTAATTTACAATTTAAATAGATGAGAGAAGATAGTCCGTGCTATCTTAGACTCTTTTGGTTGAGATAATTTCTCACCAAAAACCCACCAAGATATGAGTTCCTAAACAAACTCCAATATTTGAGGAACAACCCAAGAGTTAGGCACATATTCCTAACTTGGAATATTTAATTAATTTAATTATTATTTTGGATTTATTATTGCTATTTGAAAGAGGCTAACAAGTTTGTATGGAATAACACTCGTCTTAGGAGCTATGGCCCACATATACATGGTAAAACAATACAAGTAATAATCAAATGAATCATGAGATAAAAAAGTATATTCTTTACAAACATTTCTCCACATACAAATGGAGTGGTGCATAGATCTATCTCTTCTCTTTCCAAAAGAGGAAAGAGGTGGCTGAATTGACTCCTCCATAGAGTCATGTATCTTCCCCATCTCCATATGGTTCATGCATCTCTGAAAATTCTGATATAAATCCTCTTAAAAGCCTTCCCACATGAATCCATTCAATATAACATGGTGTGTTCTAATGAAATCAGTGGGAGTAGAAAGCAAGATCTCATAGGCTACATATAGTAGATTATCTTTAAGCTTTGAGTCTCTAGTCAAATATATCTAACATGAAAGTAAAGGACTCCATCAACCACTCTATACCTCCTATATTCCATTTTCCCATCAAGAACCTTACATGTGAAGAGGTTCTTGGAATATTCTACCAAGAGTTGGGATTCCCAATATGGATCTAGGCCTCCCAACAATGAGAGCGCTTTAGAATTCTGAAATGAAGTAGTTGTCACATCATCACTCTCTTCTTTGACATGCTCAATGCAAAAGTGACATGTTGGAGTAATGTCACTCCATCTTTGATGCCTCTCTTACAGCTGATCTTGCTCAAGACAAGATTGAAGTACATGGAAGTCAACCTCCTTTTGAAAGGTCTCTTTCTTCCAAAACTTCCATTGTTTGGCCCATGCATAAAAGAGTGTTAATACCCTCTTGTCATATTCATAAATCTTTCACATGTGTGTAAGTATCATTTTATACCCCAAGACTATGGAGTGACCATTTGACACCATGCTCATTTCATCATATATTTTTGAATCATTTTATAGCACAAATAGTTGAGTTAGAGAGATTAAGGTCCATATCAGAAATTTTCTTACCTCTCCTTGGAACCCATCAAAGGCCCTCAGTGTTGTGGTAGCTTCTCCTAAGGCTCCTTCCTAGCCAAATATGTCAATTTTGCATCAATTTGAGAGAACACTTTATTATTCTTCCCATCAGGGGGTCTCCTTGGTGGAATGCCTCCATGTAAAGAGACATAAAAATCTGAAGTAGAATGTATAAATGAGTAGACTAATGTTTCCCTCCCCTTTCTGCATAATTTAGTCTCCTTCTTATGAATATAAACCCCTTGAAATAAACAAGGGTTCATACTCCTCATCCTTGGATGATTATCCATCCTCTCTCCTCCTCCTTGGAGCAAGGTGTTACTGCCCATGACCACTGTCACATGATGCTCCTTGGGAACCTTTTGCAAAGATGAAAAGCCTCCACCTTTTGAAGCAATAACTTCATGTCCATCCCCATGTGGTGATGGTCCTTCTTCTGAAGTGAAAAAAATGTTACTGCCTTCATGCTCTTTATCCTCATCAATATTTTAGAATACGCCATCAAAAATGAGAGACCCTAGATCTTGGCCTTCCCTTGGAAGAGGAATCTCCATGTCTTCCCTTTGAGAATAAATCTCTTCATGCAATGGGGATCTTGCCCTTGGAAAGTAATCACAAAATTTTTTATCCCCTTCAATAGAAATCTGAAGTGGAGTTGGCATAACATATCTTCCTAGCTCCTGCAAGGGTTTTGCATGTTCGTGCTTTTCTAGCTCAATCAAAGATGTTTCAGTTTGTTTTATATCAAATATTTTCACTAATCTCTTAGTGAATCTTGCATAAGTAGATATATTTTCATTCTTTAATGAAAAGGATTCAAACAAACACCAAGCATAAGCTTTAAATTAGAGATGCAACACTGCTACTTTAAGGGCTTCCTTTTCTAAAACTTGATGTAGATCCAAATATGAGTCTAGCTGATATATCCAATCCTTGGTTGTGCATGCGGAGGATCCATCAAAATTTGGCAGAAAGAATCTACCTCTTCTTCTTCAGTTGTACTTGATGGATCTTATTTCCTCCTTCAGTTGGCAGAACTATTGGAAGTTCAAGTGCTCCTTGAATCTCCAAGATTGAGATTCATACTCCTGAAGATAATCACTCAAAGTCTCGTCCTTTTGTGCATCTTCTTTCTCCATCTCTCTTGCAGTAAATATGGGCATAGTATAAAATTGTAGATCTGATTGTGTGGCTGAGTTCTTACACACATAATATTAAGAACTGAGGTTTTCTTCATGTGAAAATATTCGTGAGTGACCTTCATATTTTTCCCTCCTCTTTCCCTTGATTTCTCTTTTAATCTCATGCATTTTTTGGAGAATAAGTCTTGATATCTCCTTCCCTTTCATTCTTCTAGATAATGGGGTTTTATCCTTGTCTTCTTCCTCATTAGTGTAATAAAATATTCTATGTATTCTTTCTTGATATCTCCTCCCTCTATCAGTGAGAGGCTCTCCTCCTTCAGAAGGAATATTGACTCTTTAGAAAGCAAAGGTTGTGCCAAGATGATGCTCTAATACCACAACAATATTCCCAATTGGGGAATGCAAAAATAGAATGCATAATGATATTAAAATAATGCACATCATCCTTTATAAAGCAAGAGGCCAATATGGAGACCTTCCATTTTTCATTACAGCAGAAAAATACATGTTAAAAGTGGCCCATAAAGTGCATGAAAAGAAAATACAAGTCTCCAATTGTTGGGTATGTGTTATATTGTTTCCACGACTAAGCACGTATGGGTAGTCCGCGTCCATGGTTTTGTGCATGGTTTTGCACATGGTATTGGGGTACGATGGTTTTCGGCCCCTGGTATTTTTGTAGATCCGTTCAAGGGAACTACGGTTATGTTCTAATCCAGGGTTTATGGATTGGGATTTATGTATGCTTCGGCATGTATATATGTGTGTTGTAACACTAAAATGAATATAATGAAAAATCAAGCTGGTCGTCCCGATTTGGGATCTAGGGGAAAATCTCTGTGTTTATTTGTTTTATGTTTTATGCTCTCGCTATTATTTATTTTTTGTTATAAGATTCGTGTGTAGATAATTTTTGTTCAGGGTTAAAACCTACATTTGGTATCGGAGCTGTTTCGGCTTCAAGGGGACGCCTTTGCTGCTGAGGGTTTTTTGAGTTCGGGCCTGAGGTAGACCCTGTTCAGTGGGAGATCTGCGGGATCGATTCTTACGGTGAAAGAAGATGGCGAGCGACGGAAAGATAGAGATCGAGAAATTTAATGGTCAGAGTTTTGAGTTGTGGAAGCTCAAGATGGAGGATCTACTAGTGGATAAAGATTAGTGGATCACGGTAGATCCAGGTAATAAGCCAACAGGAATGTCAGATGAAGACTGGAAGAAACTGGATCGGAAGGCTAAAAGCACAATATGGTTGTGTGTCTCAAATTGAGTATTGTTGAATGTATCTGGGGAAGCTACAGCGAAGACCTTGTGGGAAAAGCTAGGGACTTTGTACCAATCTAAGTCTCTGGTGAATAAGTTGTTCCTGCGGAAAAAGCTGTATAACCTGAGGATGAAGGATGGAGACTCGGTGACAGAGCATCTGAACGCCTTCAATACTGTGGTAAGTCAGCTGTCATCTGCTGATATTAAAATCTCAGATGAAGATAAGTGCATCAGTTTGTTGTGCTCTCTACCAGACTCGTGGGACAGTCTGGTTATTGCAATAGGTAGCAATACAACTACCTTGAATTTGATGACATTGTCCTGTACCATTGGGCTTTATAAATGAGACTATGAAATGTGGAGGTCCAATGTGGATATTGGTCATCTCACGAGGAAGGTCTCAGAACAGAAACAAGAATAAGGTTTTCAGTGTGAGATCTAAGTCTAGAGGGAGATCTAAATCTCTAGGAAAGTTTGTAAAGGTGTGTCGGAAATGCGGAAAGGAAGGGCTCTACAAAAAGGACTGCAAATATAAAGCTCCTGAGAAGGGAAAGGGATATGATGATGCTTCTTCAGCAGAGGCAAAAACCACTTCGGATGAAGGTGGGGATATGTATTTCGCTTCTTCTTCAAATACACATGTAGATCATGAGTCATGGTTGATTGACTCAGGTGCATCCTTTCACTTCACTCCCCATAGGGAGTGGTTCTGCGAGTATGAGAAATATGACGGTGGTGATGTCTTCCTAGGGACATAGGGTTAGAATCATTAGATCGGAAATTCAAGTTTAAGTCGCAAGGTGGAAGGATTAGAACACTTCCTAGTGTTCTCGTATATTCTGGTCGCGTAAATCTGATTTTAAAGCAAGATGGATGATGCAGTGTAAAAACAAGCAGAGCCCAGTAGTGATGCCTGCAAGATGTCTGGGGAGCACCATTAATGCGGGAGTTCTAGATTTGGAATCAGACAAGCTGCTACAAGGTAACGCAATGGTCGATGGTGTAGTCGGTTCTGAAGGGATTGAAATCCTAGCTGTGTCTGGAGAAAAGACCATGTTATGGCATCAAAGGCTTGGACATATTGGAGAGACGGGCCTTCAGATACTGCATAGAAATGGTATGGTAGAAGTTATGTCTAATTACTCTTTGGATTTCGATTTTTGTGAACATTGTGCATATGGGAAGCAAAATCGGGTGATTTTTCCCTCTGGTGCTAAGAGGGCGAACAAGATATTAGAACTTGTGCATAGTGATGTGTTTGGGCCTGTGTCAGTTCCATCACTGGGAAAGTCTATGTACTATGTTTCATTCATAGATGACTTCTCAAGGAATACATGCATATATTTCTTGAGGAATAAATCTGAAGTCTTTGACAAATTTAAATAATTTAAGGCTCTGGTGGAAAACCAGACAGAGAAGAAGATAAAGGTGCTGAGGACAGATAATGGTGGGGAGTTCTGCAAGAAGGAATTTGAAGAGTTCTGTAAGAAGTGTGGTATAGCATGACAGAAGACTACTCCATACACACCGTAGCAAAATGGAGTTGCAGAAAGAATGAACAGAACACTGATGGAAAAGGCAAGAAGCATGCTCAGTGGTACCGGGTTAGGACAAGAATTCTGGGCAGAGGCAGTGGAGACTGCATGCTATCTGGTTAACAGATCACCTTCATCAGTGTTGGAGGATAAGACCCCACATGTGGTATGGACTGGTAAGAAACCTTCTCTTTCACATCTAAGGGTATTTGGATGTGATGCATATGTACATGTTCCAAAGGAGAAAAGGACCAAGTTGGATAATAAATCTGAAAGGTGCATCTTTATTGGGTATAAGGATGGTTTAAAGGGTTACAAACTTTGGAACCCAGAAACAAGGAAGGTTGTGTACAGTTGAGATGTGGTGTTTAGAGAAGTGAAAGATTTTGTTAAACATGAAGTCCTACCAAAGGAACCTGAGAAGATAGAGTTTGAGCTAAAGGAGGATGAATCAGACTCTACAATTGAAGAAGACTCAGAAGATGAAGAGCCACAAAATCCAACTTTGAGAAGATCAGTTCAGGAAAGAAGGCAACCAGAAAGGTACAATCCATCTGCTTTCTATTCAGGTTTTGCCTTAAGTATAACTGATGATGAACCCAGAACTGTCAGGGAGGCAGTAGATTCAGAGGATGGAAAACTATGGAAGGAGGCCATGGTTGATGAAATGCCATCCTTGCACAAAAATGATGCATGGGATTTGGTGGAGTTGCCAGCTGGAAGGAAGCCCATTGGGAGAAAATGGGTGTTTAAGAAGAAGATGAATGTAGAAGGCAAGGTGGAGAAATACAAAGCTCGGTTGGTAGCGAAAGGTTATTCCCAGGTGCCGGGAATTGATTTTGGTGATATTTTTCTCCTGTTGCCAAGGTTACTTCTATTAGATTACTTTTATCTGTTGCTGCTGCATTTGATTTTGAGATAGAACAGATGGATGTGAAGACAACATTTCTTCACGGGGATCTAGAAGAGGAGATCTACATGAAGCAACCCGAAGGCTTTATGGTGAAGGGTAAGAAAGAACTGGTATGCAGGTTGAAGAAGTCTCTGTATGGGTTAAAACAGTCACCAAGGATGTGGTATCAGAAATTTGATACCTATATACGGGGACTTGGCTTCACCAAAAGCAAGGAAGATCACTGTGTTTATTTTAAATTAATTGGTGACCGTGTTATTTATTTGGTCTTGTATGTGGATGATATGTTGTTGATTGGAAATGACAAAGAAATTATCCAAGATTTGAAGACCCAACTACTCTCCAAATTCGACATGAAGGATCTTGGTGCTGCAAACTATATTTTGGGCATGGAAATTAAGAGAGATCGGGCAAAGAGGAAGCTCTGGTTAAACCAGAGGAAGTATGTCGAGACTATATTGCAGAGATTCAATATGCAGGATAGTAAACCGGTGAAGGTTCCTATTCCTGTAGGTGTAAAGCTGTCTGCTGAACAGTGTCCCAAGACACAAGAAGAAGAGGAGTATATGTCCCATGTTCCATATGCAAGTGCAGTGGGTAGCCTGATGTATGCAATGGTCTCTACTAGACCAGACATTGCACATGCAGTGGGAGTATTGAGCAGGTTTATGTCAAACCCAGGGAAGGAGCATTGGACAACAATGAAGCGGGTTTTCAGATATTTACGTGGCACTAGTGATTATGGCTTGTGCTACCAGGGAAGACCAGGATTGGAAAGAATGTTGGACATTCGTGGTTTTGTTGATGCAAACTGGGCTGGAGATCTGGACCAAAGAAGATCTACAAGTGGGTATGTGTTTAGCTTATTTGGAGGCGCAGTCAGTTGGATGAGTAAAAGACAGTCTGTAGTGGCTCTTTCAACTACAGAGGCAGAATACATAGCAGCCACTCATGCAAGCAAGGAAGCAGTTTGGTTGCAGAGATTGTGTTCAAGTATGGGGTTGGTACAGCAAGCTATAAGGATAGATTATGATAGCCAAAGTGCAATTTTCTTGGCTAAGAACCCTGCTTATCATTCAAAGACAAATCACATTGATGTTCAATATCACTTTGTTAGAGATATGGTTGAGGCTAAAAGGGTGTTGCTGGTAAAGGTGGACACTTTGAAGAATGTTGCAGATGCATTGACAAAGTCTGTGAGCACTCAGAAGTTCCCTTGGTGTAGAGAAACAATGGGTGTTGAAGAATTGGGCCAATGACTAAGCCCTCCTGTGGCCCCCCATGGAAAGAAAACAACAAGTGGGAGAATGTTGGGTATGTGTTATATTCTTTCCACGACTAAGCACGGGCGAGTAGTCCGCGTCCATGGTTTTGTGCATGGTTTTGCACATGGTATTGGGGTACAATGGTTTTTGGCCCCTGGTATTTTTTTAGATCCGGTCAAGGGAACTACGGTTATGTTCTAATCTAGGGTTTATGGATTGGGGTTTATGTATGCTTCGGCATGTATATATATGTGAGTTGTAACACTAAAAGGAATATAATGAAAAATCAAGCTGGTCGTCTCGATTTGGGATCCAGGGAAAATCACTGTGTTTATCTGTTTTATGTTTTATGCTCTCGCTATTGTTTATTTTCTGTTATAAGATTCGTGTGTAGACAATTTATGTTCAGGGTTAAAACCTACACCAATGACAGAAATCCCTCAAAAAGAGGTGCTGCAACCATATATTAAGACAGGAAAAGCCTTACAACACTATTTATTGGCTCTGTAACAGATGTATATTACACATCAGATCTAGAGCAAGTATGTGGACAAAAATTTAGATCTATAGTAGATCCATACAATATACAAGCTCCTCTAACAATCACCCTTGGTGTTTTCAGCAAAATACCAAGTACACGATGTAGATCTGAGATATAAGACTGAAGATATATGGAAATATTAGGATCTGGAAAGTGGATCTGATATGATATAAACAATAAAATTATCTCCTCCAAAATATCTCCAAAGTGAGGGGAATATCCCCAACACCTAGAAAATCACTCTCCAATTGGTGAGCTGAAACACCCTGCAAACACACCTACAGAAATAATGCAGATCTAGATCTATACCACACTGTAGGGATGAATATATAGTTGGCATGTAGCCAAGATATGGAAATGATGCTAAAATTATTCAATACAGTCCTCCTAATGAAGTAGAACCCTCCTCCACTAAAAATAAGCACTGAAATGGATTGGATCTGAAAGACCTAATCTCCACTTGCTACATCTTGAAAAAAAAATTAAACCCTCAATATGATTTGAATTTTAGTTGAAATAAGTAGCTTGGTGCTAAGCCAGATAGTGGACAATGCAATACAAACTCTCCCAAAATCTACTCAATGGGAAGAGGTGGGATTCCTGACCAGGAACACCCAATGCTAAACAACATTATTCTCAGCTAAACAACAAGAGAATGAGATATGTCTAAAAAAACCATATACCTAGAAAAATAGCATATCATCAATAACCTTATAATGCTGCCATCCCCTTACTTTTATAAGACAAGAGCTTGCAAACCCTAAATGACCTCCAATGAAATCACTTCTTTCACACAAGGCATCTCCATCTAAAACTACGATGTGCCTCATTGATGGCCACTCCTCCATGACAACATTGTAGATTTGGTCAAGGTTGACCCAGTCAATATGTTTTAGCCCCTATCCACACATTAGGGTACTTTATTAGGCTGAAAATATGATCCAATTTCACATGAGAAGTGGTTTTATTCAACATAAAAAGTTTTATGGGTCTCCCCACCAACTTATTCACCTATTAATGTGACAAAAAAAAATTAATATTCCCATTAGTTGTGGGCTAATTTAGGAATATTACATAACCTCTGCACAATTGTTGAGAAGTGGGCTGGAGAGAAAGCAATTTGCTTGCTAATACGCAGGTTCTTACCTCTCGTTTTCAATACCCAAATATTTCACAACAAAAGGAAAAAATAAAAATATATCACTCCTAAACACTCTCCTTGGCAACGGTGCCCAAATGTTGGTTCAAAAAGGTGGTTGTTAAAGGTAACCTTAATGCTTCACATTAGTCATCAACCCAAGGCAAGTCTATTTATTTCAAGAGTGAAAGCAAAGTATATCTGATCAACTGTTTATTCAGAGGTCAACTACTCTATATTGTTGTAAGAAATACTATCTAATTCTCAAAATTAAATCGGCCAATTCAAAATTAAACTATGAAATACTTCACACCAATCAAAGGATGAAACTCTAGTCTGATATTATGCAAAAAAGCAAACACTCAATGTTCAAATTAAAGATCTTTTGTAATTGAAGAACAAGCGTAATGAATTGAAAAACAATAGAAAATGAATACTTAATAAACCGAAAAAGAAATAATCTATTAACATTTTGCAATGGAATTATCTATAATTAAATTAATAGTAACCTTCAAAATTGGACAGCAAACCATACATTCCCGCTTGCAATGGAAAAACTCAAGAAACGACAATGTGCAGAATTGAACAACAACTACTTAACCACGCTGAAATCAATCTAATGAATACTAATAATAAATTAAACCTATTTGAAAATGAAATTGTAACACACCACACTTGCCATTATTGAATTGAATTATAATTCTGCAAAGTAAAGAATAACTAAATTGCGAGAATTAGTAAATAAACATATAACACAAAATAGCGGGAGAACTCCCAGGGACAGGGCTCGTAGCCTCTAGAAGTCTTCTGCCAAGAAATACTCAGAATTGGCTTGTAATGGAAATGATAACACTTTCATTAATCAATAGAACAAGTACATTTTCACGAGTTTACAGACTCTGCTTGAGCAAAACATTTATTATAGAAAATTACAATACACGGGAAAAATCTCTCTGTAATATTTCACCTACAACCTTTTATAAATTAAGGAGAAACAAAATAGAGAATAACGAATCCTTGGGATTATGAGATCCTAAGGCTTCGTAGTCATCATTCAAATGCTTCAAATATAGTCATGTCTTTTCATCTCTTGCTAATTTTCAGGAACTAGATGCGATTGCATTTTCTTTTTGTTAGTATGAATCTTAATCGCTTGTGTACGAAAAAAGACCATTTTAGCTATGCATAAAAAACAACCCTAGCAACAAATATAGATGCCAATATCTTTAGATCTTCAATTAGGTGACCAAGATAAATGCTGCAAAAATATAGATCTATGCATTAAAAGACATTAAGCAGAAAATAAAAACAAGAGTTGCTCCATGCATCCAATAGAAAAGAAAAGAATATGTTGAATGAATTTTGTATTAATGACACCTGGGAGGAAAAAATAGAAGGATGTTACCAGTTCTACTCAATGGGATGGGTTGTTGCAAGTCCTCAGAATTTCAAATCTAAAATTCCTCTATCTTGATGGTGTAGAAAATCCAGAAAAAAATGGAACTCAAAGGGAGCCCACAAGCAAAAATATAGAAAAATATGACAATGATGGTGGATCAAAGTCAGACCAAAAGTATAGATCCAGAGTGATCTTTAGGCAACAAACGGTGATGAATGAATGGTGAAACACTTCTATTATAACAAAATATTGAGTTAGTCTAGATATTGGCGCATAATTAAAATATTTTTCACCAATTCAAGATCCAACTTTTATGGAATATTTTATTATATTTATTGGAGGGAAAAAGAATTTGACTTGGGTCAAATCCATTTATTTGTAAATAATAAATAAATAAATTATTTATTTATTATTTTAAGGATGTGATTGAGTAATAATTAAATAAATAATGATTTATTTAACTATTTATGAGTGATTTAGTCAAATTTAACAAGAAATATTAGTTAAATAAGGTTTAAATAATTATTCCTAGAAAATAATAAGATAAATAATAATTTATCTAATTAATTTTTCCATTTTGGGTTAAATATGACTAGGAATATTAATTAAATTGTTTTTTAACTAATTATTCCTTGAGGAAAATCAAACAAATGTCAATTTATTTAATATTTCCTCATGGGGTTTCCTATTTAGACCATAAAAAACTTAATAAAGGTGTTTTACTAAGTTATTTTTCATAGTGAAAGCAATTTTACTTAGGGTAAAATTAGTCTTACATGGTGTACTTAGGTCCATCTAATATTAACAGGTTAGATGACCAAAAAATGGTGTAACAGATGTCCCCCCAGCGTGCGAGTGTTAAGAGCTAATCGTATGACCGAAGTAAGTTGTAAGAACTCAATCACTAGACACCAAAGGGGAAGTCAAAGGGAGAGAAATATAAGGTAGAGCAAAGTGCTAAAGGACTAGGCCTTGAGGAGGCGAGACTTACAGGTGTGACAAGTCTCTTTTATGAGTGAGTACCTGTGCTATAGATGGCGAGGGAGGCATACCTATGCCCTCCAAGACAAATTACAAAGAATAATGCATCCATTAAACAAGGGACTGAACAATATAGTACATGCTAGTATAAACATGAGCGAAATAAAAACATGATAACGAATCCCACATACATACAGTGCCTGGGATAACAACTAGGACTTATACAATAATATCTGAGTACATGAGATACAAATACAACCCAAATGCCCTTGTAAACAGGAAATGGCTCTGAAAATCTGACTGATACATGCAAACAAAAAGGTGTTGCAAGCGGCTAAGGTCGACATCATTAAATATATGGAGCTATATCAAAGGCTGTAATGAAGAGGTCATCCGAGTATGTGGGGGGCTACCTATAGGGCCACCCCCTCATGAGGGCTAAAAACATCTCACACACACCCCAGAATCACCGATATTAGCTGCTACATCACTGAACCATCAAGTATTTGGATCTCGATCACGCTGAAAGGAGCTGGAGCTAAAAAAAAAATCAAGTCAAAGGGCAATAAGGAGTCCCTTTGCCTGATCCGAGGCACCGAACAAGAGTGGAAGCTAGAACCAAGGTACACCGCCCTCTAGACCTGTCTTATGGAATGAATGATCTGATGTCGAAAGAAGGAGGTCTGCCATAGGTGAGGTAATAAGGTATCCTCAACAAAGGCATGAGAGAAAATAGCAGAGCGCCTGACAGGCTAACACCAGAGATGATGATGAAATGGGGGGTACTGAGTAGCGGACGAATGACTTCACTTGTTAGAGCATAAAGGGCATGGATGACCTGGCAGCAACAGACACAATATCATGAGGGATAGGGGACTGTAGGACTGGAGGCCATAAGGTGCGACATGAGAGAGGAACCAAGCAATGAAGGATGGAGGACTATGGCAGGTGTTGGTCACTTTAATTGTTTATCAAATTAAACAATTCAAGTGCTACATAAATTGTCAACCCAGGGAAGTATTTTTATTTCAAAGGCAGTCACACACTATATATTCTCAATGTCAAAAGCAATGAAATGTTGTAGTAAAAATTACACTAATCACACCTTGCTTCAACAAACTAAAGTCTACTTGAGTTACAGCAAAGACAATCTTTCTATTGTAGACAATCATTAAGATAATCTTGGATTACATTAAAAAGATAACGATCTAGGAAAGGAAATCAATCTACAAAAAGGAAGACCAATTATGTTATAACAGAGAACAGGACCATATTCCCCAAGTAGGAATCTTCAACACTTGTTTATGATTACCAAGCTTTCACAAACTCATTCTATAAACAATATTTCTAATTAAAATAATCCACAACTTCTTAAGAATGAATTGTATGAAATCAATGCAACAAGTAATGGAAACAGAGCTTCAAAAATAGACAAGAGAATTCCAATTCTACATAAATGACTTCAGTAAACAGATTTTAATCAAGGCATAAATGAAAAGAATAGTTAACAAACTATAGGAACAAATGGGTGAATGTTGTGAAGAAGGCAGGCCCTTTCCTTCTCACAAGATTTCCCAGAAGAAGGAATTAAAATGAATTACTTAGAACAAACATTTATTCATCTGTCGAAAGTACATATTACAAAGGATTCACGTTCCTTCTCTATTAAAAAATGAACCTCTCGTAGTCTCTAAAATTTTCCTCTAATGATGATGTCTCCTCTTTTTAAACAGGAGAAATCTATTACAATTTATTTACATTATAGAAATCCTATTTTTAACCCAATCTGATCTTCTATACTGAAATAGGACCTTTCTGTTCTTCCATAGAAAAATTTTGTTACAATGGTTACGATGGTACTGGCTTCAGAGTGGCTCATGTAATAGCTGCCTTACTTGTCTTTTCTTGTTGCCGTCATGCTTGAAATACTGCTTCAAAATCGCAAATCACGGATTGTTTCAGCAACGGGATTTGCATACCATGTTGACTGTTTCAGCAACGCGGTCTTCAGATAGCCACGATAGATTATCTGCAGTTTTCAAACTGTCTCAGCAACTATATATCTTCGATTAATGATTAAATATGAAAGTAATGTAAAATTATATGTAAAACAAGTTAAACATGTAGGAAAGAGAAGAATATTATATACCTTTGGAAGAATGGATGAAAGTGATAGTATAAGCTTGAAATATGGACTAGAAAAGAGTGGAATGATAAAAAAATGTATGGTCATAATGGTACATTATGGGGTCCTAACATCCCCCCCAACTGAAATGGTTGCATGTCCTCAGGAAACTTTAGTCTGAGTCTGAGTCCGAGTCCAGATACTGGCTTTTGGCATGCAAATTACTTAGGCAGTAGATATGGAAAGTGCTATCAGTTAAAGCTATGAATCCTTGCACATTTTGCAATCTCTGCCAAGCTGCTGCTTCATCCTTGTTATCCAACCTATAATGAGCATGATATTCCTCTGTTGGCATCCATAAAATAGGAAAATGAAATTGGTACCCTATCCACTTTTCAGCACGTTGCTGAACACATCTGATGTAATTGGTTACTCTAGATAATGCAGTTTCAAGGTTAGTAGGGCTAAAAGGATTATATTCCTGCCTCTCCTTAGAGGATTGTTGCCAAAACATATTGTTTTCTCTTAAAGCAGTAGTTTCTTTGGCCCTGATAAAATGGTGATAATCTTGGAGTACTGAATAATTGTTGTATATGTTCAGTCATCCCTAGCTTCTGCAAAAATTGATGATATTCTGCAACAAATATGGTAGGGTTTTGAGGTTTTGGCCTTATCCAGAGAAGGCTGTTGTCTTCATTATGCCTAGTTGCAAGAAAAGAAGTCTGCCATGTAATTTGATTAGCAAGGAAGGAGGCAAATGCCCTGATCTGAATGTCACCAACAAGAGGGTTGATATTAATCTTTCTGTTTTGAGGGATAGCTTCATTGTGAAGATACAACTCACATAGTAGGTGTTGATCACTGGTGGAAGCTTCTGGAAATGTTTTCACAAACTATTCAGATGTAAGAACCTCATGGGTTCTTCCGTATTTGACTGCTTTCAACTGAAAGTAAACAAGGTGTTCTGAGAGAAATAAAGAATAATTTAGAGATGGTTTCCTAGTATCCAATAATTTTTGTACCAATTGAAACATTAAGAGAAGTTTGCCTTTTAGCTCTTTATTCTCCTTCTTGTAAACTCTAAATTGTTGGAGTATCTACTCCAAGATCTCCCAGTTAGAATATATATGATTTTTCCAAACCAATTTGTTCTTCTGTAAGGTTTTATCTTGCGAAATAACATACTATTTCTTCCACTTGTTCATTATTTCCATCTCATTCCATGGTTCAGTTTGTGTTCCAGCATTGCAATTGGTAGGCTGAGGTATAGTCTGAGTAGCAGAATCAGTTACAGTAGGGCAGGATACTTGTACCTCAACTTATTTTTCTGAAAATTTTGAAGGCCCTACTGGTTCTTGTGTAACAATAGGGCATTCTTCTTGGATTGTAGAAGATGTAGATGCTCCCAGCATTGGAACTTGAACTATCTTATATCCTGCTTGCTGATAGATGTTTCCACATTGGTTGCACATATATTCTTTATATGGATCATTTTTTGTATGTTTGTTTGCCATGGATGCTGTATGGGCCAGGGTATAAAATTTTAGCTCCTTGTCATAGGTTTCCCTTGCCATTACCAATTCTCGCTTATAAGCTTCTAATTTTGATTTTAAAAACTCATTTTCTTGTAAAAGAGAAGCCATGGTAACTGGGCCTTGTGTATGAGTTGCATTCTCTGGAATTTATTGTTGTGTTTTAGCTGTAGCTGGTTCTTGTGTGACTGCTACAACTACTTCCTTTATGGTAGCTACTGAATAAGTAGCATCTTGGATTTCTAGTTTTTTCACATCGGCAGTTGGTTCTTGTGTTTCAATTGCTGACTAAGTGGCTAGTTCTTGTGGGACAGCTACTGACTGAGTAGTTGGTTCTTGTGGGACAGCTACTTGTTCTGTAGAAAATGATGTCATATTACCCTGGGCATCTGGTTCTTGTGTTTCAGTGCCACAGGGTGAGATAGGTAATAATTCTGGGGTTTGGAAGGGTGGTGATGTGTGGAGTTTTAACAAAATGGGTGTGGGATTAGGGGTAATAAGAATGGTTTCGGCTTCAATAGACGTCCTCATTCATCTCCTAGGTAAGAAAGCAGAAAAAGCAGTAGTTTTCTTTTTCCTTTTATGAGAGGGTTTTTCCCTAGGAGAAGGGTTATCAGAGGAGGTAGCTGCTTTAGTTACGACCCTTGTTTGCCTTTTTTATACGGGGGCAGTTGTGATTCACCTTTTCCTTTTACGAATAGAGGAAGATGGTGGTGTATCGGCCTGAGAGTCATCACTGGGAATATGGACGGTAGAATCAGATGATTTTTCTAAGTGGTGAGATGGACTTGAAGAAAGGTTAATTGGATTAGTTGGTTCTGTGGATGGAATTGATGGAGGGTCAGGGATATTCTCTGGCTGCTGCTCATGGGAACTTTCAGGAATTTCTTGAGGATTTTTAGCAGCTTCTTTAGGAATTTCAGTAGCTTTCTTAGGGGATAGGGGTAGATTGTTTAGAGGAGGGTTTTGTTGAGAAAAACCCCTCTAAATTAGTAGCTGAACAAGGCGGTGATGGGTGAGGGAAAGGAGTGGGAATTTTACCTGTCTACAATAATATGACATATTTCTAATGCATCCAAGTAAATAGTAAGGAATGTTCACTCGTCTACTATGTCTTAAATGACTCATTAAGAGAAAATCATGCTGATAGACTACCTGATAGCGACCTTCACAAGTGAGATAATGTTTGACGAATTCAACAACTTTCGACCAAGGAGGGGGAAACGAGTGAAGTCCAACACCCCAACCTTTAAGCTCGACGTGTTCTCCTAGCAGAAGAAAGTCTTGTTGTGCATTCGTAATGATGTTATTTCGACTAAACCATCGAGTACCAGTGACCGGAAGACCTGAAACCTATGCTATATCACCCTCTAAAACTAGAATTCGAACTCCCTGGATAGTAGAATTATCTTCCTGAAGATTTTGTGCAAATTCAAGGACCTGTTGTGGATTAAACTCTTGAAGTCTCTAAAAATATCCTACCCAGCCTGCCTGCTGAAAAATATGATACGCGTCCGGGAATAATTCAAGCAGAGCTATTGAGCCGGGCTCATGTCGAATAGCAGGTTCTCCCATAGTTAACCAACTTTGGTAAAATGCAGAGTCAAAGAGCGAAGTTACCGGACTTCGAATAGAGTAAACTTTGCAAATGAGAACATGGAGTAATGGTGAAGAGGCGAAGTAATGGGTAGGAAAAATGATGGTAATTGGCATGCCGTGAAATGATGGCATATAATTTCGATATTCCCCCCCAACTATAGTGAAGTTATGTCTTTAAGTGTGTGGAGATTATGGTCATAATAAACAAAATCTTCTCTTTAAACCATAGTTTAATTTCATTTACATAAAATTTACATACCTCATGTTTACCTTTGATTTGTACTTCGAAAAATATAGTGCTTGTTTATAATGGCTCAATAGTCATGGAAGAACTTTAGAAGATTTTTGAAACATGAGGGAGATCATATTAGAGGTATGCTTGATCATAGGAAAAGGCAGTGAACAGACAAGATTAACACAAGGAATAAGAGAAGTGAAAATGAAAGACTAAAGAAGATGATTTCATGATAGAAAATGTTGCATAGTCATATTTTTGGAGAAGGAAATGGTGTTTCAGCAATGATAAAATGAATGAAATGCTGCTGAAAAGTGGTGTTTCAGCAATGGAAAAATAGGGAAAGTATTTGTTGAAGAATGGTGTTTCAGCAATGGGAAAAATAGGGAAAATGATATGAAAAGGGAAAAAGGAATGAAGGGAATGAATTATGAAATGTTACTGGGAGATGGGAAAACGAGTTTAAGTGAGGGAAGCAATGCTTCTCAAAATGAAGCTTGGATCTTCTTCTGGTGAAATTGTCCTTCCTTGGTAAGCCTTTCCTTAATCAAGAATCTGCAAAATAATCAATTGTAACATGCCAGCCCTTCACAGGGATTATTAGTTTAAGAAATCCAATCTAATACTAAAAATATAGTGCAGAAAACAATCAAATGTAGTTAGGAGCAGAAGAATCCCCTAGAAAGAGATAATGTGCATCTGCCATGCAAGTGGCATTAAAATCTTCTTTGGAAATAGGGCGCTAGTAGAAATGAAGCCGATGACCGTTTACTAATAGTGGTGTTTTAGAGTCATCAATTGTTAAGAGCCTTATTGTTCCATTGGGAAAAACAACATCTACTTCATAGGGTCCCAACCATCTTGTACGTAGCTTCCCTTGAAATTTTTCAAACTGAGAATCATACAATAAAGCCCAATTACCTTTTTAGAACTGCTTATGCTTGATGATTTTCTCATGCCACTTTGGTCGTTGTTGTTGGATCATAGTTGTCTAATGAATGGCATCTAATATTTTTTCATCCAGTTCATGAAGCTGCTACAACCTAGCTATCTGTACATCAGTCAAATCAAGGTTAACAGCTAAAGAAGTCCTTAAGGTTTTAATTTCAAATTCCACAGGAAAAACAACACTTTTACCATAAACCAATTCATAGGGAGAAAATCCATTAGTATTTCTCCAGGTAGTTCTGTAAGCCCATAGTGCTTCAGGGAGCCCTTGGGACCAATCCTTCCGGTTATCCTTCAATATTTTGGTTATAATGTCTTCTATTACTTTTTTTGTACTTTCCACCTGCCCATTGGCTTGGGGGTGGTATGGTGTAGTCATTCTATGATGAATGTGATATTTCTGAAGGGTGGATTTGAAACCATGATAATTGAAAGGAGGTCCTCCAGTTGTAACTAGCTCTCTAGGGACACAAAATCTAACAAATATTTATTCAAATAGGAAAGGTAGGACAACTTCTTCATTAGCTCTAAGGAGTGCTTTGGCCTCCACCCATTTAGTCATATAATCTGTGCAGACTAATATATAAAATATTTGGTTGGATGGAGGATTAATGGGTCCTATAAAATCTAAGGCCCATCTTTCAAATGGTTCAATTATTACCTGGGGGTTTAATGGCCTTTCATCTCTATGATTAGGTTGACCCATTCTATGACAGCTATCACAAGCCCGAACATATTTCTTTGCATCCTTAAAGAGTGAGGGCCAATAATAACCCATCCTAAGAATTTTATGTGTCGTTCTCTTATCAGAAAAATGCCCCCCACAAGGGCCATCATGACAAGCTTTTAGTATATCATACACCTCATCCTCTCTAATGCATCTCGGAATTTCATGATCAAGTCCTGTATAGAAAAGACACCCACTTATCCAGCTATACCGAGCACTTTTTTGAATGATTTTTCTTTTCTCTTTATGTGATAGGTGTGATGGTAACTTCCCTGCAACCAAATAATTAGCAATGTCTGCATACCATGGTGAGTGAGCAGATACTGCAAATAAATACTCATCAGGAAAGGAATCATCTACTAGAATATTATCATCAGTTTTTAACCGAGAAAGGAAATCAACAACAACATTTTCTTTACCTGGTCGATCTACAATTATAATATCAAACTCTTGTAATAAAAATAACCATATGGTAGCTCGAGAATTTGTGATAGATTTTTTCATTAAATACTTAATGGCCGAGTGATCAGTATGGACAAAAGTAGAGTAACCAGTAATGTAATGTCGAAATTTATTAATAGCATAAATTACTGCTAAAAATTCCTTTTCAGTAATTGTATAATTGAGCTCATCAGGGGTCATATTCTTGCTGATAAAGTAGATAGCATAAGGAATATGGTTTTCCTCTTGTCCCAAGATAGCTCCAATTGCAGTATCTGAAGCATCAGAAGATATATAAAAGGGAAGTGCCTAATCAGGTCCCCTTAAAACAGGAGCTACGGATAACTGATGCTTGAGTTCAACAAATGCTTTCTAACAAAGATTAGTCCACTTAAATTCAACATTTTTCATAAGTAACACAAACAAAGGAGAAGTAATTTTGGAATTTTTTTTAATAAATCTCCTGTAATATCCAGCATGTCCTAAGAAACTTCTCACATCAGTTTGTGTTTTAGGAACAGGAAGGTTCTGAATGACTTGTATTTTGGATGGATCTACTTGAATTCCTTGAGATTAGATAAAATTTCCAGGCACTATTCCTTCACTCATCATCATATGGCATTTTTCGGTGCTTAAGGAGAGGTGAGCTTGTATACAATGTTTAAGTACTTTCTCAAGATTCTGTAATGCATCTTCGAAAGACACACCATAAGGGGTAAATTCATCCATAAATATTTCCATGGAGTCATTCAGCATATCAGAAAAGATTCCTATAACTTCCCTTTGAAAGGTTGTTGGTGCATTACATAGTCCAAATGGAAGAAATGTATAGGAAAAAGTTCCCCAAGGACTAGTAAAAGTGGTCTTATCTTGGTCTTGGGGTGCAATTCTAATTTGGTTATACCCACTAAACCCATCTAAAAAGGACAATAATTTCTTCCCTAAAAAACTATCCAACACCCGATTAATGAACGATAAAGGAAAGTGATCCTTTTGAGTGGCTTTATTTCGGACTCTATAATCTACACACACTCTCCATTTCCCATTTTTCTTAGGAACTATTACCAATGGGGAAACCCATTCACTGTCAGATATAGGGTATATAAATCCTGCATTAAGCAATTTCTGAAGTTCCTCTTTAACAATTTCTCTTAAATTAGGGTTCATTCGTCTTTGGGGTTGACAAACTGGTCGACAACCTTTCTTAATATAGATCCGGTGAGTACATATTTCAGGGGAGATTCCCTTCATATCTGTATAGTCCCATGTGAATGCTTCCTTATTTTCAAGAAGTAACTTCATTAACTGCTGTGTTTTAGCAACTGTTAGGTCAGGATTTATGTTCAGTGTTTTGCTAGGTTCGATTTCTACTGTTATGCTTTTAGAAGAGATGGTTGTTGATGTTTGAGGTAGATCTTCAGATTTAAGATTTTCCTGGGTATCTAATTCCGAAATTGCCGCCAGTTGATTATGTGTTTCAGAAGTCATGGAGGAGGGTTCAAAAATGAAATTATTAATTACCTCATCCTCAGTGTTATCTTTAAGTTTTAAAGCTTGTCTGATAGTCAAAATAGGTTGAATAGCATGATCATCATAGTCCATCCATACCAAATTGTCATTATTAATCATGGGTGTAGCGTGAGGGTAGAGAGTAAGTTGTTTAGTTTCATATCCATTAGAAATTTTCATTGAACCAGATCTGCAGCTGATAAAGGCAACGACTGTGGCTAACCAAGGCCTTCCCAGAATTAGAGGATGTCCCTGCAACTTTGTTTTAGTCTGTAGCAGCACAAAGTCAGTTGGGTAATTCCAGGACTCAATCAGGATGACTAAGTCTTCAATAACTCCTTCTGGTTTGATTGTAGAATGGTCAGCTAACTCTAGAATGGTTGGTGTATCTCTGATTGTGTTCTTTAGCTGTAGAAATTGTGAAGTTTCAAGAGTCATAATGTTTATAGCAACACCTAAATCTACCAGAACTTGAGTGATTATTGTTTTACCGATTTGGACTGTCATAGTAGGATGGCTGGGATCACCATGTTTAACTAGAGGGGCTTTACCGGACATTAATGCAGATAGATCACCCATAACATGAGCTGTAAGGGGATCTTTAGCTTTCCTACCGGGTTTCTTAACACAAATATCTCTCATCGTTCTGGCATAAATTGGTATATCTCTTAGTGCCTATAAAGGTGGAATTTTAACATATAGATTCTGCAATTCCCCTAGAAGATTAAAAGCAGGTGGCTCAGGCGTTCTACTTAAAACTAAACACTTAAGGAATGGTGGTTCTGTTGTTTCAACACCCTCGTTAGAGGGTGGTTGTACCTCTTTATGTGAATCATGTTTTTCAGTTTCTTCTTTATCGGAATCGGAAGAGGTAACAGCATCAATAATGGGTTCAACTATTTTTCTAGATCGTAAATGAATATCATTACATTGTGTAGGGAAAATAGGAAATATAGGCTAGTTCTGAATATCAATAACTTGCACAGGTTTATTATTGGGGTTAGGATTTGGTTGTACAGGTAGTTGGGGTCTTATCATTTGATTATTTGGGGGAGCACCTGATGGTAGAGGAAGTGGTTGCTGAAATTGAGGAAATTGATTTGGGAACGGGATTTGTTGACCCCTCCAATTCGAATTCCACTGGTTAAAGTAAGATTGTTGTTGTGGAGGCCAAGGAGTCCACATTGCAGGATCTACAAAGAGAGGGTTTGTTTGTTGCATGGGTGGTTAATTCATTTGATTGAAGGGTGGGTATTGCATTTGGTTAAATGAAGGGTAATTTGCTTAACTAAAAGAAGGGTAATTGTTGCAATGATTAGAAGATGTAAATGGAATATTAGAGTTCATACCTTGTCCTCATGGTTGCCATTGCCTTCTCTGTGTCAGCAGATAGACTTCTTCAACTTCTTCTTTGGTTGGTTGCAATACTGCTTTTATTCCTGGTAAAGAAGGGCATTGTTCTGTTTCATGATCTTTCTCACAAAGGGTGCAAATTGGTATCTTGTCCAATGGGCATTCCCTTAGTGGATGTTTAGCTCTGCATTCGGGGCAAAAGACAGCCAAAGCTGCTTCTGCTTCAACTTGTTTCTTTTTAACCTGCAAGGTGTCAATCTGTGAAGAAAAAGAACTTAACATTCCAGTTTTAAATTCTTCAAGTAAATTACCTAATTCGACTCATGTTGCTCCTCCACTGGCTGATTTTTGAACTCTTGAATATGTGGTATCTATGTTGTTTGACCTATTCCTTGCAGCTCCTCTTGAACATATTTTACAGAGGTTAACAATTTCATCATATGACTCTTTAGATATATCCCCTTTACCAAGCATATTTAACATATCTAAGCAGTCATCCCTCACCCCTTTCAGTAATATTGTTTTAAGAATATCCTTACTTACATCGGGATGATTGGATCTCTGTAGGTTGTACTGTAGACTTTCCACAAAGTCCTCCAAATTATCATCCTCCTTTTGTACCATCTTAAATAGTTCCTCTCTTTTTTCTCTTGTCTGGCAGTAGTCTTGATATTTAAGAAAAAAAATTTGTTTCATCTGTTCCCATGTTGTGATTACATGGCCTCCAAGACTCATGAACCACCTTAGTTCATTTCCTTTTAGTGTTGCTGGAAATAGCTTCAAATTCTGGGCATTAGTAACATAATCATAACTTTTGCATAATATATCAAATTCAAAAAGAAATTCGTCAAGATTTTCATAACATAAACCATGGAAGTTAGGTAAGGATGAAAGTGGAATATTTTTCATGGGAGTTGCTCCTCTAGGGATATCACCAATAGGAAATCCCAAGGTAGAGAGAGAATTCTCATCTTTTCCCTCTCCTTCAAGATCTACTTGTCCTCCGCTGAAGAATCCTTCATTGTTTCCTTCCATTGTTTGATCTCATACTGCACTTTCTCGATCCTCAATGTTTTCTACTGGCTCTTCAATTTTTTCCGCTGGTTTTTCAGCGTTTCCTGCTAATTCCTCAACGTTTTCTACTGGTTCTTCAATCCTTTCTAATGGATCTTCAATGCTTTCTACTGGTTCTTCAACATTTCCTTCTGGTTCTTCAACACTTGCTGTTGGTTCCTCAACATTCTCAGGGCTCACAACTTCTTTTGTTTCATAATTCGATTGAGGGGAGTGTTGAGGCTTTGGCCTTCGAGAGCTTAGTCTCTGAGAATATTCTGCTTTTGATACGATCTCGTCAATAAAGGTCTTTCTTCCTCCCCTTCCTTTTCCCTTGCCACCTGTAGGGTTAGTTTTCTTATGGGTTCCACGTCCTCTCATGCAATCTGCAAATATGAAAGAATAACATCAATGCTTTTGAAATTTATAATTTCCTTCCCCGGAAATGGCGCCAAAATGTTGGTCACTTTAATTTTTTATCAAATTAAACAATTCAAGTGCTACATAAATTTTCAACCCAGGGAATTCTATTTATTTCAAAGGCAATCACACACTCTATATGCTCAATCTCAAAAGGAATGAAATGTTGTAGTAAAATTTACACTAATCACACCTTGCTTCAACAAACTGAAGTCTACTTGAGCTACAACAAAGACAATCTTTCTATTGCAGACAATCATTAAAAGAATCCTGAATTACATTAAAAAGACAACGATTTAGGAAAGGAAATCAATCTGCAAAAAAGAAGACCAATTATGTTATAACAGAGAACAAGACCCTATTCCCCAAGTAGGAATCTTCAGCACCTGTTTCTGATTACCAAGCTTTCACAAACTCATTATATAAACAAGATTGCTAATTAAAATAATCCACAACTTCTTAAGAATGAACTGTATGAAATCAATGCAACAATTAATGGAAACAAAGCTTCAGCAATAGACAACAGAATTCCAATACTACATAAATGAATTCAGTAAATAGATTTTAATCAAGGCATAAATGAAAATAATAGTTAACAAACTACAGGAACAAATGGGTGAATCTTGTGAAGAAGGTGGTCCCCAGAAGAAGGAATTAAAATGAATTACTCAGAACAAACTTTTATTCATCTATTGAAAGTACATATTACAAAGGATTCACGTTCCTTCTCTATTCAAAAGTGAACCTCCTGTAGTCTCTAAAATTGTCCTCTAATGCTGAGTAAACAGAGTTTAATCAAGGCATAAATGAAAAGAATAGTTAACAAACTACAGGAACAAATGGGTGAATCTTGTGAAGAAGGCGGGCCCTTTCCTTCTCACAATATTCCCCAGAAGAAGGAATTAAAATGAATTACTCAGAACAAACTTTTATTCATCTGTCGAAAGTACATATTACAAAGGATTCACGTTCCTTCTCTATTCAAAAATGAGCCTCCTGTAGTCTCTAATTGTCCTCTATTACAACTGATTTACATTATAGAAATCCTATTTTTAACCCAATCTGATATTCTATACTGAAATAGGACCTTTCTGTTCTTCCATAGAAAAATTTGTTACAATGGCTACGATGGTATTGGCTTCAGAGTGGCTTGTGTAATAGCGTCCTTACTTGTCTTTTATTATTATCGTCATGCTTGAAATACTGCTTCAAAATCACAAATCGTGGGCTATTTTAGCAACGGGATTTGCGTACCATGTTGACTGTTTCAGCAACGCGGTCTTTAGATAGCCACGATATATTATCTACAGTCTTAAAACTATCTCAACAACTATATATCTTCGATTAATGATTAAATATGAAAGTAATGTAAAATTATATGTAAAAAAATTAAACATATAGTAAATAGAAGAATATTATATACCTTTGGAAGAATGGATGAAAGTGATAGTATAAGCTTTAAATATGGACTGGAAAAGAGTGGAATGATAACAAAATTTATGGACAAAATGGTACATTATGGGGTCCTAACAATGGGATACAAAGGGACTTTGGATAGACTCCATGAATGTGATGATGACTCAACTCAGACGCTCTAAACAAGGGTGACTCGATGATGCTACCACACAGAAAAAGGTACAATGGGGACCATAAAAACATGAGTACATGATGGTTACTCATGATGAAAATCAACACGAGCATGGACAAGTATGAAGGAAAAGTGGTGCCCCAAGGACAAGTGTTGCAGGTGAAGAATTTCTATTTTGAGGAGTGGTGAAATGACACTTCGTGGAAAAAATGTGTCCTGGTGAAGTATCAAATCACAAAATCATGAGTTGGCTAACTAAAGAAATAAAACATGCATTTCCAGAAGGAAATGATAAGAGTGATATTTCTTAATATAGAGTTCATTGCAAGGATTGGGAAGGGGATGGCCTTCGAAATCCTCTAAGAGATATGCCCCCTTACCTAAATCGTTACTGATGATGTAAGGTCCTAGACATAATGAGTCAAACTTCCCATGTTTGAGGACATCATGGGCCTGGTCATACACCAGAACAAGATCACATTAGTGAAAAGTAAGAGGGTGGACTTTTGGGTCATACTGAGATTTGGTGCATTTATTAGCCGCCTCAATGGTTTGCAATGCAACATGACAGTCTTCAGAAGTGTGCTCAAGCATGATAAATCATTGTTCTAAAGATTAGGTGTCAGGGAGAAGTTCGAATTCTAGATGAAGGGAAGGGATTTCACACTCGATCGGTAAGACTACCTCCTCTCTAAAAACAAGGTGGAAAGGAGTAAACCTAGTGGCAGTTTTAACAGAAGTTTTATAGGCCCACAAAGCAGGGAAGAGCATAACGTTCCAGGTGGTTTTTTGCTTATCCACCTTCCGTTGAAGCATGGTTTTAAGGATTTTATTGACTGATTCAACTTGGCCATTACCTTGGGGGTAATAGGAGGAGGAATATTGGTGCTCAAAGCCCAACAGCGAGGATAGTTCATGCCATATATCATCTTAAAAATGTTGACCATGGTCAGAGACCAATTGTTTCGGAACTATGAATCAAGAGATCACATGGTTAAAGAAAAATAGGGTTACGGTAGCTACCATGTTGTTAAACATTTGCATGGCCTCAACCCATTTGGTGAAAGAGTCAACCGCCACGATGATATCATTGTGGTTACCAGCAGACGACGGTCGACACTCGATAAAGTATATGGCCCACTTACAAAGGGGACCAGCTGAGATGACATGATCAAGGGGAGCCAAAGGGGCTCGTGCCTTAGGGGCAAAATGTTGGAAATTAGAACAGTGTTTGACTGCTCAATGCAATCACCGAAGAGAGAAGGAGAAAATTACCCAATGCGCATGATTTTCTGGGAAGTGGCTAAACTAGAGAGGTTGCCACCATAATCACTGCTATGACAGGAATCAAGGACTTTCTCTGCTTTAGCGTGTGTGAGAAAACAATGAAGGACAGAATCCACACCACGATGATAAAGGTCGTCACCGATAAGAAGGTAGCGGGGGGCCTGGTGTCAGATACGTCGTTAAGCATCATGGTCAAGATGGAAGGCGAAATTTTAGGTTCACAAATAAGTAAGGATGTCACCATAGCAAGGATCATCGGTGGTAATGGAAAACAAATGTTCATCAGGGAAATTATCATTAACTGGAGGATCATGCGTATCGGTAAGTAGTTCAGAAATGAGTTTAGCGAGGGCTAAACCTTTCTATTTTTGGTGTGACAAATTCAAGATCGAGTTCTTGGAGGATAACGATCTAACAGGCATACTTCCCATTGATGATTCGGCAACTCAATAGGAAGGCCATAGGGTTGGAATTAGTCACGACCTTGGTGGAAAACACGAGGATGTAATGACAAAGTTTTCAGATCGAGAACACGATAGCTAGTGCTAATTTCTCTTCATGTGAGTAGGATACAGGAGGTCCTACCATTTTCTTACTGACATAATACATAGCATGCTCAATTCCATTTTCATCTTCCTGAATGAGGACTCCAGCGACCGAGTAGCTGGAAGTGGAGATATACAGGATGAAATCCCTATCAAAGTCAGGGGGACGAATCAAGTGAGCGGACGTGAGAGCATGTTTCAAGGCATAAAAAGACTCTTGAGCATAGGTATCCCAAACAAAAGGGATGTTCGAGTGGAGGAGTCTAAGGAACCCATGCATGGTTGTGGTATAGTCAGGTACGAACTGATGAAGGAAATTAGCTTTGCCTTACAGGCTTTGTAACTGGCATAAAGTATGAGAGATAGGAAGCTCAAGGGAGGATGAAACAGGGAGGTCACCCATCCCAGTACTACTCTAGCCCAAGCACTCTTAACTGTGGAGTTCTGATGGGAATTACAAGAACCCATCCCATTGAGGAGAACTGGTAACATCCTTTTATGGTTTCCTCCTGGGTGCCGTTAATACAAAATTCATTCAACATATTCTTGTCTTGTCTATTGGATGCATGGAGCAACTCTTTTTTTTATTTACTGCTTAATGTCTTTTAATGCATAGATATAGATTTTTGCAGCATTTATCTTGGTCACCTAATTGCATATCTAAAGATTTTGGTAGCCATATTTGTTGTTAGAGTTGTTAGTATGAATCTTAATCGCAAGTGTACGAAAAAAGACCACTTTAGCTGTGCATAAAAAAGAGCCCTAACAGCAAAGATGGCTACCAATATATTTAGATTTGCAATTACGTTACCAAGATAAATGCTGCAAAAATCTATATCTATCCATTAAAAGACATTAAGCAATAAATACAAACAAGAGTTGCTCCATGCATCCAATAGACAAGACAAGAATATGTTGAATGAATTTTATATTAATGGAACCTGGGAGGAAAACATAGAAGGATGTTACTAGTTCCCCTCAATGGGATGGGTTCTTGTAAGTCCTCAGCACTTTAGATCTAAAATTCCTCTCTCTTGATGGTGTAGAAAACCCAGAAAAAAATGGAACTCAAAGGGAGCTCACAAGCAAAAAGATAGAAAAAT
Source organism: Pinus albicaulis (assembly GCA_034641835.2). Classification (NCBI taxonomy): domain Eukaryota; kingdom Viridiplantae; phylum Streptophyta; class Pinopsida; order Pinales; family Pinaceae; genus Pinus; species Pinus albicaulis. The sequence goes on from CM076572.1 coordinate 643,965,637, forward strand.
ATTACAATGATGGTGGATCAAATCAGACCAAAAGTATAGATCTAGGGTGATATTTAGGAAACAAAAGGTGGTGAATGAATGGAGAAACCCTTCTATTTATAAAAAAATATTGACTTAGTCTGGATATTGGTGCATAATTAAATATTATTAACCAAATCAAGATCCAACTTTTATGGAATATTTTATTATATTTGTTGGAGGGAAAAAGAATTTGACTTGGGTCAAATCCTTGTATTTGTAAATAATAAATAAATAAATGATTTATTTATTATTTTAAGGATGCATAAATTTGAATAACTGATATATTCTCCTGATCACACACTATTTTAGCTTCATGTATAATACATAATCTCTTCTACCATTGATCATTAATTGAGGAAATAAAATCAATTGCATGCACACATTAAAACCACAAACAATCACACATATGAACAAAATATTTCATGGAAAAGCTTAAAGCTTAAAACCCCAACTATATGTATATTATATGTCATGGAGATCATGTAACAATCATAGTACAAAGCTCGTCACAAGCTCTCAACACCACCTCCAATTGCTACACACTATCATACTAGATCTAGCAAAACACATGCTCCAATATTTTGCCACTTGATACCCAGCCTCTATTGCGTTATCAATGCTATGTGATGGATTCATTAAATAGATAAACCACCTGGCTTGAACTGCGCAATCCTCATGGGCTTCTCCACCTATCTGTGTGTTGCAAATAGCAACAATATAGTCACAACTGATAGTTAACCTGCTCTTTCACCTATCTCTGCACTGGTCTCCACTGAAATCGGCTCCATGACCGGGTTAATCGATGCATTATTTAGTTGATTAATGAGTTTATAATTAGTGAATTAATTAATAATTAACTCACACCACTCTCACTAATTGTATCAATTAGTTAAACTGAATAAAAATATCTCAACTATGTTTAGATTAGTTAAATTGAATACAACTCCACTAACTTCCTCAATAAACTCCAACAAACTCTATCACATGAGTTCTAATTGAAGTCTTCATGCAATCGCTCCACATAACCCTCAAGAATAGCGTAATTCCTTCTGTCAGCTCCTGTGCCACATATGTGCACTTAACTGAAGTGCTCCAAGAGAATAAGATAATGTTTATAGTCTAAATATTATTAAGAGCTAATAATATTTGACATATCTATTTTTAGCTCGGCAATCTAAAAATAGAAACCGCCCAATGTCTAAAAATAGAGGTCCATCTATTTTTACCAACTCGACCAATCATCCATAAATAGCATCCTGCAACTCATAGACCATGATCCATATGTCTAAAAATAGACATAGTCTAAAAATAGACTTTGCGCCAAAGATAGCCTGCAGGCCCACTTAGTGAAGGCGACTTCTTTTCACTAAGTTCCATCATCTTGTTGCATTTTCAAAATCCCCAATCAAAAAAAGATAAGGATTATCCGCAACCCCTATCCCGCCTCCGTGGTATTCAAATTTTCTCCCGGTGAGCGCTTTCGTCAAGATACGTCGCATCCCGATTCTCTCGTAGAATGTATGAAATTAACATGATCTTCCGCTACACACAATCTCCGATATGATGATACCGGATGTCAATGTGTTTAGGTCTATCATGAAATACTGGATTAACCGAGAGTTTGATGCAACTCTAATTATCACAATAAATCACAATAGGATCCAAGTATGAACCGAACAACCCGACCAGGATCTTCCTCATCCATATAGCCTCGCATGTAGCCAAACTTGCTGCCATATACTCGGCCTCTGCTGAACTGAGTGCCATGGATCTCTGCTTCCTGCTATACCAAGAAACTACTGTCAACCCGATACTGAAAATCCCTCCATATGTGCTCTTTCTGTCCATTGGGCTCCCTGCCCAATCTGCATATGTGAAGCCACACATATTCACCTCATCTGACTGTCTATACCATAATCCATATCCCGATGTGCCTTTGATATATCTCAATACATGCTTGCCTTCCTTCCAGAAGAGCTTGGTTGGCTTAACCATAGCTTGTGAAAGCTAGTTCATAGCATAACATATGTCGGGTCGTGTCTTGACCAGATACATAAGCGAACCAACCAACTGTCGATGAACAGTGGCATCCACTATCTCCTCCGATGTAGCATCCTCTTTCCTCCAACCACCAGGAAGAGGAGTGTCGATAGGCTTGCAGCCTTGAATGTGGAACTTCTCTAGTATCTCCCGGGCATACTTGCCTTGAGACATAAAAACTCCACCCTTCCGTTGCCAAATTTCCAATCCCAGGAAATAATGAAGGAGGCCTAAGTCCTTCATCCTAAACTCCTTTGAAAGATCATCCTTGCATGAGAGTATCAACAGTTCATCACCCGTCAAAATCAAATCATCTACATAAAGTAAAATGATCAACAACTTACCCTCAACCTCAATCTGGTATAGGTTAGGATCCACCTTGTTAGGTCTCTCAGAATAAGCAAGATTGGCAAAGTCCGATCACAGAAACAACATCGTTTCAACCAAATTTGGGATTCTAGGATCTAGCCCTCCTGAATCCAGAGAGGGATCTCTCCAATAAGTGCAAAGATGGATTTGTCTTTGAAGTTTGGGGTAATGATATTAGGCTAGTTATGAAGACCAAGGGTTTTGTTTGTTTTTGGATGGTTGAGCATAGTTGCTGTCTAAGACGGAAAGATCTACATGCAAATAGGTTCAAAGGTGAGAAGTTGCAAGCGAACAAAATAAACTTTGATTCTAAAGAAAGGTGATGGCAAGTTTTCGATCCATTGGGCGATGGAGTCATAAGAGAATTTAATTGAAACAACCAGGTTCAAGAGTAATCTGTGGGGCAAGTCATCTAGGCCTAAGGATCTCTTTGAAGTTTGATTTATGGAATGGGGTGATACAAAAAGAAAGGGAATTTAACTGGATGGGAAACAAAGAGCAAATTCGTGATCTCTGGGTACTTTGAAACTAGCCAAATTTTTGACCAGGCACTTAAGAAAAACATAGAAGCAAACTAGATCCGGTAAGTACTTTGAAACTAGCCAAATTTTGACACTTCTATAGAACACACATTAAAAACAAAGGAAACTTGAAGGAAACCTTGGAGCACAGACTAGCGGGCAGGGCTTCACCTTTCTCCTCATCTTAGTTCTCCTTACTTAGTTGCTTCCAAGACAATCAATTAAAGGAGGCAATACGTAATGGCCTAAGATCTGATAAGTACTTTGAAACTAGTCAGCTTTTAACACATCCTAAGGGAAACAATCAAATAGTTGAGCAAACAAGAAAGGGACTCAGGGCTAACCTTTGATTTCCTCAATTCATTCCTTCCACAACATATATTGAGAGTAACATCTAAAAATAACATTCAGCTGTGACAAAAAGATGAGGGAACGCCAGCATCCCTGTACTTAGACTGAATTAAATCATTTCTAAATAACACAGTTAGAAGAAAACATTGGGATAAATATTTTTCAGCCAGAGAAGGTTACTGATATACAGTAGGTCCTAACACTATTTAAACTGTTCTTTATAGTGGAAAATGAAAAAATTGAAAACAGAAATAAAATGACAAGTTACAGTGAGAATAACATCACCATCAGCGTAGACCAGGATCCCATAAATCAACTTGTATTGATTGCTTCAAACCGGTTACAATCTTCACATCCAATGTTTTAATTCATCTCTCTTCACAACCTAATCTATCTGTTACAAGCAGAGCTCCAAGGGCCCATGAAACCACTATTTACAGTCAAGAGTTTTCCACTCATAAACAGCTACAGTGCTTCAGCAATTACATTGACAACCAACTAATCCAACCCCTCACTCATCTTCTTCTGGAGTATTTATAGAAGGATGAGGAGGTGAGATCTGATAAAAAGATCTTAAATACAATCAATGCAGAATTAATGCCTTCCTGACCCCGTGAGGTTCGATGAAGAAATTCTACAGGTGTTACATTGCATTAATGTGTTTATACTGATGAAGTAAGCTCGAAGAGAGCTTGTGTTGACCTTTCAGGCTCTGCGTACTGTTAGGGTTATTCTGCAACCATTCTGTCATTAAATCTGGTGCAGTAATAACTTCTTGGTTGTTCCGAGGCATAATATCTGATCTTGTTCAATAAATTCATCCTCTGATTGAGCATTCTGAGGCAATAGGTGGCACTGTGGTGGTTGAGGAATCAATTCACCTCAAAGTATGGCGGTGGAGGCGATCTGTCTGATGAAAACTTTTAGGTTTTTTCTTTAATCCGTGTTCTGAGCCGGGGATTAGGCTTTTGATAACCGTCTTAGCCGTAATCCCCGCCAACTTATTCATAAAACTGCTGCTCTGGTTCATTCTGTCTTCAAAGCCCGATACTCTTCCTCTGCGTTGTTTCTGCGGGTATTCTTCGCTAAGCAGGGCCGTGTAGGTAGAAAAAGGCATCAGTGCCATTCGAAACACCGATGAAACGTGAAAAATGACCTTGCTGGTGATTTCTATAGAGAAATTTAGACATAGAGGATCGTCACCCTCCTGGTCTGAGAACCCTGTTTAAAACACGAACAAACGACTTTTCCCTGCAAAAATACGAGAAAAATGAGAAAATCCTGCGTTATATGGATAGACTGCATCGGAAGGCGTGCGGGAGAATTGAGCGATCAGAGCCGTTGATCATATTACAATCGACGGTCGGGAGCGTTTTGAACAGTCAACGGATGAAAAGATGGACCGTGCGACGGAATCGGGAGAAGAAATGAGAGCCGTCGATCTGCGGAGATCGACGGTGGGGATCGGCTCTTGAATGGGCCGGGGAAGATTTAATCAACGGGTAAGTTCATTAAAAAGTGAGCGGGAAAGGCGATCCGGGACCATCGGATGGGAGGGCCCAGATCTGACGGCGGGGGTGAATCCCGCTGCGGGGCCATAGGACGAGGTTTAACGCGCGGGCAATAGACATGGCACGGCGGTTTTGGGATGAAGTGGCGAACACGTGTCAGCCAGCGTGTGGGATCGTTGGCCGACGGTATAAAACCGCTCTCGGATGAAAGGTGGTGCGGGCACAAAACCGGTGGAAATGGAAAACAGTGCGGCGAAGGGGGGGGTCCACCAGGTGAGGGGTACACTCCGCACCGTTGATCCGTGGGACAAATCGACGGCGGAGTTTTAATATGATTTTCTTCGGTGGAAAAATAAAATAAACCCGACTTTGCGTTTTACAAAGGTTTTCAATGTTTTCGGGTAATAAATTATTTCTGAGGGTTAAGCACCTGGCGGTCTTAGCACACGATTCTGGTGTGGGGACATATGGAGGAAGAAACGGAAAGGGGCTTAGCCTGAGGGGCTAACGCCTAACGCATAGAAACGTATGTTTTTCTATGGTTTTTTTAGCTGATTTTTGTAAAAGGAGAAAGGCTCCGATAGGTCAAAAAGTGGGTTTTTTAACCTTAGGAAATGAGATTAATGGAGGAATAAGGAATATAAAAGGGTTTGATGGGGTTTTTATGGATGAAAGGAGACTTGAAGAAATGAAGGAAAGATGGAAGAAGGGGAGAGGAAAAAGGAGGAGGATGCAGCAATACTCGATTAGGATTTTCATGGAACATCAGAGGCAGAGAGGAGGGAGAGTATGTAGAGCCAACCAGTAGTTTAGAATCTTACCAACAGAATTCAAGTACCAACAATTTTAGGCCTGAATTTGTTTCTTGAAGGCTGCCAATAATATTTAGCCACCAGCTGATATAATTGAAAAATATAGGTGGCTAACAGTGGCTCCACTTGGGGATGGTGCCTTCCTGAAGGCATCAAGAATTCAGACTTGATTTCTCTGGGCTGCTGACTGGTGTCTGACCCATCACTTGTTCTTGCTTTTCTTCTGGAAAAAATAATGTCAGTCATGAAAGAGAGATGAATTTTATCAACACAACTTCTACCTACCCCAATCCTACTGATCTAACATTTTTTCTTCATCAGAGTGCACTTGGATTGGAAAACTCTTTACACAACATTTTATTATTTTGAAAACAGGAAATCTAATCTATTTCTACTCCTTATTTCTCCCTGAACTCAGATTAAACAGTTGAGCTCAGATGTTTCTCTACCTATCCTATTGTTTGTTGGGATTAAACAGTCCGACAAACTTTCATTCTCTAAATTCTACAACAGAAATTTAAAAATAGTCAAGCCAAGATTGGACTGTTTGACTTGCTATGATCTATGGCATAAGAAAAATTTGCACATAGATTATTATTTGCAGAAAAACTGAAAATCAAAACAGAAGGCTTAAGATCTGAAAGTTTCTTGTCATGGCCTTCTCTCATATTCACAGCTCTGTTTTTTCTTCTCAATGAGCTATCTTCATGTTTCCTCTGGTTCAGGTTTTGAGCGAATTAGAACCAGGTCTTTTCCTTTGACTCAGAAATTGGAGTAGTTTTGAGCCAGTTCTTTGGAAACTTTGGTTCAGATTTTGAGTTTTTTTGAACCTTCATTTCTACCCTAATCTATCTACTGATAAGCCAAGATTAAACAGTTTGGCAAATCAAATTTGCTATCCTATCAGTAGAAAATTGAAAGCTAATTAGTCAAGATTAAACAGTTTGACCAATTAGAAGTGTGTTTCAAGGAGTGGCATTTAAGCTTGCACACTTTCAGATTCATTTCTCCTTTTGGCATGGGGCCTTGCCTTTCTTGTTTTTCATTTCTGCCCTCTTTTCTTTCTTTCTTTGTTTTTTGTATTTTTTGATTTTTCATAACTTTGAATACAAATGATGGATGAAGTATTTACAATGGAAAAGGTAAAAAGGCTTCAAAACATAGAATAGCTTAAGAAAGGTAATGTTTAAGCATCCTGCCATTGACATGACCCCCAAACAATTCTGCTCCATTCAGTTCTTGTAAGAAGAATGCATTGTTCCCAGCAACTGAATGAATGGAGTAAGGGCCAAGCCATAGATTGTCAAATTTACCATGCTTTCCCTTGTCTTCCCTTTTGGAGTCCCACTTTAAGACTTTGTCCCCAATTTTGAAATTACTGGCCTTTGTTCTTCTGTCAAATATCTTCTTGATATTGTCTTGCTTCTGTAATGCTTTGTTGTACACCTCCTCTCTGGTTTGCTGAAGATGGATGGTTTGATTTATTCTTCTGATTATGTCACTTTCTTCAGTCTGCAACTCTTGAATTAACTTCATAACTGGTACACCAAGGCTGTTAGGAAAAATTTTATCTGTACCATATACAAGCTGGAAGGGTGACATACCAATAGATTTCTTCAAAGTCAATCTGTCAGCCCGAAGTGCATGGATCAGCTTTGTGTGCCAAGACTTCTTGTTGCCTTCCAACAGTTTCTTTATTATGTTCACTAAGCTTTTGTTGGAAGACTCTGCAAGTCCATTACCTTGAGGGTAATAGGCGGTGGAGTGCCCCAATGCTATCTGGTATTTATGACAGAATTCTACCATTCTCTTTGACCCAAATGCTGCAGCATTATCTGTAATGATTTTGGTAGGATAGCCAAATCTGGAAAGGATATTGGTTTCTATGAATTTTATGATAACTGAATCATTGGCCTGTCTACAAGGAATGGCTTCTATCCACTTAGTGAAATAGTCTGTGGCAGTAAGGATCCACCTATGTTGGGCAGAGGATGGTGGGTGGATTTCTCCTATGAAGTCAAGTCCCCACTGTTGAAAAGGGGCTTCAACAGTAATTGGATGCAGAGGAAGGGGTAGTAATTTTCTCTTACCCTCGAATAATTGGAATTTATGGCAAGTGGTTGTAAATTTGTGCACATCAGGGAACAGAGTAGGCCAATAGAAACCAGCCCTCAAAATTTTGTTGGCTGTTGACTTCCAGTACAAATGGCCTCCACACTCTCCTTTATGGAATTCATGCTTAATATTTTCTGCATCAAACTCAGGCAAACATTTAAGCAATATACCACTAGCATTTTTCCAATAAAGACATTTATCAATAATGCAATAGTTTACAGCTTTTAACTTTAGGAATCTTGCCTTTGTTTTGGATAAACCAGGAGGTGTGTTTAAATTAAGCAAAACATAAACAATATTAGTATACCAAGGAGAATTCACAAAATAATCTTCAACAATGGGGGTTGAGAATTCTTCTTGGTCATCCAAAGCATTAATCATATTAATATCAAGAACCTCACAATTTGATTCAGCCATTAGCCTAGCTAGACCCTGACCTTTGATAAGCTTAGTGGGTTTAATCTCTAAATCATATTCAAGAATAACAGCAATCCACTTACCTCTCTTACCATCTGGATCCTGGGTTAGAATGTCTTTTACAACTGAATTTGGGACAAAGGAAATAATGTGTGAGTGAAGGATGTATACCCTGAAGTCTTTTAAAGCTTTTAACAAAGCAAAAGCCTGTTTTTCCATAATGTTATACCTCAAAGGGGCATCCCTCAATGCCTTGCTAAAGAATGCAATGGGCTGCTCTTGTCCTTGTGGATTTTTCTGTAAAAGGACAACAGCTATAGTATGTTCTGATGCAAATGAGAAGATATAAAAATCCTTTGAAAAATCAGGACTTATGAGAACCGGTGTTTTGGTTAACGCTTGTTTCACCAGCTCAAAGGATGTCTTTGCTTCCGAGGTCCATTTTACCCCTTGGTCCTTCTTCAACATGTTTGTGATATTTCTAAGGAGTTCAGCCAAGTTGGGGATGAACCTTCTCAAAAAGTTAATCTTCCCTATGAAAGACTGCAACTCTTTGATATTTCGAGGATGAGAGATTTGCAATATGGCCTCAATTCTCATGGGATCTATCTTTATGCCCTGCTCTGAAATGATATGCCCAAGAAGCTTACCTTCTTGGAGACCAAATAACGTCTTCTTGGGGTTCAAAGATATCCCAAACCTTCTGCACTTCTCGAAAAATTTCCTCAAATGTTCTAAGTGTTCTTCATCTGTTTTTGAAAACACAGTTACATCATCAAGATAGATAATGATGAAGAAGCCTAATTCTTCCGAGAATGCTATGTCCATGGCTCTCTGAAAGGTTGCTCCAACATTCATTAAACCAAAAGGCATTTTCACATACATGAAAGTGCCCCAAGGTGTAGTAAAAGTTGTCTTTAATTGATCATCAGGGTGGACTAGGACTTGATTATACCCTGAATAGCCATCCAGCAAAGAAATTCTTTTAGACCCTACCACCCTTTGCAAAATATGATCCATCTTGGGTAAAGGGTAGTTGTCCTTTAATGAAGCTTTGTTTAAATTCCTGAAGTCTATACAAAGCCTGATTTCTCCGGTCTTTTTCCTAACTGACACCAGATTAGATACCCACTCAGAATATCTAATAGGGACAATAATACCAGCATCATGCATCTTCATAATTTCCTTCTTAACCAATGGCAACTGGACAGGGTTGATTCTGCGCAATTTTTGTTTGAATGGTTTTTGGTTTTCTTTAAGAGGGATTTTGTGCTGTATTATTTCAGTGTCATAGGATTTAAGATCTTCGTAACTCCATGCAAAAACATCAGAAAATTCTTTAAACAGCTCTAAGTATTTGAGTTTAATGTGAGCTGGCAAAGTTTTAGACAGTTTAATCAATCTCGGTTTTTCCTCACTGCCTATATTACATTCCTCCACTTCAGTTTCCACAGGTTCTAGTTTTGGTTTGTTGGCCACATCATCAAAATCAAACAGTTCTTCTAGAGGGGCCAAACCCTTGGGCAGACTATCAGTACTACTATGCAGAGTTTCCATTTCTTCTATTTTAGATTTTGCACTTAATTCTGTTTGGCTTCTAGATGAGATAGTCTGAAGGTTTATATCTACCAGCTGTGGAGATGGTTCTTCTTCACCAAGAAAATTTTCTTCACTGCAGTCTGTATCATAGTCTGAATCTGAACTATGGGGTTCAAACTCATTTCTGAATTGCATGAAGTCTTCTATTTGTTTATCTCCATCGAATACCTGCCAGTATTTCTTGTTATCTGGGATAGCTGGTCTGAATTTTATCTGAGAGGTGTCATCATACAGCATTGGGCAGGTTCTAGCAGCAAAGGCTAAATTGTGGGCTGCAATGTTTCTTTTTCTTGGGACAAAAGATAAGGTGTACTCCTCAAATGTTTTCAATAGATCAATAACATCGTTTATGTAGGCCCTAAGTCTGGGGTGATTTGCATTGTACTCCCCATTGACTTGCCTAATGATTAATTCAGAATCCCCATATACATCGATTCTCTTGGCACCTAATTTTTTTAGAAGATGCAAGCCTAAGAGAAGGGATTCATATTCTGCTATGTTGTTGGAACACTGAAAGTTTAATTTGCACGAGATACATTCTGTATGATTGTTTTCAGTGTTAGTGATCCAGACACCTGCACCAGCATTTGTTTTGGTGCATGACCCATCAAAATACATAGTCCAGAGAGGCAGATTTTCCGTTTGATGAATGGACTTTGTATCATTTGATTCCTCAAGTGCTTCATTGGGTTGAGGAATGTCTTTCTGACTGTCAAGTTTTAAGTTCAACGGGTTGATGACTTGCAGTTCAAGGTCTGTGTTAAGTTTGCTAGGATCTTCAGACACAATAGACCGTTTCGGCATTTCAACGTTGTGTTCCCCCTCTTTTATTTCAACCATCGATTCTATTGAAACAATTTGTTCTGTGAGTGCTTCATCATTGAACATGATAAAAGAATCAAGGCTCGTGTTTATAGCATAGAGAGGGGAGTTTTGGGGCCGATCCTGACTTATTACTGTGTACTGCATGTGAGATTCCCTATAAAGTTTCCTAGTTTGGTTAAAAATAGGGATAGTTGCATAGGTCATGTCCATTTGCATGGTCCCCTGTAACTTAGCCCCCCAAGATCATGACAAAAGCATTCCATACTTTGGGGGGACATCAGCCACAACAACATCCATGACTAAACATTTAGTTGGAATTTGGGCTAGACTAACACAGAGATCTTTAATCAATCCAAGACACTTAACCCTGCTTGAGTCAAAGGAGTATAGGTCTTTGTAAGGTCTGGTAATTTCAAGGCCCAGGATTTCCATTACAGCTTTTGGCATTAAATTATGGGAAGCACCTGAATCATGCATAGCATTATGCAGAATTTTGTCATGAATGTTTAGGCTTACATAAAAGGGAGGGATAGGACCTTCCTGGAATTTTCCTTCAATCTTTGGACCAAAAATAAGCTCTGGTTGGTCATCATTAAGATTGAGAGTATCTTCATTATCTTCTAACTTTAAAGCCTTCAAAATTTTGGACCTATATACATGCTGGGCAGCTAACTCAGTCAAAGGAACAGAGATTTTGATCTTTGAGATTTCCTGTTCTAGGCTGAAAAGGTTTTGATTCTTCAAAGCATTGACTTCAGCCCTGTTTACTGCCACTTTATCAGCAATAACAGCTTGCTGATTTAGTTTATCTACAATTGGAACAGTTTTTCTACCAGGAGTACTAACTGAGGTGCTAGTACTACTAATGTTTGCACTCTGTTTTTCGATGTTTTGAGTGTCTTTTTCTTTATCATTACCAGAATCGACAGCCACCACTTTGTCCTTTTGTTTGATTGTTTTAGATTTGGTTGCAGTGCTGTTTTGAGAAGGTTTGTCAGAGGTTTTATTGTTGGGGGTTTGTTGATTAGATCTACTTCTGAGTTCATATTCCCTTAAAGGCTCTATGACGGCGTTCTCCATGTTTTGATAGCTATTCTCAGTATCATTTCTTCTGTCATCATAAGGTGTATAAAGACCTTGTTTATTATCATAATGAACCTCAAAGTCATCATCATCTACACCAAATAAGTTTATATCATCTTCCTCTATTATTTGATCTGTTTGTTCAACCTCACTTAAAAAATTCTGATGAAAGGGAGGAATGACCTGCTGATCATCTTCCCTGGGTCTGTTTGGAGGCTGATTTCTTCTAAGATTCTGATTCTGGTTTTGGTTTCTGTTTTGAGGAGCGTTTTGATTTAGACTTGCTTGTGCTCTCTCTAGAATGCTCATTTTCTTCATCATTTCTTCCATCATTCTTTCCATCTTTGAGCTCGAAGTAGAAGGGATGGATTCCTCTCTAAAAGATACTCTCTTTTCAGCTTTCATCCTTGCCCTTTTCTCCATGAGGTTCACCTCCACAGAAAGAGCACCTCTTTGCATATCTTCAAGGGTTGCAAAGACTCTTTCTCTGAGTGAATATGTCATGTCTGGATCAAACCCTTCAGGGAATTTGTTTAAGGCTGACCCCTGAGGAGGTTTCAGTTCGGGGGAAAGTGCATTATATACACTGTTAAATCTGGTACAATAAGCTTGTACACTTTCCCCAGAGTTCCTATGGAGATTGTTATAGTCGGCAAGGACTTGGAGAGGATTTTTCCTTACTTCCCATTTGTTTAAGAATGTTTGATGGAAGGCTTGGAGATCGTTAATACTGTGGGGGGTTAAACCTTTAAACCATTTTCTCACTTCTCCCCCCAAAATTTGAGCAAACAGTCTGATTTTGACAGATTCATTATCAATTTCATTTCTGTCAAAGTAGTCATTCATCTTGTCCACATGCTGAGATGCTGTTGTGGTATTATTAGCATCATATAATGGAATTTTGGACTGATAGTCCTGTGGAAGATTGACTAATGGTACACGAAGGACTAAGGGAGCATACCATGCTGCCATGATATGTGGTGGGGGTGTATTTACAAGAGGAGGTGTGGGTTGAAGTGGAGTGGTTTGAACAGTGGGTGAAAGATGAACAGAAGTGGATGGAACAGCAGTGGATCTCTGAGTTGATCTTGGATGAGAGACACCTAGATTATGTAAGAAATGTAAATTAGGAGGTGTTGATTCTCTATTCCCAAGAGTCTCACTGGTTTCGGGAGATGAAAGGGTAAGCTCAGAATCTAACTGATCTAAATCACCAAATGACCTAGTTCTGAATGGGTTTAATAAGTCAATTTGTGATTCATGAAGAGTTGAAAGGTTTTCAGGGACTGAATTGGCTCTTAGGGGTGGTCTGAAGATAGTTGAGGATTGTATCCTAGGAGACTTCCTAAGAATTATTTCTGGGTTATCAACTATTTCAGGAGGATCTGGGTCAGGATGGGCTCTAGTGTGAATCTTTTTAGGAGCCACAATGTTTATGTGATTAGACCCAACTAAACAAGAGAAGTTCAACCAGATATGACAATCTTTAGACGGTTAACTAATCTGTTTTCTCAATTCGAATCCTACAACCTTCTAACTGAGTTTGAATGTCGTTATAATGATAAGGGTTCTTCCCAGTGGAGTCTTAAGGTCTGTTCAGGATGGTGGAGTCGCCAGGTGGAAGGTTCAAAGTATTTTCCAAGGAGTACACTGTCCACCACAGTGTTCATGAAACATTCCTTTTCAGAGATATCTCGAAACACAACAAACTCTAACCAGAGATTGACTGGGAGGGCCTTCACCAGATATGTCACCCCTAAAGAGGATGAGATCCAGAGGCTACCTGGCCCTTTCCAGACTCTGTCTAAGAGTATAGGGTAAAACACATCAAAGACGTATACAAGATATGAAAACTAGTGTTTTACTACCAATCTGAAATGTTTTTGGTATTTTCTAAATTGTTTATATTTGTGGTTTAAAAGAATGTCCTTACTTTGCCTCAAAACTTATCTACGGTGATGAAACAAAGACAGTCTATCCTTGTGGCTAAGCTAGCTGATTTTCCAAGGTTAGATAAAAACTTAAAAGAATCCTAGGATTGACCTAGTTTGTCACTGATTCAATTGATCTTCATCTTAATTACCATTTTCTTGGTAGTGCTTGGAAAGGCTGCTTTTTACTCTCAAGATGTTGTATGAAGATTCTGGGTTTGCAACGCAAGCTTTTTATGAATAGATTTGAAATAGATTTGAATGTAAAAGACTCTAGGTTGTCCCCAGTGGAGTCACCAGAAATGTTAGGTCTCTGTAACAAGCAAGATTGGCAAAGTCCAATCACAGAGTTAACATCATTTCAACCAACTTTGGGATTCTAGGATCTAGCCCTCCTGAATCCGGAGAGGGATCTCTCCAATATGTACAAAGATGGATATTGTCTTTGAAGTTTAAGGTGATGATATTAGGCTAGTTATGAAGGCCAAGGGTTTTGTTTGGTTTTCTTAGATGGTTGAACATAGTTGTTGTCTGAGACGGAAAGATCTATATGCAAATAGGTTCAAAGGTGAGAAGTTGCAAGTAAACAAAATAAGCTTTGATTCTAAGAAAGGTGATGATTTTCAATCCATTGGAGTATGGAGTCATAAAATTTTAATTGAAACAACCGAGTTCAAGAGTGGTCTATGGGGCAAGTCATCTAGGCATAGAGGATCTCTTTGAAGTTTGATTTATGGAATGGGGTGAGTAAAATAAGGAAATTTAGGATGCGAGAACAAGAGCGATCCGGGATGCAGTAAGTACTTTGAAGCGCGGCCTTTGACGGGGCACTTAAGAAAAACATGAAACAAAACTAGGATGCGGTAAGTACTTTGAAACTAGCCGGCAGCATTTGATACACTTGATAGAACAGTTAAAAACAAGGGAAACTTGAAGGCAACCTTTGGAGCAGAGACTAGCGGGCAGGGCTCACCTTTCTCCTCATCTTAGTTCTCCTTTACTTAGTTGCTTCCAAGACAATCACCAAGATAACACAGAATGGCCCAAGATCTAATAAGTACTTCGAAACTAGTCAGCTTTTGACACATCCTAAGGGAAACAGACAAATAGTTGAGAAAACAAGAAAGGGACTCAGGGCTAACCTTTGATTTCCTCAATTCATTCCTTCCACAACATAAATGAAAGTAACATTTAAAAATGACATTCAGCAGTAACGAAAAGATGAGGGAACGCCAGCATCTCTGTGCTTAGACTGAATTAAATCATTTCTAAATAACATAATTAGAAGAAAACATTGGGATAAAGATTTTTCAGCCAGAGAAGGTCACTGATGCAAAACAAACTCTAACACTGTTTAAAATGTTCTTTATAGTGGAAAATGAAAACAAATTGAAAACAGAAATAAAATGACAAGTTACAGTGAGAATAACATCACCATCAGCATAGACCAGGATCCCATAAATCAGCTTGTATTGATTGCTTCAAACCGGTTACAATCTTCAAATCCAATGTTTTAATCCATCTCTCTTCACAACCTAACCTATCTGTTACAAGCAGAGCTCCAAGGGCCCATGAAACCACTATTTACAGTCAAGAGTTTTCCACTCAGAAACAGCTACAACGCTTCAACAATTACATTGACAACCAACTAATCCAACCCCTCACTCATCTTCTTCTGGAGTATTTATAGAAGGATGAGGAGGTGAGATCTGATAAAAAGATCTCAAATACAATCAATGCAAAATTAATGTCTTCCTGACCCCGTGAGGTTCGATGAAGAAATTCTACAGGTGTTACATTGCATTAATGTGTTTATACTGATGAAGTAAGCTCGACGGGAGCTTGTGTTGACCTTTGAGGCTCTGCGTACTGTTAGGGTTACTCTGCAAACATTCTGTCATTTAAATCTGGTGCAGTAATAAATTCTTTGGTTGTTCCGAGGCATAATATCTAATCTTGTTCAATAAATTCATCCTCTGATTGAGCATTCTGGGGCAATAGGTGGCACTGTGGTGGTTGAGGAATCAATTCGCCTCAAAGTATGGCGGTGGAGGCGATCTGTCTGATGAACACTTTTAGGTTTTGCTTTAATCCGTGTTCTGAGCCGGGAATTAGGCTTTTGATAACCGTCTTAGCTGTAATCCCCGCCAATTTATTCATAAAACTGTTGCTCTGGTTTATTCTATCTTCGAAGCCCGATACTCTTCCTCTGCGTTGTTTCTGCGGATATTCTTCGCTAGGCAGGGCTGTGTAGGTAGAAAAAGGCATCAGTGCCGTTAGGAACACCGATGAAACGTGAAAAATGACCTTGCTGGTGATTTCTACAGAGAGATTTAGACATAGAGGATCGTCACCCTCCTAGTCTGAGAACCCTGTTTAAACCACAAACAAACAACTTTTCCCTGCAAAATACGAGAAAAATGAGAAAATCCTGCGTTATATGGATAGACTGCATCGGAAGGCGTGCGGGAGAATTGAGCGATCAGAGTCGTTGATTATATTACAATCAACGGTTGGGAGCGTTTTGAACAGTCAACGGATGAAAAGATGGACCGTGCGACGGAATCGGGAGAACAAATGAGAGCCGTCGATCTGCGGAGATCGACGGTGGGGATCGGCTCTTGAATGCGCCGGGGAAGATTTAATCAACGGGTAAGTTCGTTAAAGAGTGAGCGGGAAACGGCGATCAGGGACCGTCGGATGGGAGGGCCCAGATCCGACGGTGGGGATGAATCCCGCTGCGGGGCCATAGGACAAGGTTTAACGTGCGGGAAATAGACATGGCACGGTGGTTTTCGGAGTGAGGTGGATAACACGTGTCAGCCAGCGTGTGGGATCGCTGGCCGACGGTATAAAACCGCTCCCGGACGAAAGGTGGTGCGGGCACAAAACCGGTGGAAATGGAAAACAACGCGGCAAAGGGGGGGGTCCACCAGGTGAGGGGTACACTCCGCACCGTTGATCTATGGGACAGATCGACGGCGGAGTTTTAATATGATTTTCTTCGGTGGAAAAATAAAATAAACCCGACTTTGCGTTTTACAAAGGTTTTCAATGTTTTCGGGTAATAAATTATTTCTGAGGGTTAAGCGCCTGGCGGTCTTAGCACACGATTCTGGCGTGGGGACATATGGAGGAAGAAACGGAAAGGGGCTTAGCCTGAGGGGCTAACGCCTAACGCATAGAAACGTATGTTTTTCTATGGTTTTTTTAGCTGATTTTTGTAAAAGGAGAAAGGCTCCGATAGGTCAAAAAATGGGTTTTTTAACCTTAGGAAATGAGATTAATGGAGGAATAAGGAAAATAAAAGGGTTTGATGGGGTTTTTATGGATGAAAGGAGACTTGAAGAAATGAAGGAAAGATGGAAGAAGGGGAGAGGAAAAAGGACTAGGATGCAGTAATACTCGATTAGGATTTTCATGGAACATCAGAGGCAGAGAGGAGGGAGAGTATGTAGAGCCAACCAGTAGTTTAGAATCTTACCAACAGACTTCAAGTACCAAAAATTTTAGGCTTGAATTTGTTTCTTGAAGGCTTCCAAGAATATTTAGCCACCAGCTGATATAATTGAAAAATATAGGTGGCTAACACACCTCACTCTTGGAGGATCCAAGTCCGGTGAAATAACTATCTATCCATGTGTACCAAGCACGAGGTGATTGTTTTAACCCATATAGTGCTCTCTTGAGCTTGCACACATGCGACTCACTGCTGAAGATCTCAAAACCTTCGAGTTGCTCTATGTACACCTCCTCCTCAATGACTCCATTGAGGAATGCAGTCTTCACATCCATCTGATGAATGTGCCACCCCATCTGTGATGAGAGAGCAAGAATCATCTGTATGGAAGAATACCTTGCGACAGGTGCAAAGGTCTCCTCATAATCGATCCCCTAAATCTGTGAAAATCCTCGAGAAAAAAATATTGCCTTATACTTATCCACACTCTCGTCAGCTGCCTGCTTCACTTTGTAGATCCATATCGAACACACCACTGATTTCCCTTCCGGCCTCGGGACAGTCTCCCATGCACTGTTTCTGACAATCGATTCATACTCTTCCACCATGGCATCTACCCATGCGGGGTCCTCCACAGCTTCATCGAAAGAGGATGGCTCCATCACAATACACTTGCTCATAAGAGCCATGTATCCAGTATACTGGTCAGGTGACTGTCTCTGTCTGCGCTATGATGTAGGTGCTCCTACAACCTTCTCTACATCTTGAGCCAATGGCTCAGCTTCTATAGTGCGCTTCCACCCTCTAATGGTTGGAGCTGCTTGAGTGGTCTCTTCCACTCCATGAAACTCATCTTGTGGCTGATCCACATCCTGAGACTCATCCTTAGGAACTAATAGCTCCTCATCTGCATGCAAGTGTGTCTCCCTCTCAAACGAACACTTCATGGCTTTCTCCTCATTAAATTTGATACCCCGTTGCACAACATTCTTACGACTGTCTGGAAAATACAAATGATAGTTGTGGGGTGTATCAGTGTATCCCACAAATATCACAACCTCTGCAGTTGGCTCCAGCTTCTTCCTGGCATCCTTCGTCACATGAATGTAAACAGGTGAACCAAAAATCCTCAAGTGGGAAATATCAGGCCTCTTACCAGAAAATTCCTCCTCGGGTGTACTCATGCCAAGTATCTTGTGAGGACAATGGTTTTGCACATATACTATAGTATTGCATGCCTCCACCCACAAGTGTATGGGTAGGGCCTGATCATGCAACATCACCCGTGCAGAACCCACGATTGTTCTATTCTTCCACTCAACAACCCCATTATGCTGTGGGTTATGAGGTGCTATGAGATCTCTTCGAATTCCTTTTGCGCTAAAAAAGTCCTTGAATTCGCCAGAGATGAATTCACCACCATTTTCACTCCTAAGAGCCTTCACCTGCTTCCTCGATTCTTTCTCAACCAGTGCCTTGAACTCACAGAAATTTGAGTATGTCTCACTCTTCTTCTGCATGAAGAAGATCCAACACTTACGATAAAAATCATCAACAAATATCACATAATACTTGTGCTTTGTTGTCGAAGCTGCTAAGAAAGGTCCACACACATTTCTATGAATTCTCTCAAGGATCATTGTGGTGCGACTATCCTTCTCGTGAAAGGTGGCTTTCACAAATTTTCCCAAGCTACACCCCTTGCACTGATCTGACTGCGCAAGAGTGCCTTTAGGAAGCCCAGTAGAAATCTGCTGCAATATCTTCAAAGCTCCATGGTGAAGGTGGCCCAATCTCCGGTGCCACAACTCGCCATCATCCCGGCTCAGCACTCCTTCTGCCTTGCCTACCATTGTTTTGCATCCATCTACCTAAAATTGATAAAGGTTCTTAACTCGAACCCCTATCCTCCGGGTCTCACCAGTTGCCTTACTACATATGAAAGCCTTTTCCTCGCTAAAGACAACATTATATCCCTTGTCTTCTAACATCGCCACAGAGATAAGATTCTTCTTCAATCGTGGAACATGCATCACTTCCTTCAATACAAAGGGTTTACCAGACTCCCTCTCGAAGGAAATGGTATTGATATCGTTCGCATTGTATCTATCATCATTGCCCATCTCGATGTGCACTCCAAGATCTTTCTCATCTAGATCAGTAAAAAAATCTCAATCTCCTGTCATGTGAAAAGACGCACCACTATCAAGAAACCACACTAAACCCATCACACTTGAGACCAAGCATGCGATCAGTGAAAAATCCAGCTCAAACTACGAGACTAAGGCCTCTCCAGCTGCAAATCCAGCGGCCTGCTTATTTTTCTTCTTCTGTGGACAACTAGTGGCGTAAAGTCCATGTTGGTGACAGTGAAAGCACTTCACCTTGGACATGTCCTGCTTCTTGCCTTTCGCACCAGAATGAGAAGCTTTCTTGCTTTTCCCCTTATTTTATTTGGCAACCAAAGTGAAATTCTCTTCATCAGAGTTCTTTGATGAGAGATCCATCCTTGGTACTCCGCCTTATCTCCTCTTGCACAAGATCCGACCAAAGTCGCTCCCATCCTGGCAATTTCTCCCGACCATTGACAGAGTCCTGATAGGAGTGCCAACTCTTCGGAAGCCCAAGGAGAGCCAAGCACACCAAGTCCTCATCATCAACAGTCACCCCCACACTTCATGAGGTAATTGGGCATATTGTCACCTTTCTCCATCTTTATGTTCCTGAGTTTATCCTTGAGCGCCAACTTCCTTTGGTCGCTCTTTCTTTGGAATAAATATATCAAAGCTTTCCACATCAAGAATGGAGAGGCTTTCCCATGAATGCTGGATACTATGTGATCCTTCACGCCCTCCAACATAATCCTTCGACACTTTTTTGTCTTCTTTTGCCATGCGTCAAGTACGGCAACATCACTAGAAGTAGGCTTTGGAACTTTTGCATCTATGAACTCCTTCAACCCATTGTCATCCAACACTACCTCCATCCTGTCCTTCCATGAAGTATAATTCGAGTTTCCCTCAAGGGCATACTCCAATCACAATCCGTTTAAAGACATCTCAACTTTGACACCAAGAAAACACTGCTGCAAATTCGAATTCCACCAGCACAAAACTCAACCGCTTCAATGTTTTTCAATTGCTCCAATGATCAATATTGGTATGATACCATGTATAAATTTGAATAACTTATATATTATTCACCGAGATTCTCCTGATCACACACTATCTTAGCTTCATGCATAATACATAATCTCTTCTACCATTGATCGTTAATTGCGGAAATAAAATCAATTGCATGCACACATTAAAACCATAATTTTCACACATATGAACATAGTATTTCATGGGAAAGCTTAAAGCTGAAAACCCCAACTATTTATATATTATATGTCATGGAGATCATTTAACAATCATAGTACAAAGCTCCTCACAAGCTCTCAACACCACCTCCAATTTCTACAGACTATCAAGCTAGATCTAGCAAAACACATGCTCCAATATTTTGCCACTTGATAGCCAGCCTCTATTGCGTTATCAGTGCTATGGGATGGATTCATTAAATAGATAAACCACCTGGCTTGAACTGCGCAATCCTCATGGGCTTCTCCACCTATCTTTGTGTTGCAAATAGCAACAGTATAGTCACAACTAATAGTTAACTTGCTCTTTCACCTATTTTTGCACTGGTCTCCACTGAAACTGTCCATGCACTGAAGTTAACTGATGCATTATTTAGTTGATTAATGAGTTTATAATTAGTGAATTAATTAATAATTAATTCACACCACTCTCACTAATTGTATCAATTAGTTAAACTGGATACAAATTGCTCAACTATGTTTAGATTAGTTAAACTAAATACAACTCCACTAACTTCCTCAATCAACTCCACCAAACTCTGCCACATGAGTTCTAACTTAAGTATCCATGCAATAGCTCCACATAACCCTCAAGAATAGCGCAATTCCTTTTTTCATCTCCTGTGCCACATCTTTGCACTTAATTGAAGTGCTCCAAGAGAATAAGATAATGTTTAGAGTCCAAATATTATTAAGATCTAATAATATTCGACATATCTATTTTTAGACTAGCAATCTAAAAATAGATTCCGCCCAATATGTCTAAAAATAGAATTCCATCTATTCTTTTCCGACTTTGACCAACCATCCACAAATAGCATCCTGCAACTCATAGAACATGATCCATATGCCTAAAAATAAACATAGTCTAAAAATAGACTTTGCGCCAAAAATAGCCTGTGGGCCCACTTAGTGAAGGTGACTCCTTTCCACTAAGCTCATAGTCTTGTTGCAATATCAACAAAGGATGTGGTTGAGTAATAATTAAATAAATAATGATTTATTTAACTATTTATGAGTGACTTAGTCAAATTTAACAAGGAATATTATTTAAATAAGGTTTAAATAATTATTCCTAGAAAATAATAAGATAAATAATAATTTATCGAATAAATTTCCCTATTTTGGGTTAAATATGACCAAGAATATTAATTAAGCTATTTTTTAACTAATTATTCCTTGAGTAAAATAAAAAAAATGTTGATTTATTTAATATTTCCTCATGGGGTTTCCTATTTAGACCATAAACAACTTAATAAATGTGTTTTACTAAGTTATTTTTCATAGTGAAAGCAATTTTACTTAGGGTAAAATTGGTCTTACATGGTGTACCTAGGTCCATCTAATAGTAATAAGTTAGATGGCCAAAAAATGGTGTAACACTTTTCTTGACTACTGATGTTTGGTCATTTGGTCAACAATTATTTTGTTTGGATTCCATATCAATAAAGACAAAAAAAGTTAGTTTTTATACTATTAAATACATTATTTATTAATAATTCATTTTACCCTAATTTTACATTACTCTCCTTTGAATTATTTCTAACATGAAGGAAAACATATAAAAGTTAATAATAAATCATGCTAAAGATAGGGGAAAATGTACCTTTTCCTCGGCCCAATAGCCCCATTGGTTGGTATAAGTTTAGGGGTGATGAAGTAGATTAAAAGTGTTGCAGATGAGCTGTGTTGATGGGAGTGTGATAAGGAAAGTGCGAGACGTGGTGGCACGTATTTGATCTGCTTATGAGAATGGTAGACTGGAAAAGGGGTTTTGACATGATATAGGTAAAATGTGACTTGATGTATAACAGGTGTATGAACATGAAGTAATCCTCGGACTTGGATTTTATGGCGATGGCTCCAAACCTTTGGTGTATGGTCTACATGAGTGATGGATGCCATGGAGGGTAAGGCTCTACCGACCTACGAGAATGTTTATCATGTGCAAGGTGGGGTGATGATAAACATGGTCGGGTGAATGAAACCTATGGTTGATTTCTATGGAGAAATGATGTCAGGATATGCAAAGATTCTTTGGGAAGCCTATCATGCTAGTGATAGAATGATACCTACTCTTGTACCTTTGTTGGTTGGGGAATATGGTGATTCAACATGTTTGTAATACCTACAATCAGTACCCCAAGTAAAATCATATTTTTCATTCAAACATATTTGAAATAACTTTGAATGTAATGCAATAAGAGAGGGCATACCTATTGTGACTGAAAATTTGAATTTTTCAGAGGCATGGATTTATGGGGCCTAGCTTGAAGATGATGAAGTTGTTATCACACCCAAAATTAAAAAAAAAAAAACTTGAAGTGTGTCAAGCTTGTAATTAGATTGGTTAGGAGCATAGTATCATGAAATGATAAGTTTTATGATATGGTATAAGTTTTCATGATTTCTTTAAGTTTTTATGGGATGTACTCAAGTCATGCCAAAGGATCAAATCTGAAGTAGATACTTTAATCAACCTAATCTATCAAATCTGGCTACCTATCAGAATTTTCCTGAGTCCATAGTATTTTTAGTGCAAAGCTAATAGATTTCGTTGCGGAAACACCTAGTAATTCTGTAGCAAAACTAATGTTTTTTAAACTAAATTCGCTATGAAAGTGTGTTTTCCTGCAACAGTTTTTTTTCATAATGATGAGTTGTCAAAATTTGAGTGTTTTGAGGTCATGTTGTCAGAACAGGGTCATCATTGAAATTTTTAGGCATGTTTTGGCATCAATTACCATTTTCTTAATGAATCTCATTTCATTTTTCCTAATTTATCCCTCATTCCTCGTGTTTTCTCTTTCATTATTGTAAGCTTCTACTCAGAAAACTCGTTGTAATTTTTCTTCCTCTAGAAATCTGTTGTCATACCAGCTCCCTATTGTCATAAACAACTTACTGTCATCACCTTTTAATGGAACATGTGTGAGTACCTTTCATTGAACATGTGTGAATATTTAAATAAGGCCACTGCTGCAAAACAAACGAAATGGTTACACCAAATAAGACAAATAAAGGAGGCTTACCATTCAAGTACGAGCCTCTAAGCCCAAAGTTAATCATGGAAGATCCCAATTTTGTGGAAATATTTACAAGAGCAGGGTGCATTCTGTTTTGTCAAAAATTAAAAGGTCATCAAAAATAGGTATCACAAGATTTTGCACTAAACTTCAAAGGAACTTCTACAAAGGTTGTTATTCTCCATGTGTCAATTTCACTTGATAGTATTTCTTAAGCAATAGGAATCCCTAGGACAGGATAAGAATGGTTTAAAGCCACGAAGTTTGATTTAAAGGTCTGTGATGATTATCTGAAACCTAAACATGCAGGATTAAATATGGCTGTAGGGATTCCTAGAACTTGTCTCAAAGATAATTACTCTAAGCTATTGATGGTGATACATAAATACTTTACCTGTGAGGGTAGATTTCATACAATCTACATGTATCATTTCAAGTTTATTCTTCATTTTACAGGAAAAAAACTGATAGATATTCCTTTTTACCTTTTTAGAAGCCTTGGAAAAATGGTAGATAAAGTGGAAGGTAGACCTTAAAGAAGTGAAACTTCCATCTTTCACCATGGATTAGTCAAGTTACTAGTGCTAGAAGAATTGAATAAACTAAAAAAAGACTGGGAAACCTTTTTTTTATGAGTGGGTATGAAATAGATGCTTTAACTCCAAGGAAAGCATATAAACCCATGACTCTTAATCGTATACAAGAAATGAATACCATTGCAGAGATAGAAGGTGATCAACAAGATGGTTTGCAGCCTGTAGCTGAAATCATGGAGATAGAAGTTGAATTCATCCAAGATGCAGCACCTCATCCAACAACTAGCAACCATGCTAAAGAAAATGTCACAATTAGCAAGTCTAAATCTGTTGCAAAAAGGTCTAAAATAAGCATAAAGGAAAATACAGGAGGTAAAGGAAGGCTTGAAGACATTTTACAGGCTATAGACATTGTAGAGACCCCTATAGTGAAAGTAGTTGAGGTAGAAGGGTCCAAGGTTAAAAGGAAGTGTATTATGGCCAAGAAATTAGATTTCTCATATAAAGGTTCAGTTTTTCTATATAAACCTAGAAAACCTTTCACTAGATCATAGATTTATGAGACTGCTAAAAGTGGAAATAAGCAGCAGATGAAATATAATGGAAAAGAGGTAGTAGTGGAAGAATCATAGTTATATCTCCCACTGAGACAAATATTACTAAAGAAAAAGAAATTCAACCCAAAAGAAAGATTCAGAAGCAGTCTAAGGTAGACTTTCCAAAAGAGAAACTCAAAGATAAAGAAGAAATTGTCAAACAAAGAAAAGGAAAATAGAAAAGTCATAGAGAAAACTGAAAAAAGAGCTTCTTGAGGAACAATTGAAAGAGACTAGGGAAGATATTTTTTTAAAAAATATGGAGCTGGAAAGATAAAAGAAAGATAAACATTTGATAGATGAGGTGGAAAATAAAGTGATTGATCAGGTTACTTGTTTTGAAAATCCATTGGAAAGGTGAAAATCTGCTGAGGAGATCACAACATTTGTGCATTATGATGACACACACAAGGAAGAGAAATTTATGGTTACAGGAAGAGAGGAAAAGTCTTTAGAGACAAGTCAAAGAATTGAAAAAACATATGGAGATGATGAAGACAGAATTAGATAAGAAAATTTTGGAAAGAAAAATTGTAAAATAAACTACTGAAGTTGCTCATGAAAACTCTGCTGATAAATAATAAGGTAACAGTGAATAACAAACCCTTTTTTTCTTACACCATCATAGTTCACATTAAGCTATATTCATGGAACTTTTCTAGGCTCAAATTATAAATTTTTCCAAATCTCTGCGAAATTAAGCAATTTCGCAGCATATCCTAGGCTTGAAGCCCAATTTTTGCTGCGAAATTTCTGAATATTTCTTTTTGGTTTTAAGCCACTTAAACTGACATGGTTAAGGAACTTTAAGGTTTGTGTTTAAATTTTTTTGATCACCTAACACCCTCCAATGGTCAAAATTACAGAGGTACATCACATATGACCTCATTCTTTTCACTACGGAATTTCGTTATGAAAGTAGCTTAAAACTATGTGTTGAAAGCAAGGTTAATTTTTGGAAAAAGGTGAAGGGGAAATAACTTTTGCAAAGTTTTTCTCCATGGGAAATGCCAAAGAGTATCAGAGAAGTGATAAAGAGTATCAGAAAAAAATATTTTTGAAGGGAAACATTTTGTTAAGAATATGATTTGGAGATGTCAGCTCACCATGCTACCATATCATCAACGTAACAACTCCTTAATAATAGGCAGAGCCATATCATGAATACAATCAGGGTATTAATGTTTTGATTGTGGTTAGTATGGTTGAAGAACATGATTCCTTTCAAGGAATTTTGGATCATCTTTAGATTAAAATGTAATAAGTATGTTTTTGAGTCATAGTAGGACTCTAAATCCTAATTCAGAAGGTGTCAATTTCTAGTTTTAAATATCTAGTTTGTGGTTAGATTAGGTGTGAGTAAAAGAGTTTAATGATCTAGCCATTTCGAAGATTGAATGTAAAGGCTGTATGCCTATAAGTAAACAGGACTTCGAAGTATGAGGCTTTGGAATATGTTGCTGGATACTTCTACTGCTGTAAGCAGTTTCCGATCAGTAATAAAAAGTGGCTATTGGTTTCATCCTTCAGCTGAGATTCATTCAATGTTTTCATGAACACTGTCCTATGTGTCTTATTACTTTATGTCAATATGTTAATTATGGATTACTAAAAATTCATGCTTTGCATGCTCTGACTTCCTTTCAAGTACTAAACTATCGGATATCTTTCTCAATGTCCTTCTTTGAGTATCTTAATGTTCATTACTCAGAATTCATGTTTCATACTCTAACTTCCTTTGACCATTTATATATTGAGTATACTCCATATGTGTGTATTCCACCTTCATTTAAACATCTAAATGCCTTAGCGTCCACAAGGAGAGCCTTTTTCATTGAGATTCATGTCACTAACTCCATAGCCCAATGGTAGCAAGTATACATCTTTTCAACCTGCAAATAGAGTTAGCCATCTAGTGCTATCATTATTCAATATTATAAAACCCCCTTGAGAGAGCCCTCTCAAACTAAAGAGGCTAATCTTCAGTTAGAAGTGGTTTGAAACAGTTACTCCAAGTTTACCATTGAGGCAACCCAATAGGACTCAATTTGGTGATAACATTTTGGTGTGTCTTCCGGGAGTTTGAAGACTAATTTCCCAAGTTTTTGTGCAAAAAAGTGAAGTTGAAATCTTGGAGGTAGTAGGAGGTCAGAATATATTAGAGGCTACAAAACTACCTTGGTGACTCCATTGTTGAAGAATTCAAAGTTTCATATATTCATGGTGATTCCACTAGACTTATGAAGAACTTAGATGTTGCCATTCTTGTTTCAAGGTATGCATGTGTAGATTTCTCAAGAATTTATTGTTTCCCAAATCCTTTTCCCAAGGATACATATTTTTAAGGAATGGTCCAAAATTTAATGGAGAAAACTTGAGTTTGACCTTGAAGTATATATCATATTTCCGTGACTTTACTGAGCTTCTTAGAGTCATACATGAAGATATTTTCATCATATTTTCTATGATTCATTATAAGGGAAATGTAAATAGTGGATTGAAAGCTTTCTTGTCATATCTATTAAGTCATTTTCAGATTTTTGGCTTATTTTTTTGGAAACATGGATGGAAAGAATAGAGTTGGTGGTAGACTCTCCTTCTATTCAATGTTTTAAAAAATGGAATGATGATTACATTAACGAGGAAGTGGACGGAAATTTTTCTTTGTCCTTGTCTTCTTATTTAAAGTCATTTGAATGCAAGTTAGAAGATAAGATTCAATTTTTGGATGAATTTTCTAAGAACATTGAGAAATACATTAAAGTTTTAGAAGACCAAATTCAATCCTATATTCTTCATGATCAAGATTAGTCTTTTCAAAAAAAATTAATTCCAGAACACAAAGAGAGGGTGTTGCTAAATTTATCTTTTGAGATTGAGGAAGAATACCTTGTTCTTGATAATTGAAAATGAGTTTGATAGCACACAACTGAAATCTCGTGTTTCTGAGAAAAGCATATATGAGTTGTTCAAAGCTACTAAATGTCTTGAGAATCATAAAATAGATTATGTCTTCTTATCATATAGCTGACTACATGGAAGAGTTCTATTGTCCAAATTTCCATTTATATTTTCATTATGAAGATCAGATACATCTTATGTTGCCTTGGTCATTTCAGTATCTTGTTTACTTTTGGTTCAAGCGCAATCAAGAGGTTCAAGTGTCAGATCAGATCAATGACTGGCTTCATTGGAATTTTCATGTTTCTTGAATCAAGCATGAATATTGCAGTTGTTAGGGTAGGTAGGAGTGTGTGTGAATAAACTCAAGTAAACAAAGCATCTCTTTAGTATATACATATTTGGTTTTTCAGCAATAATAATCAAGCTTGAGTCTGAGGTGAAGGCCATAAGAGTTTGAAGAAGGCTTGGTAAATTTCATATTTTTTATTCCAAAAGGATGGATGGCACTGGAACTACATTTTCTTTGGTGTACCATAGGGGCACAGCATTTCAAGTGGAGCCACTGTTGTCACACCCAAAATTTTCAAAATAAAAATAAAAATTGAAGTGTGTCAAGCTTGTAATTAGCTTGGTTAGGAGCATAGTATTATGAAATGAAAAGTTTTATGATATGGTATAAGTATTTATGATTCCTTTAAGTTGTTAGGGGATGTATTCAAGTCATGTCAAAGGAGAAAATCTGAATTAGATACTTTAATCAACCTAATGTGTCAAATCTAGCCACCTGTCGGAATTTTCTCGAGTCCGTAGCATTTTTAGTAAAAAACTAACAGATTTCGCTACGGAAACACCTAGTAATTCCATAGTGAAACTGACACTTTTTAAACTAAATTCTCTTCGAAAGTGTGTTTTCCTACAACGGCTTTTTTTGCATAATGATGAGTTGTCAAACTTTAAGTGTTTCGAGCTCATGCTGTCAGAATAGGGTTATCATTGAAAGTTTTAGGCACGTTTTGGCATCAATTATCATTTTATTAATGAATCCCATCTCACTTTTCCTAATATAACCCTCATTCCACATGCTTTCTCTTTCATTATTGTAGGCTACTACTCAAACAACTCGCTGTCATTGTTCTTCCTCTAAAAATATACTGTCATACTAGCTCCCTATTGTCATAAACAACTTGCTATCATCACCTTTTCATGAAATAGGTGTGAGTATCTTTCATTGAATAGGTGTGAATATTTAAAGAATGCCACCGCTATAAAACAAAGGAAATGGCTACACCAAAGAAGACAAATAAAGGGGGCCTACCATTCAAGTACAAGCCTATAAGCCCAAAGTTAATAATGGAAGATCCCAATTTTGTGGAAATCTTTACAATAGAAGGGTGCATTCAATTTTGTCAAAAATTACAAGGTCATCAGAAATAGGTATTACAAGATTTTACACTAAACTTCAAAGGAACTTCTACGAAGATTGGTATTCTCCATGTGCTAATTTCACCTGATAGTATTTCTCAAGCAACATGAATACCTAGTAGAGGAGAAGAATGGTTTAAATCCACGAAGTTTGATTTAAAGGTCTATGATGATTATCTAAAGCCTGAACATGTAGGGATAAATATGACTCTTTTGATTCCTAGAACTTGTCTCAAAGATCATTACTCTAAGTTATTGATGGTGATACAAAAATACTTTACCTGTGAGGGTAGGTTTAATACAATCTACATGTATCATTTCAAGTTGCTGCTTCATTTTACAAGAAAAAAATTGATAGATATTCCTTTTTACCTTTTTATAAGCCTTGGAAAAATGACAGATAAGGTGCAAGGAAGACGTGAAAGAAGTGAAACTTCCATCTTTCACCATGGATTGATCAAGTTAATAGTGTTGGAAGGATTGAATAAACTAAACAGATACTGGGAAACCTTTTTGTTTATGAGTGGGTATTAAATAGATGCTTTAAATCCAAGGAAATATTCTAAACCCAAGGCTCTTACTCCTAGATAAGAAATGAATACCATTGTAGAGACACAACGTGATCAACAAGAAGGTTTGTAGCCAGTAACTGAAATCATGGAGATAGAAGTTGAATTCATCTAAGAAGCAACACCTCATCCAACAACTAGCAAGCATGCAAAAGAACATGTTACAATTATCAAGTCTAAATCTATTGAAAAAAGGTCTAAAAGAAGCATAAAGGAAACTACTGGAGGTAAAGGTGGGCATGAAGACATTTTACATGCTATAGACATTGCAGAGACCCCTATAGTCAAAGAAATTGAGGTAGAAGGATCCAAGGTTAAAAGGAAGGCTCTTATGGACAAGAAATTAGATTTTTCATCTGAAGGTTCTAGTTTTCTATTTAAACCTACAAAACCTTTCACTAGATCACAGATTTCTAAGACTGTTAAACGTGGAAATAAGCAAAAGAGGGAAGATAAAGGAAAAGAGGTAGTAGTGGAAGAAATAATAGTTATATCTCCTACTGAGACAGATGTTACTAAAGAAAAATAAATTCAACCCAAAAGAAAGATTTAGAAGCAGTCTAAGGTAGACTTTCCAAAAGAGAAGCTCAAAGATAAAGAAGAAATTACCAAACAGAGAAACGGAAAAGAGAAAGTGAGAGAGCAAGCTAAAAAAGAGCTTCTTGAAGAAGAGTTGAAAGAGAGTAGGGAAGAAATTTTTGAAACAAATATGGACCTGGAAAGATACAAGAAAGATAAACAGTTGATATATGAGGTGGAAAATAAAGTGACTGATCAGGTTACTCATTTTGAAAAATCCATTGGAAAGTCCAAAAATCTGTTGAAGAGATCACAACCTTTGTGCATTATGATGAAACACACCAGGCAGAGAAATTTATGGTTACAGGCAGAGAGGAAAAGTATTCAGAGACAAGTCAAAGAATTGAAAAAAGATATGGAGGTGATTGATGAAGACAAAATTAGAGAAGAAAGGTTTGGAAGGAAAAGTTGTAGAAGAAACTACTGAAGTTGCTCATGAAAAATTTGCTGATAAATAAGAAGTTAACAGTGAATAACAAACCCTTTTTTTCTTACACCATCATACTTCATATTTAGGCATACTCATGGACCTTTTCTAGGCTCAAATTCTAAAATTTTCCAAATCTTTGGGAAATTAGGCAATTCCACTGTGCATCCTAGGCTTGAAGCCCAGTTTTTGCTGTGGAATTTCTGAAGATTTCTTTTTGGTTTTAAGCCACTTAAACTGACTTGGTTAAGGAGATTTTAGGTTTTTTTTTAAATGTTTTTTTATCACCTAACACCCTACAATGGTAAAAATTAGCAAAGGAACATCACATATGATCTAATTCTTTTCGCCACAAAATTTAACTATGAAAGTAGCTTAAAACTCTGTTTTGACGGTGAGGTCAGTTTTTGGAAAAGGGTGAAGGGTAAATAAATTTTTCAAAGTTGTTCTATGTGGGAAATGCCAAAGAGTATCATAGAAGTGATAAATAGTATCAGAGCAGAATATTTCTGAAGGGAAACATTTTTTTAAGAATGTGATTTGGAGATGCCAGCTCACCATGTTGCCATATCATCAATGTAACAACTCCTTAATAATAGGAAGATCAGTATCATGAAGACAGACAGGGCATTAATTTTTTGATTGTGGTCAGTATGGTTGAATAACATGATTAATTTCAAGGAATTTTGGATCATATTTATATTAAAATGTAATAAGTAGGTGTCAGATTCATAGTAGGACTCTAACTCCTAATTCAGAAGCTGTCAGTTTCTAGTTTTAAATATCTAGTTTGTGGTTAGATTAGGTGTCAGTAAAAGAGTTTAATGATCTAGCCATTTGGAAGATTGAATGTAAAGGATATATGTCTATAATTAAACAAGAATTCAATGTATGAGGGGTTGGAAAATGTTACTAGAGACTTCTATTATTGTAAACAATTTCTGATCAGTAATAGAAAGTGGCTATTGGTTTCATCCTTCACCTGAGATTCATTCGATGTTTTCATGAACACTGTCCTATGTATCTTATTAATTTATGTCAACATGTTAATGTTTGATTACTCAGAATTCATTATTTGCATGCTCTGACTTACTTTCAAGAACTAAACTATTGGATATATTTCCCAATGTCCTGCTTTCAGTATCTTAATGTTCATTACTCAGAATTCAAGTTTCATGCTCTGACTTCCTTTGAACATTCATATATTGAGTAAACTATGTATGTGTGTATTCCACCTTCATTTAAACATCTAAATGCCTCGGCTTCCACAAGGAGATCCTTTGTCATTGAGATTCTTGTCACTGAATCCATAGCCAAATGGTAGCGAGTACACATATTTTCAACTTTCAAACCTACAAAACCAAGATATAATCCATAGATTTAACCATCTAGTACTATCATTATTCAATATTATAAAATACCTTTGAGAGAGCCCTCTCAAACGAAAGAGGCTAAGCTTCAGTTAGAAGTGGTTTGAAATAGTTACTCTAAGTTGACCATTGAAGTAGCCCAAGAGGAAAAAATTTGGTGATAACAGAAGTGATGATCACTCTATTTCTTGTGGTTTTTCAACTGGGATTTCTGAGCTCCAGTTATGGTCTATTGAATAATGAGAGAAGGGAAATATATGGGCTAATATGGCTTGTTTGAACTCATTTGCGTCATTCAATCATACGAGGTCAGAGTTGAGCCCCTACTTCTGAGCCTTTCTTTCCATTGCGGTCAACTTTAGTACCTAGGATTCACGTTTTCAATGTTAGGTAGGGCCCTCAACGTCAAAATTTTCAGTTTTTTCACCTTTTTTCCTGGGGGTTCTGTTGAGCCCCAAGATTGTGCTTTATTTCATCTTACTTTACCTCATTTTCCTTTGTCCATTGTTATCCCAGACCCAAATGATCAATGAAATTAGTTAAAATTACTTTTAGAATGATTAACATGGCTAACTTGCTAAGTTTTGTGATTTTGTCATTGTAAGGCATTTTGACCGGAACTAGCTGCAGAATGCAGACATTCCATAGCTAACCGGCAATTCTGCAACTGTCTTCACATTCAAGCATGTTCCAGGTGTCCTCTCAGGAAAAGCCACACATGGGTATATTCCACATTATGTCCTCATTGTTCGTTTCTCACCATGAAGACTGAACCGAATTCTGGACGTGGTTTTGGTACGTGGGAACTCATTCAAGGAGGCAGACTTCTAATAGGAATGTCCTAGTCCAGATATTCTTTGGTCCTTTACGCTGCCATCTTTAGAGTCCTAGTACAATTTTGATAAGCAAAGACAATGATCCCCATATTGTTGCAAGTTCTGTTATGTAGATTTGTTATAAAAGCACTCGGGAAACCGAGAGACAAGCTCTAGATTTTGCTTATATTTTATGTATTGACTGCTATATTTCTGAAGAACGAGACTAATCTTTTTCAAGTTATTTTTCCTTTAATGAAGAAGACAACATTGCTTTGAATGCGTTGAGTTGATTTTGAGTTAGATTCCGTCTAGTGGTAGAGGGCCCCTGCCTTCTGCACGGATTTACTTTCGTAATCTAGATAAGTATCTTAGTCGTTTTCACATTTTTGAAGTTTGAGTTCATATTTAATTTCATTAGCCACTATAGCTATACTTGTTCTAAGAAACTCTTCCAAAAGAAGAAACTCTTCCAAAAGATCATGATAATGAATTGGAAATGGCTGTAGTGTTGTAGGATTTATTTGTAATTTCTTTTGTTCATTATCACAATTGAACTTATACTAAGCAAACTCTTCCAAAAAATCCTTATGATGTCTAAGGCATGACTATGATACTGAATGTTTTAGTTGTTTGTTTGCACTAAGTAGCATAGCTGATCTTACTCTTAAAACTCTCTTCCAAAATATCATAATGATGGGTAGGAGATAGCTGTGATGTCTTAGTTTTTAAATTGCTTTCAGTCTTTATGTTTGCATTTGCACTAAATTTTACAGCCAAGATTGTTCTAGTAAGCTCTTCCAAAATACCATTCATGATGGACAAAACAGGTTGTAGAATCCCATAGATTAATGCATGATAACTTAGTTAGGGTACTCCAGAGTCAAATTGCATTCAATTCATGCTCTTTTATTTTGTTTTAAGTTTGATAATGGCTTGTTAGTTCAGCACTGTTTTAGACTAGTGACATCTTAGTTCAGTTTTAGCTTAGCTCATTTTATTTTCATTCCACATTTAGTTGTCATCCATTGCATATCAGATTACATTAGTTGTTAAACTTAAACAATACGGCCTTCATTGTTTACAAAATCTCTTTTGTTCCAAATCCATAATTGACTCATAATCATAAGAACAGAAGACAGTATCATCTCAAGGCCTAAAGTACTTTTGCAACTTCTTCATAAACAAATCCTTTCCTCAAAAGACTACTTTAAAAAGAAATCTATAACTTTTGAATAAGGTTTAGTGATGTTAAACTAAGTTGCAGAATAGAATTAGGAGCTAGTCTTAGAGTAGAGATCTTATGATGTTAACAATATTTTTCTCCAAATATGTTTCAACAAATCTTTAATCATGGATAAAATGTTGTATCATTATAAGCTGATTGTTTAATTGTTTAGTTAGGAGAATTTGTATACTTAGCTGATCATTTCTCAAGCTCTCCCAAAATACCTTTGATGAAAGAATTGGACAAGTTAAGTTTATGTTTTGATTCATTTTCTTGAAGTCATTATCAAGCTTTGTATTCTACTTAGTCATAGTTTAGGGTTGATTCTGTTTCAGTATTTTCATTTTCATTTGTCATTTTTCATCAACCAATTAGGCTTCACTCTGTTTTAACCAGTAGCTTCTTTCCACTAGCTTTTTAGTCATTTTCCTTGTGAACATAAAAACCATCAAAAGACCAAATAAATCATAAATCATCATAAAAGACCAAAAACATCATAAAAAACTAAACAAAACACATTAGGAGACACACACCTAGGCACATACAGTGCACTTCACTTCAGCAGTTTACCAACCCTGGTTGACAATTAAATGAACTCAATTTAGGAGACTAGGTTGAGCACAAACATTTTGGCGCCTTTGCCGGGGAAGTGAAAACTAGGTAACCTTTGTTTCTTAACTCCCAAAAACAATTATATGCGTAGAGAGAGGGACTCAAGGGGTAAATTCATAAGCAGCAGAAATAGAAATTTGATTCCTAGAACACCACTTGTTTCACCTAGACCAAGAGCTAGTACACCTTCAACTCAGACCCACATTTTATCCTTTACTGATCCTGGACTTCTAGAAGACCTAAGATCAGATATCCCATTAGATAAACCTTCCACTTCATCCACTGAACCTCCCTTAGAGGAAGATCTAAAGACTCATATTAGGGACACAAACTTTTCCACTTCCACAGGAGAGTCAATCATGGCAGAAGAAGGGGGAGGAGGAGTCTTTAATGGAGAAAACACATTATTTGGAGGTAGAGGTAGAGGTAGAGGAGAAGGAGGTAGAGGTGCAGATGGAGGAAGAGGTAGAAGAGAAATAGGAAACTCTTTTGGGTTCCCTATAATTGATGAAGAAACCAATACAACCATGAAAAAAATTTCACCCTATGTCCTTCCAAACTTCTATGGACTTAAAACTGAAGATCCTGAAACCTTCCTATTCGAATTTGAAATCCTGTGTAGAACTTATGACTACTTACAAGATGCTCAAAAACTTAAATTATTTCCTTCAACATTGAAAGGAGCAGCATTGAAGTGGTTTATGAGTTTGATCAACAGTTCTATTAGGACATGGGAAGACATGAAACAAGCATTTCTAGAGAGGTATTTGGACTATTGTATGCCGGTCAATCATAAGGAAGAAGTGTTTAAGATGGTACAAAAAGAAGATGAAAACTTGGAAGATTTTTTGGAGAGATTTCATTACAACATCAAAAGAGCAAAAATGGAAAACCTAGATCAAGACACCTTAAAAGCTCTTTTGTTGAAAAAAATTAGGGATGAATGGTTGGATATTCTTAACATGATGGGAAAAGGGGATATATCACAGCTCACATTACCTGAAATATCTGAGTTATGTATCAACCTTTCAAGAGGGAAATCTAAAACTATAAAAGGTCCAAAAGATCCCGCTCTTGCAAGGGCAAGTAAGTCTGCTTCTGGGACAATAAGTAGATCAGAAATAGGACATATGCTTGATGATTTTAAATCTGACATCTTAGGGAGTCTTAGTGAACAAATAGACACCCTTAAGATAGAAAACAAGCAAAAAGCTGAATCTAATGCCTTGGCAATCTTTTGTCCCAAATGTAGAAACAAACATGCCTTGAGAGAGTGTCCTTTGGATGTAAAAGTTGTAGAGACCTGTGTCATTTGTTCTGAAAAACATGAGGCCAAGAATTTTCCTTCTCTTCCTAGTATCAAAGCTATCTTTCAGGAGGAAACTCCTACTGATTCCACGGAATCTCTTAATTTTATCTCTAGAAGACCTTGGCAGGGACCTCAAACACAAGGATTCCATGATCAAATGTATAATCAACCTCCACCTTGGAATTCTTGGCAGCAACCTTGGCCTCAATTTTAAAATCAATCTCAAGCTTGGGCACAAGGAGCACAAAATCCCTTTGGAAGATACTCTCAATACTATCAGTATCCACCATCTTATCCACCATACCCACATTTTTATCCTCAAAATCCTCAACAAAATTTTCAACAAAATCCTCAACAAAATTTACAACAAAATCCTCAACAACATCATCAGAACCTACCACATCAAAATCAACCACTTCCATTACCATTCCCTCAAAAATCAAATCAATTGTCTGCTCAACCCATACCAAACCCCAATAATAAAAATCCTCAGAACACATACATGATAGAAGGCCAACAGTTTCCAACTTATTTAATTACTCCTTTAGACCTTAGTGATGTTCAACTTAGGTCTGGAAGAGCCTCTTGAGAAGCCTCCTGTGCAGTCATCTGAAGAAGATAATTAGGGAAGACTCTCTGGTGAATAAAAGTCTTGAGGAAGACGCATCTTTTCAGGGAACCCAAGCTCTTGAAAATTAAAGCAAAGATCCAATAATAACTCTCGTATTAGAGCAACCATCCACATATACTTCTATACCTCCCTTTCTAGAAAGATTACAAATTGATAGAGGTGTAGAAAAACAAATTATGGTGCCTAATTATGATTTCCTAGATGAGCTGAGAAATGTTTTCATTAAAATTCCATTATTACAAGCCATCAAGGAAGTTCCAATTTTAGCCAAAACAATAAAGGAGTTGAGCATGAAGAAAACAATAAAAAGAATAAGAGAAACAAAAGAAAATTCAACTGGCAGGAAAAATAGCAGACATTATGATGGGAAAGATTGCTATTCCAAAGTATCTTGACCTAGGAAATCCAGTTGTTAAAATTCACATCAATGGAATTGAAATGCAAAACACACTCATTGATTTAGGAGCAGCAATCAATATCATGAGTAGACAAATCATGGATAAACTGAAACTTCCTAATCTTCTCTTTACACCCACATTATGACAATTAGCAGACAGATCTGTGATCAAACCAGATGAGGGTAATAGAAGACATTCCGGTGTCCCTAGGTCTTGGAATTTTCTGTGATTTCATGATCATCCTCAAGAATAATCTAGGAGGACATCCTGTTGCCTATTAAGGGAAGACCTTGGGCCCAGCTGTTTGATGCTTTTATTAGTTGTAGATCCGGTGATATGTACATCTCATGATGGTAGTTCAACTGAAAATCACTTTATATCCTAAAGCTAGGACAACACAGATTTGGGCTGTTTTCAGTAGAGGTTGAAAGAAGATTTACAACCTCTCATACAATTTCGAAGTAGTGAAGATAATCAAGTCACGAATACTCTAAGAAAACACGATATATAGAACACAAACATAAATCATTTCAAGAGGGATCCAATGTTGATTTTTTGTCATCAAGGCAGATGTCTCTTCATTCTATGGATAAATTTGGCAGCTCTACAAGTGATATATTTCCAGGAAAAACTTTGAACATAAATAAGAACCTAGAAAAATCTCAATAAGAAGAGTTAGTCAAAGTATTACAGAGACATTCTTCTACATATGCATGGGAATAGACTGACATGAAAAGGATAAGCCCCAAGACTTGCACTCATCACATCTATATAGAGGAAAATTTCAAACCAATCAGACAACCTCAAAGACGGATGAATCCAAATCTTAGGGAGATTGTTAAAGAAGAATTGCAAAAATTGTTAAATGTCTTCATCATCCTATTTGAATGATCGATGGGTTTCTCCTTTGTTAATTATGCCAAAGAAAAATGGTAAATGGAGGGTATGTGTTGAATCTTTGGGAATTAAACAAAGCTACTCTTAAAGATCATTTTCCCTTACCTTTCATAGATCAGGTGTTAGATACCTTAGCTGGCAAAAAGTACTTCTCATTCTTAGATGGGTTTAGTGGTTATAACCAAATCCAAGTAGCACTTGAGGATCAAGACAAAACCACATTTACCTGTCCTTGGGGTACCTATGCTTACCGAGTATTGCCATTTGGATTATGCAATGCACATGCAACATTTCAAAGGGAAATACTGGGAATTTTTTCAGATCTAATACATGATTGTGTAGAGGTATACATGGATGATTTCACAGTTTATGGAAATACATTTGAAGAAGCTTTAGCAAACTTGGAAAAAGTTTTAAAGAGATTTCAGGAAGAAAATCTTTCACTTAGTCATGAGAAATGTTTCATGATGTTTATTGAAGGTATTGTTTTAGGGCATCATATTTCAGGTGATGGGATTAGAGTTGATGAGTCAAAAGTTGAAGTCATCTCTAACTTATCTATTCCAAGTTTTCTAAAATATGTTAGGAGTTTTCTAGGATTTACAAGATATTATCGGAGGTTTATAGAAAACTTCACCAAAATAGCATCTCCACTCTTCAAATTACTTACCAAAACAATTAAGTGGAGTCTGGTTACCCGATTAGCCTTTGAGGTTGCACAATAATTCTGACACCTATTTGCAAGGGGACCCTAGCGGAAGTTACAGCACTCATATCTCGACGGATGCCTCCGATACAGGATCCGGGCTTGATGTGGACAAAAAGACCTGATTCCTTATGCCATCTACTATACCAGTAAAAATTTGACTCCTTCAGAGTTAAACTATACTGTAACTGAGAAAGAGTTTTTAGCTGTTGTTCATGCCATAAACAAATTCAGACACTATATAACATGCTATGAAACTTTTGTTCACACTGATCATTCTGCAATTAGATACTTAATGAACAAATCAATTACTAATGGCAGAGTCATAAGATTGTTATTGATTTTACAAGAATTCAACATTACCATTCTAGATAGGCCTGGAAAACAAAACACAGTAGTTGATTTCCTATCTAGACTCCAAAACATCAAAGATGACACTCCAGTTGAAGATCAATTTCCTGATGAATATATTTTTGCAATTTCTACTCAAACTCCTTGGTTTGCTGACATTGCTAATTATTTAGTTTCAGGAAAATTTCCTTCAATAATGAATGCAAGGGATAAAAGAAAAATCATTTATGATAGTGCAAAATATTCATGGGTTGCTAATGAGTTGTACAAGACAGGTCCAGATTTGATCATTAGGAGATGTGTTCGGGAAGATGAGATGCCCGAGATTCTCAAAGCATGTCATGATGAACCTTGTGGCGGACACTTTGCTGATAAGAGGACAGCCTATAAGATCCTTAATTTAGGATATTATTGGCCATCCTTGTTTAAAGATGCTAAAGAGTATGTCAAAAGGTGTGACAGTTGCTAAAGGGTAGGGAAACCTTCTCCTTCAGGTGAGATGCCATTACAACCTCAGGTACATATTGAACCTTTTGAAAAATGGGCTTTGGATTTTGTAGGACCTATTAGTCCTCCATCAAGACAAAAGAGATATATATTAGTTTGCACCGATTATGTTACCAAATGGGTAGAGGCCAAGCCATTACTTTTTGCTAATGAAGCATCTGTAGTTACTTTTCTTTTTGAGGATATTTTTACTCGTTTTGGTGTCCCAAGGGAAATTGTTACAGATCAAGGAGCTCAATTTACATCAAGGCTAGTGGAGCAAATAATGGAGAAGTACAAGATCAGACATAGAAAATCTACTCCTTATTATCCACAAGCAAATGGTCAAGTGTAATCTACTAATAAGGTCATTGAAGGAATCCTAACAAAGACTGTTCATTTACATAGAAGAGATTGGGTAGATAGGCTTCCTGAAGCCTTGTGGGCCTATAGAACTACATGGAGAAACACAACAGGCCATACTCCTTATGAAATTGTTTATGGAAAGCAAGTTTTGTTCCCCATAGAGTTCCAGATTCAAACTTTCAAAATGGCAGTTCAGCTAGGACTTGATTTAACGGAGGCACAAAAGCATAGATTGGAGCAAATTAATGAATTGGATGAGATCAGATAAGATGCAGTTCAGAAAACAAGTCTAGTCCAACAACAAAGGAATAGATGGCATGATAAGTACATCAAAGAGAAGAAATTCAAAGAAGGTGATTGGGCTCTCTTGTTTGATTCAAAATTCAAGGGTTTTCAAGGTAAATTTCAAACACATTGGCTAGGGCCATATGAAATTGTTGAAATTTTTGACAATGGAGCAGTAAAAATCAGGACAATAGATGAAGAAGAGGTCACTTTTCTTGTGAATGGTCATAGATTGAAGCTGTATCAAAAACCACTCTCAAGAGAAGAATTTGTCAAGAAGTTCTAGGAAAAAAGTGATGTGAAATTAATGAAGAAGAATCTTTCTTCTTCATCAACTTGATTGAAATTTCTGAAGCATTTCTTTTGAAAAAAAAAGGTATAAACATGAAAACCAATCATTGATTGGCATGTTTATACAAAAAAGATAGGGTGAAAATCAGAGTCTTTCTGACACTCTAACTTTTCCATTTTGTTTTTGCAAGAATCTATTACAAAATCATAAGTTCAGATCCATTGCACTTATGATCCATCTCATTTCATTTCATTCCATTCACTTATCCATCCATACTCCATTTCATTCATTCATTCATACTTCACTTCATTCCATATTTCATTCATCTCATTCCATACTTCATCCACCTCATTTCCATATCAAAATTTAAAGTTTGATGTTTTTCTGCAAAATGAATAACACATGTCATGGATTGTAGGCCATTTCCTATATTCTTCCACTCCATTTCATAAATTGAATCCATCCCATTTCATCATTCACTTCATACATATTTCATTATACCATATTTCATCACCTATCTTCACTCATTCCATAAAATATTCTATGTATATTCCAAACCATTCCATTCCATGATTAAAAATTCTCCACAGGTACATTCTGCAGCTAAATAGATATTCTGCAGCTAATCAGACTTTCCGCAGCCAGACAGTCATTCCGCAGCTACAGATCCTGAAGGCACTGATTAGCAAAAATTTGAATTGCAACAAGATGATCCAGTATATTCATGAACAAGAATAATCAATAAGGATTATGAAAACTCTTCCAGAGTAGAACAAAGTGTACAAAGACCACAAAAAAAATAAATGAAAAGCAAAGGTAAAAAGTTCTGGTTATAATGGCATTTCATAAAAACTATAGTATGGTCTAGTTATGA
Organism: Pinus albicaulis; assembly: GCA_034641835.2. Classification (NCBI taxonomy): domain Eukaryota; kingdom Viridiplantae; phylum Streptophyta; class Pinopsida; order Pinales; family Pinaceae; genus Pinus; species Pinus albicaulis. The sequence goes on from CM076572.1 coordinate 644,006,732, forward strand.
ATCATTCGAAAAATTTGTTTTGATGATTTTTATTGATCATACCAAATATACCCTCCGCAAAACCTTGGATAAAAATCTTTCATTTCAAATTCTATACCCGACCATCATTTAAGTGGTTAAAAAGGTTGAAGTGTTTGATTTCCTCACGTCACCCAGCCAAATCATTTAATGATGATTTTTTTTTTAATCCGTTGTAAAAAAATCTCCGCAGTCTTTTCACTCATTAATTTTTTTTCTTCACCTCACTTCATTAAATCATTCCATAACTACCTCCATCACTCCATTCCGTAGCCAGCCCTTCATCATTTCATTCCGCAAAACAGAGATATCCCTATCACCGTGAGCAGAGGTATATCAGTTTGAAATATCAAACCACTATCACCGTGAGCAGAGATTGAAGCATTATCACCGTGAGCGGAGACTGAAGCATTATCACCGTGAGCAGAGATTGAAGCATTATCACCGTGAGCGGAGACTGAAGCATTATCACCGTGAGCAGAGATTGAAGCATTATCACCGTGAAGCTGAAGTATATCAGCGTGGAATTTGAAGCATTGTCACCGAAAAGCAGAGGTATATCAGTGTGGAATTTGAAGCATTGTCACCGAAAAGCAGAGGTATATCAGTGTGGAATTTGAAGCCATTGTCACCGAGAAGCAGAGATATATCAGTTTTGAAGATTGAAGCACTATCTCCGTGAACCAGAGGTATATCAATCTGAATATTGAAGAAGGAATTATGGGCCTCATTGTAAGAACTAAACTAGTGGGCACAAAATACCTCGAAGGATACCCTCAAAGTAGAGAAATGTTGCAACAGGTAGGATGGCTACAATTTCTTGAGAAATTTAATGGCTTCCACAAAGACATCACTAAAACATTTGCAAGGTCATTCAAAGGAGCCGAGGTCGAAGTTGGAGATGTTAAATTCACTGTCACATAGGTTTTTATCGCAGAAGCAACATGATTTCTTAGACATGGAGAGAGATGGTTTAAAAATAGAGAATTTCACAATGAATCATGGAAGAAAATCCTAAAATCACCAGGTATGGATGTCACTGTGTTTAAAAAGGGAATTCCAAGTTCTGCATTAAAAAATAAATGGAGAAACATATTGCTTATTCTACAAAAATTTATCACATGTGAAGGTAGATATGGCACATTTTATGTTTACCATATTAGATTGATAATGCATTTTCTGGAGGAAGAGCTAAATTTGCCCTATTTCTTGCTTCAAAGTTTAAAAAAGATGGCTTCTGGTGTTCAAAGGAGAGTCCAATTCCTAGAGACAACTCTATACCATCATGGCTTGGTTAAGATTTTAATTGAACACCATTTAGCCAAAACAAAAGACACTTGGGATAATTTCTTGGTAAGAAACAACTTTGAGGAACGAAAAGAGCCCTCACCTGAACATCAGCCTACAAGGAGAAGCAGAAAATGGATAGCCTCTAAAATTGAAACTGACAAAACAATACAGGAAAGTAGTGAAGAAATAATCTCTGAGAAGTTGACTCAGATTAAGAGACAACTTAAGAAAGAGAGGGTAATCAGAAAATCTGCCACAGAAAAAGGAGAGGGATCATCCCAGCCAAGAAGAAGCCATAGACTCAGGGGGAAACAAAGGAAAACACAAATCAAACAAACAGGGGTGATAAATATAGAAGATGAGGAAACATCTATTGAAGAAGATGTTGAAGAAGATTTTAATGAAGAAACCCTTGATATTGACCCTGCTCAGCAAGAAGTTTATGACTATGTTGAAACATTGGAAAGGAAAGCTTCAGAGAGTAGAGATAGAACCCCTAGTCTTCCACTGTCTGAAATAGATGTATTAAGAAGGGATAGGTATGAGATGGAAATACTTAATAGACATATCAAAAATGAGAATGATATTCTGAAGGAACAAGTCAAACTCAAAACCAGTATGAACTCAACCTTATCTCTACAAATGGACAAAGTGGAAAAGGCTAATGAAAAGTTGAAAAAGAGGAAAAAGAAGCTAATCAGGGCACTTATCAACTTAAGGTTCAAACTTGTCATCAGAAAACCCAGAAGACCTTTAGCTTCCAGGCAAAGAAGAAGGAGAGGATTAGATGTTCTTGCAAAAGTCTCTGAGTTTATGGAATAAGTTGCATGAGGACATGCAAGAAGTCAGCAATGGGGGTATGTTGAGCCCCAAGATTGTGCTTTCTTTCATCTTAATTTACCTCATTTTCCTTTATCCATTGTTATCCCAGACCCAAATGATCAATGAAATTAGTTAAAATTACTTTTAGAATGATTAACATGGCTAACTTGCTAAGTTTTGTGATTTTGTCATTGTAAGGCATTTTGACCGGAACTAGCTGCAGAATGCAGACATTCAGTAGCTAACCGGAAATTTTGCAGCTGTCTTCACGTTCAAGCATGTTCCAGGTGTCCTCTCAGGAAAAGCCACACATGGGTATATTCCAAATTATGTCCTCATTGTTCATTGCTCACCATGAAGACTGAACCGAATTATGGACGTGGTTTTGGTACGTGGGAACTCATTCAAGGAGGCAGACTTCTAATAGGACTGTCCTAGTCCATATTTTCTTTGTTCCTTTACGCTGCCATATTTAGAGTCCTAGTACGATTTTGATAAGCAAAGAAAATGATCCCCGTATTGTTGCAAGTTCTGTTATGTAGATTTGTTATAAAAGAACTTGGGAAACCGAGAGACAAGCTCTAGATTTTGCTTAGATTTTATGTATTGACTGCTATATTTCTGAAGATCGAGACTACTCTGTTGCAAGTTATTTTTCCTTTAATGAAGAAGACAACATTTCTTTGAACACGTTGAGTTGATTTTGAGTTAGATTCTGTCTGGTGGTAGAGGGCGCCTGCCTCTTGCACGGCTTTACTTTCGTAATCTAGATAAGTATCTTAGTCGTTTTCACGTTTTTGAAGTTTGAGTTCATAGTTAATTTCATTAGCCACTATAGCTATACTTGTTCTAATAAACTCTTCCAAAAGATCATGATAATGAATGGGAAATGGCTGTAGTGTTGTAGGATTTATTTGTAATTTCTTTTGTTCATTATCACAGTTGAACTTATACTAAGAAAACTCTTCCAAAAAATCCTTATGATGTCTAAGGCATGACTGTGATACTGAATGTTTCAGTTGTTTGTTTGCACTAAGTAGCATAGCTGATCTTACTCTTAAAACGGTCTTCCAAAATATCATAATGATGGGTAGGAGATAGCTGTGATGTCTTAGTTTTTAAATTTCTTTCAGTCTTTATGTTTTCATTTGCACTGAATTGTACATCCAAGATTGTTCTAGTAAGCTCTTCCAAAATGCCATTCATGATGGACAAAACAGGCTGTAGAATCCCATAGATTAATGCATGATAACTTAGTTAGGGTACTCCGGAGTCAAATTGCATTCAATTCATGCTCTTCTATTTTGTTTTAAGTTTGATAATGGCTTGTTAGTTCAACACTGTTTTAGACTAGTGACATCTTAGTTCAGTTTTAGCTTAGCTCATTGTATTTTCTTTCCACATTTAGTTGTCATCCATTGCATATCGGATTACATTAGTTGTTAAACTTAAACAATACAACCTTCATTATTTACAAAATCTCTTTTGTTCTAAATCCATAATTGACTCATAATCATAAGAACATAATACAGTATCATCTCAAGGCCTGAAGTACTTTTGCAACTTCTTCATAAACAAAGCCTTTCCTCGAAAGTCTACTTTAAAAAGAAATCTATAACTTTTGAATAAGGTTTAGTGATGTTAAACTAAGTTGCAGAATAGAATTAGGAGCTAGTCTTAGAGTAGAGATCTTATGATGTTAACAATATTTTTCTCCAAATATGTTTCAACAAATCTTTAATCATGGATAAAATTTTGTATCATTATAAGCTGATTGTTTAATTGTTTAGTTAGGAGAATTTGTATACTTAGCTGACCATTTCTCAAGCTCTCCCAAAATACCTTTGATGAAAGAATTGGACAAGTTAAGTTTATGTTTTGATTCATTTTCTTGAAGTCATTATCAAGCTTTGTATTCTGCTTAGTCATAGTTTAGGGTTGATTCTGTTTCAGTATTTGCATTTGCATTTGTCATTTTTCATCAACCAATTAGGCTTCACTATGTTTTAACCAGTAGCTTCTTTCCACTAGCTTTTTAGTCATTTTCCTTGTGAACATAAAAACCATCAAAAGACCAAAAACATCATAAATCATCATAAAAGACCAAAAGCATCATAAAACACTAAACACAACGCATTAGGAGACAAACACCTAGGCACATACAGTGCACTTCACTTCAGCAGTTTACCAACCCTGGTTGACAATTAAATGAACTCAATTTAGGAGACTAGGTTGAGCACAAACAGGTTCCATGAAAATGTGAATTTTTATGGACTTTATACCTCTTTTTGGCCTCGACTGTGCGGGCGATGAAGGCTAACCTCTGCGATCCTCGCGTAGAAGGAAATATTCACGCAAGTCCTCCGCGCTTGGTGAAGGATTTGCACGATGATTCGCACACCTATATCTGATACATATGCATGATCATCATGCCTGACCTATGCAAAGACATTATGATGTTTAAAAATTTTATAAAAAAATTAACTTTTTGGGTTTTAGTCACTGATTTTTGGTTTTTCTCTGGTGACGGGATGTTGTAGTGTGAGAGATACTGGCCTGATCTTTGAGAAGCTATGGCCTAATACCTTGGTGCTTGGGGGATTTTAGCACAATATGGTTTGCTAAAATTTCTAAGGAACAACCTGTTGAAGTCACAATATGGTCTACTTCGATTTTTGGTCCGTTGTGAGAACATGAGATGGCGTGTTATGGTGTTGAGTCGTAGAGACATCGTCATCTAGCTGGAGATGGAAATTTACTTCGTGACTAGTTTACTGCCTTAGGGTGAGGTTCTTCCACACCCACTCCCGGCTGTGGGAGTGAACATCTGCCGCTAGGCTCAGTATCATTGGGGTCTTGATGCAATTACATAGGGATGTGTATGTATCAGCCTTGTAATATATTTAGCTGAGAGGGGTGCCTTGGCGATGATAGCTTTCCTGAAAAGGTCATCATTGCCTAATAGGGCTCAGGTCCACACATTACAGTCTTGTAGCGGCTTCGGCCCGATCACTTATATGAATCGGCTTTCCATGTCTGCTAGAGCATGGTGACACAACTGGGCAAGGCCTAGAGGGGCACCTCTAAGATCTTCACCTATGCGAGCATCCTCTCTAGTATCATGTATAAGAGGGTGGTGATGCTTAGAAATTTTGTGGCAGTGCCCCTAAGTCCTCCTAGGGATCCTCGAATGTGGTGGTGGGCACCCGTGATACCTCGAGGTGGAGCAGGTGAGGCTGTTTGCTATTGGGATGCGACCATTGAAGCATGGTTCGAGTCGAACCCTGTTACACTAAAATTTGTCACCATGACATTTAACTGTCTATATGGGTTCATAATTACCTATTTATTTCTCCCTTAGATGTCTAAAATCATAAAGTTCCTAAATCAAGTCTTGGAATTGGGAAAAAGCTCATTAAAACCCTAAAAAGCCTATGTCCACACTTTTCCTAGTAATTTCTTGCGGTACCGTGGTTTATTGCTCTAAAAACTGCAGCACATCCCACACGTTCTTCTCTTTAAAACTGTGGACCCCCGTAAAAGGTAAAATAAAAAGAAAAGTAAGCTCTAGAAGCCTATTTGGTCGAATATTCTCCCATCTGGGGCCTTCTAGAAGCACTATCTGGTCGAGCTTTGCCCCTTCCATTCATAAACCTTTATCCCTTCATAAATGGAGCTATCCCGTGGTTTTTGGAGCTAAAATCCCATGATGAGAGGGATTTATCCCTTCTTTATTGGAACTGAAACTACCTTCCTTCAACTATAAATTGAGACCATGTTTGAGTCTCAAGGGTAATTAGAACTTGGTATTTTTTAGGTGAATTGCTGAAGAAATTATACTCTCCACATTTGGCATCATTGGAATGAGAGAGATTACATACTCATGGCCATATTTTCGTTCTAATTTAGAGAGTTTAAGTCTTGTCAAACTAAGGAAAATGGTTGTTCAGGACCCCAGAAGAACCTGTACAAACATCAAGGCGTCAAGGTTGTAACGTTTCTTCTTTTCATTCAAAGTTAATACAGATGGATTCTATTTTCTCATTAAGTTGTTCATGTATCTTTTGAATAATTTAATTCTTGGATTCCTCGATCACTAAGATAAATTATTTCTTTTGAATTATCATATCTTGCAAATGCTTTTGATCCCTTTCGCTTGTATTTGATTGCAGATCTTATACTTTGGATTGATATCTTCTGGAGCGATTAGATTGAAGATCGAATAAGAATTGGACTTCAGGTAAGAGCATCTCTCTATAGTTAGTTAATAATTCTTAAGCATAATTGTCTAGAGAAAATGGTCTACATTTTTCTGTTTGTTTCTAGATATCCTTAGGATACTAGGGAGATCTCTCTTATCCACAAGAGGGATCTGTCCATCTAACAAACCCGCAAATGTTTCTGGAGTACCCATACTCAAGGATGGAATTGCTTGGGGACCTAGATATGGGTCTTCCTGCTGGTTACGCATGGGGCCCAGAAGGTATGAACTTTGATGTTTTTCTGCATTTTTTAGGATTTTATCATGTATATATTTATGTAATATTTGAAATTTTACATCTGTTTATTGGAATATTAGAGTTCTTAATTATTTTTCTTAACTAAGTAAATAAATAGGTGGAGGGACCCATAACCCCTTAAGATGAATAAATCCACTCCTAATATTGTGAATATTGTTAGTTAGCTCATAAATCTACATCATGGAATAGTGGAGAAGCTTATTAATGAATCAAAGAGTGGGGACCAAACATCATTAATAAGAAAGAACATGGAGGGATGAAGGAGTCACAGAATATCTAGGAGGAATCAAAGTAATATCATAGAGTAATAAATGATGAGATGATGGAGGAAGTGGTGCGTTAGTGCACACATGATGGAGAGGGTGAACATTAAATGCATAGATCATGGAGATCATGGAGAGACAATGCAGTCAACGTGGAGATCTATCTCCACATGTGCAACACAGTTATTAGGTTTGCCAAGGCATGGGAAGGCTAACAATCTATATAATTAATATGAAGGAAACATTAGAGGGAGGCTTTGTATTATTTATTTTATATATGTTTAGATCTAGATTTGTCATTTGACATTTCTATGCATGCTTATGCTATTTAGCTAAGTCTGTAGTGATGTTTAGCACATGGTATTCCCGAGTGGGAATCCCACCGTTACCCACAAGGGACTTCGAGTGCCTACTCTAGGAGGGTTATTATAAGCTATCATTCATCATCAGGCGTTGGTGCCACATTGTTCCTACTTTTTTCAGCTCGTACATCTTCAGAAATAATGCATTTCTGCATCAGGGTTTGAGAGGAGGAGGTTGTCCTTCAGTATTTCAACTGAGGAATTAGTAAGGGGTTCATACTTTCACCTTGAGCTTCAACGTCAGTCTTCCATCATTTCAGATCTGTATCTAGTATCAAGCCAAATATATCATGCCTCCATGCGTCAACAATCCCATCAAGGATTTTGCAGTCCATTCCTATAGATCCTTTGGAGGAGGGAATTTTCCAGTACTGCAGTTGGAAATCCTGTGAGGAATATTTCCCTCACTTTGTATGTATTATTTACATCATTATTGAGCTGAGTATGCATATTTTGCAGCAGGAAACAATCTATCCCTCCTAGAAAACACAATTTTTCTAGTTGTTGTGTATGAAGCAATTTTCATCTTGAGAGGAGGAAGAAGAAGATAGATCTCAAGCCTCTAGCTTGGAGACCTGAACGAGGGATCAAACCTCAAAGCATAGATCTGATATAAAACACATTTTAGCCATCTTACATCAGTTTATGCTTCAAATTTTCATAACCCAGCATTCAAGGGATCAAACCCTAGGAGGGTGAATTTATGATCTTCTTAGATCTGGATTTCCTTTCTGGGTTATCTTGGGTTTCCATAATAGTGCCCAAATATGAAATATTGGCATATTTAGAGCTCCATAACACCATATATCTGCATTTCCCTTTCATCTAGTAGTTGTAAGATTATCATCAACTGAAGGGACAATGCTGTATACAACTTCCAGCAGCTCCAGTTACATAGTGCCTACTTTGACATGATTTCAGGGTCATTGTAGGCCACTTCCTTGGCTTGAGTGCTTCTATTTTATGACTGTTGTATCTATTATCCATATCCACATGTCCATATATGTTTTTATCATAAATTATGTGTACATAATCTATTTGTACAAATACTGTGTTTCTGTATTACTGCATTCTCCCTTTTTGGATATTACAATGGTATCAAAGCATGATCTTTGGCTCAAATTGTGGAAATTCTTGACAACATATGAAAAGTATATAGTAGAGATCTGTAAATAATGGAGGGATTAATTTATGTTGCATATCTATTTATAACTATAAAGGATCTCTCCAAGGAGATCAATGAAATTAAGAGAAAAAGGAAAAGAGAAACCTCAAGAAGGTTTTAGAATGAAGAAGGTCCCAGTACTTCTTATCAACAACAAAGAACACTAGAGAATCATAGATCTCCTCAAATATCTACTATGCCAAATTTATTTGAAGAGGAAATTGAATGGTATGGAGATAGAAGAAATATGGAGCCTAAAACTCATGAGACTCTAAGTGATTATCTCAAAGATTACAAATCTTGGTCTAGAGAATTCAAGGAGAATCTAACTCTCCAACAGTTTTTCCAACTAAAGGAAGAACAAATATCCTACAACAGTAATAGAAGGAAGAGGCACAATAGATTATATTTGCATAAATTTGATGGATCTTCCTCGAGCACTCCAAAGGCTTGGAGGAAAGATTTAGATGAATTATTCAGGACACATCATGTAGCTGAGAAATAGGTTGTTTAGATTGCAGCTCTTCACCTACAAGGTGAGGCAAATGAATGGTGATTTGGTCACATGGAGCATGAAAAGGTGACTAAATATTCAGACTTCTTTTAAAGGATAAGGAAGAAGTTTTATAGAATAAAACCAAACAAATTTCACAAAGAGACATTTCCTAAGAAGTCAAAGGAGAATTTCATTCTTGTCACTCTGGACAAAGAGTCACTACATCCACCACCATTTGTAGAAGTGCTTGTATCTTGAGGAGAGACACTTACATATTTGCAAGGTAGTCTTAAGATTTTAACAAATAGAGTCCCATGCATGATTCAAGAGATTCATGAGGAATAGGAGGTAGATTCCATCTCTAGTACATTGACAGAAGAGCATCCATCACTCTTACTAGTAGTTCGAGAGATCATTGCACCGGATGAAGGAAATATTTTGGTCTACAAGATGTTCCCCAAAATCAATTGGTCTAAGGTTTGTAATAATTTCAATCGCATATTGTTTCAGTACATATTATTGAAGCTTATGGGGACATTCCATCAGGGCCATTTAATAACCAAGGATTAAAGCAACATGTTGATTTGAAGCGGCAACCTATCACTGTGCAGAGGAACCTTGATCTGATCAAGGAAAAGATGCAGAGCTATCCCAACTTTTCATTTTTCATCTACACTCAACCCTTTGAGTTGATTTGTGGAGTTTTAGAATATGGGACGAGTATGATCCTATGTACAATGCTTGGCTATGAGTTCAGCATTGTTCCTTGCCATGAGACAATAGATACATCGTTGTCAATAAGAAATAGTGATGAGAAGAGGATCCATTAATTGTTGGAGCATTCCAATGGTACCTTCACTCATGAATAATGGGAGAATCAGATGATAGATGATAGACATCTTGATATGGGAAATATTTTTCCTTTCCCTGATGACACTTTCTCAATGAGCATCTCACTGATCAAAGAGAGACTTATGCCTACAACATATTCAGAACCTTATGGGTTTTGGAGGGCCAATGATGAAAGAATCTCATGGAGAGATCTCATGGGAGGTGCACTTCAACGTATCATGGAGTGCAAATTTCTTCAACATTTTGAGGAGGTTGGTGTCATACAATGGGAGGATACCAAGTTTTTGTAGTACGAGATCCAACACCCACATTGGGTTCAATAGATGATGATGTGGAGCAAGAGGTTGCAAAGCCACTTGTAGAACTATGAGACATGCCGTCAAGAAGCTTGGCTACGCTGGTTGCTCTTGGGTGAGTATGGTTACTACCCAACAACACACATTTCTATGATCCATGCCTTGCAAAAAACTAATGTAATGAAGGAGGAGGCATGGCTGCACTAGCTTCTCTTGGGTGAGTATGGTTACTACCCAATGGCTCATATTTCTTTGACTCATGACTTGTATATCAATGATAAAATGCAACAAAAGAAGGCATATTTAATTTGGTTGTTGTTAAGAGAGTTTGGCCATCACATGACATCTCCCATGTGTATGTGTTTTGTATTGTTTGGAATATGGCATAACACTCTCATGATGTGTGATAATGGAGTTTGTTTGTATTGGGATGATATGACATTCCACATGTCAATCAATGTGTTATTTCTTCACGATTCACATAATGATGTGAAGAGGCAGCAAGAGGTATTGTTGCTATGGTTACTCTTGGGAGAGTTTGGGTTGACACACTCCCCTACCTTGCATGTTAATGATGGAGGATGGTGGAAAGAGTTATTCCTTCGATGGCTCTTATTGGGAGGTGTGGACACCATACTTGTTATGATGATGATGTGGTGGGGTAGTAGGATACTTTATTGTGTTGGATTCTCTTGAGAGAATATGGCCAACCCACTTGGTAAGGATGGTATGGTGTGGTAGAAATAAGATTTGTTGCAATGGATTCTATTGGGAGAATATGGTTTTACATCTCCTATGTCTATCCATATGTCTCTACTTCTTATTTTACACAATTTTGGGATGATGCCTGGATCAAACAAGGCCACCAGGGCTAAAGATGAAAGCATGGAGAGACATAGTCTACTTCATGAAGCATGGTATTGAGGAATGTTTTCTGAATTGGGGCTTTCCTTTTGTGGAATGAACCACTTCATTTCATGTATCTCATGTATTGATGATGATGTTGGGCAGCATGTGGTTGTCTCTTGGTACTTCAGTTAGGATGAAGGACATATAACTACATAGTTGGGGGTCACTCTAGTCATTCTAGAGTGAAAACTTTGGAGATGGGCATGCACAACATATTGAAGCAAATGGGGAGGCCTTCGTTCTGACAATGCCATTTGGAAGGGGATAGATGGTTGGAACATCTACTTTTTGCAGTTTCTTAAGGTCAAGCAAAATTTTGGCAGGGAGGACTGTAATATTCTAAATTTTACATATGTTTATTGGAATATTAGAGTTCTTACTTATTTTTCTTAACTAAGTAAATAAATTGGTGGACGGACCCATAACCCCTTAAGATGAATAAATCCACTCCTAAGAGTTTGAACATGGTTAGTTAGCTCATAAATATACATCATGGAATAGTGGAGAAGCTTATTAATGAATCAAAGAGTGGGGATCAAACATCATTAATAAGAAAACATGGAGAGATGAAGGAGTCAAATAAGATATAGGAGGAATCAAATTAAGATAATTGAGAAATAAATGATTAGATGATGGATGAAGTGGTGCATTAATGCACTCATGATGGAGAGGGTGAACATTAAATTCAGAGATCATGGAGATCATGGAGAGACAATGCAATCAACATGGAGACCTATGTCAACATGTGCAGCGTAGTTATGAGGTGACTGAAGAATGGGAAGGCTCAAAATCTATATAATGAAGATGAAAGCAACATTAGAGGGAGGATTTGTATTAATGATTTGAGATATGTTTATATCTAGATATTTCATTTGAAATTTCTATGCATACTTATGTTGTTTATCTAAGGTTACAGTGTTGTTTAGCACAATTTGTTCCCAAGTAGGAATCCCACCCTTACCCACAGGGGACTTCAAGTGCCTACTCTTGGAAGGTTATTATGAGCTACCATTCATCATCATGAATTGGTTCCACATTGTTCTTAATTTAAGTAGCCCATACATCTTTAGAAATAATTCATTTTCGCTTTAGGATTTGAGAGGAGGAGGTTTTCCTTAAGTATCTCAGTTGAGGAACCGGTGAAGGATTAATCCTTTCACCTTGAGCTTCAAGATAAGCCTTCCATCACTTCATATCAGTATTAGGCATCAGGCAAAACATATCACACCTCGATGCAGCAGCAGTCCCATGAAGGATTGCGTAGTCCATTCCTGTATATCCTTTGGAGGAGGGAAGTTTCCAGTACTTCAGCTGGAAATCCTGTGAGGGATATTTCCCTCACCTTGTGTGTATTATTTCCATCATTATTGAGCTTAGTAGACATGTTTTTCAGCAGGCATAAATCCGTCTCTCCTAGACAACACAATTTTTCCAGTTGTTGTGTATGCAATAGTTGTCATCTTGAGAGGAGGAAGAAGAAGCTTGATATCAAGGTTCTATTTTGGAGATCTGAAGGAGGGATCAACCCTCAAAGAATATATTTCATCTACAACACATTTTAGCCATATTACATCATTTTATGCTTCATATCTACTTAACCCAACATTTAAGGGATCAAACCCTAGGAGGGTGAATTTATAATCTTCTTAGATCTCAATTTTATTTTTGGGTTATCTTGGGTTTCCATCATAGTGCCCAGATCTCCAAAACACCATAGACCTGCATTTCCCTTTCATCCAACAGCTATAAGATTATCATCAGTTGAAGGGACAATGTAGTATACAAGTTCCAGCAGCTCCAGTTACGCAATGCCTACTTTGGCATGATTTTAGGGTCATTCTAGGCCACTTCCTTGGCTTGAGTGCTTCTATTTTATGCACTATTGTATCTCTTATCCATCTCCACATAATAAAATGGCTCACCTATTCTGTCTATATCTGTGTTGATCATAACTTATGTGTACATAATCTGTTGTTACAAATATTGTGTTTGTGTATTATTTCACTCTCCCTTTTGGGATATTACAATTTATATGTCTCTTATGGTGACACTAATACCATTTTTGTTTTTCTTGTAGCTGTGGGCTTAGCAAGGAATTCTACTTCCTGCTTGGTGGGACATCAACTTTTGAGGAGGGTTCTAGGTAGGGCTTGTCAGGCCCATATTGGGGGGCAGGGAGGTGTTGGAAGCCCTTTAGGGGAGGGCAGAATTGCTGAATCTACTGGAGGGGATGTTGCCCTTTGTTACACAACAATTTGTCACCGTCCTTACAATTCCCCATCCCGCATAATTGGAGGGCTCATTCCGTGACCTGTGAGCAGTGACATAACTTGAAAAAACTTTCATGGCATTCCCCTAAACATGTACTTTCATTGCCCTGAAGACAAATCCTTGTGAAAAACCCTAAAAACACCCCTTTTTGCATTGGCATGGGTATCCAGTTCAGTACCCACACCAATGGGGGAAATCCTTCAAAGAGGGCACGCTAATTAGCGCTCTATCCCAGAGTCGCACTCACGCCAGCCATTTTAAGGAGTTTTTTTTTTTAAATAAATGGCAGAAGTTTCGTCCTAACTGATCCAGAAACTGGTATCTAATTTGAGTTGGGAGGTTTGGCTCCGGATCTCCATGTAGAGGAAGTGGTTTGCCACCTCTCATGGAAGCTTCCTTGAGGATAAGGCCAATCCCATGATTATAGGGATCCCAACTCCCCTTCCTCCATCTATAAAAGCTTGCTCATCTCATTTGCAAGCTAGTCTCCAAGTTCCTAAGAGCCATCAGAGCCTTATGCTGCAAGAGACTTGATTCATTCCCTTAAGGCCAAATCCAAGCAAGGAGATCATTGTCGAGACATCCGAAGAGAGAGGTTTGTCATATCCTTAACAGGCTTTTTCGAGACGTGTTCTGCTGGCGACCCTCCGAAGGAGAATTCAATGTCAGAGCTATGGTTGTATTCTTCTTTGATTAATTAATGATAAGCAACTATTGGTTATGGTTCCACTCTTGTTGCTGAATATGATGATGAGTTATGTCTTCTCTGACTGACATATAGTTGGATATACTGGATGTTACGCTTGCATTTGTTTGTTTCTAGCGTGTGCAAGTGTCCGATCACGGAGATCGTGAGGATTGTGATCTGCCAGAGCTAAGGAACGAGAGCGCTACTTTCTCTACAAGCAACAACGTTGGATTCCAGGTAAGCCTTCATCGTTGGTTGGTTTATTTGCAATTAGGAACCTACACTATAGCGTGAACGATTGTTGCTAGATCCGGTATGGGCTAGTAGGGATCACCTCTGTCCGCAGAGGGGATTTACCTCCACAAAAAATTGGCGACTCCACTGGGAAATCGGTCAACATCTATTCTCAATCCCCCTGGCTCGGCAAGGCTGACTCGCCTGATCCTCTTAAAGATATTTTCCCTTCTAATGAAGCCATTATTGAAACAATGTCTCTTGAGGAGCTGCCTTGGAGTGATGGACATCATTGTTCCTCATTCATGCCTAGCTTGGGGGAAATGTCAGATTGTCTAGAGCGTTTTGCATCTCAGGTTCCCACTCCACCTCTTCAGATGCCCATATTGACACATGAGGTGCTTTCAGAGGGAAACCTGAGCAACATCACTCAAACCATTCCAATCGACATCTCCGTTAAACTAGGGATATTTGAGAACATACACATGGGAGTGACTTGTTCTCTTGATGAGATACGAGTCTATGCTGATATTTTTTGAGAATTCAGAGACGTGTTTGCCTGGTCCTATGAGGAAATTCCTGGGATTGATCCCAGCATAGTAGTGCATGAGATTCCTACCTATCCTGGTGCGAAACCTGTGCGCCAACGCCTACGCCCGGTGCATCCTCGCAAAGCCACTGCCATTAAAGAAGAAGTTGAAAAAATTCTGAACGCAGGCTTCATTTATTTGATTCCCCTCACAGAATGGGTCTCTAACATTGTCCCTGTAGATAAGAAATAGGGTACTATAAGAGTTTTTGTTGATTACCAAGATATTAATCGGGCCTGTCCAAAGGAAAATTACCCCACTCCTTTCATAGATCAAATCATTGACGAATGTGCTGGGAGTGAAATTTATTCCTTTATGGATGGCTTTTCTGGGTATAATCAGATAAATATTCTACCCGTTGATCAACATAAGACTACATTCATCTGTCCGTGGGGTACTTTCGCTTATAAAAAGCTCCCGTTCAGCTTAAAAAATGCTGGAGCCACTTTCTAGAGTGTTATGTCTTATGCTTTCCATGACATACACCATATCGTTCAGCCTTATCTAGATGATTTGCCAGCTCACTCAGCTCGGTGAGAGGACCACCCAGAACACCTCCGCTAGATTTTCCTTCATTTTCGACGCTATAATATCCGGCTCAATCCTCATAAATGCATATTTTGCGTGGATTCTGGCCATCTTTTGGGGTTCATAGTCTCCAAGGATGGGATTCGCCTTGATCCCCTAAAGGTCGAAGCCATTGTCAATCTCCCATCACCATATTCGTTATATCAATTGCAGAGTCTATAGGGAAAAGCTAACTTCCTACGATGCTTTATACCGAACTACGCAGAAGTGGCCAAAGGATTCACGCGTCTTTTAAATCAGAACATTCCCTTTCATTGGGATGAAATTGCTCAACAATCCTTTGAGAAGCTTAAGACATTACTGGTTAATGCTTCATTGCTTCGGCCTCCAAACTATCACCGTGATTTCACTCTATACTTGGCTGTCGCGTTTAGCACCATAGCTATGGTTCTGG
Organism: Pinus albicaulis; assembly: GCA_034641835.2. Classification (NCBI taxonomy): domain Eukaryota; kingdom Viridiplantae; phylum Streptophyta; class Pinopsida; order Pinales; family Pinaceae; genus Pinus; species Pinus albicaulis. The sequence continues at coordinate 644,022,490 of CM076572.1, forward strand.
TCCAGGATGAAGATGATGGCAACGAACACGTTGTTTACTATCTATCACGGAATCTTCTTGACATGGAAACATGTTACGCTCACGTCGAGAAGCTAGCTTTAGCAGATGTACAAGTTGTTCGTACCATAACCGAATGGATCAGGCGAGTCGTCCTTGCCGAGCTAAGGGGATTGAGAATAGATGTCTAAAGCCATGCTTGAAGGATGCTCGAAGGACCGGGTCTAGCAACAATCATTCACACTATAGTGTAGGTTCCTAATTGCAAATAAACCAACCAGCTATGAAGGCTTACCTGGAATCCAATGTTGTCGCTTGTAGAGAAAGTAGTGCTCCCGTTCCTTAGCTCCGGAAAATCACAATCCTCATGATCTCCGTGATCAGACACCTACACACGCCAGAAAAAAACAAACGCAAGCGTAAAATCCAGTATATGCAACTATATTTCAGTCGGAGAAGACATAACTCATCATCATAATCAACAACAAGAGTGGAACCATAACCAATAGTCGCTTATCATTAATCAATCAAAGAAGAATACAACCATAGCTCTAATGCTGAATTCTTCTTCGGAGGGTCGCCAGTGGAACATGTCTCGAAAAATCCTGTCGGGGATAGGACAAACCTCTCTCTTTGAATGTTTTAACAATGATCTCCTTGCTTGGATTTGGCCTTAAGGGAATGAATCAAGGCTCTTGCAGCAGAAGGCTCTGATGGCTCTTGGGAACTTGGAGATTAGCTTGCAAATGAGATGAGCAAGCTTTTATAGATGGAGGAAGGGGAGTTGGGATCCCTATAATCATGGGATTGGCCCTATCCTCAAGGAAGCTTCCATGAGAGGTGGAAAACCACTTCCTCTACATGGAGATCTGGAGCCAAACCTCCCAACTCAAATTAGATACCAGTTTCTGGATCAGTTAGGACGAAAATTCCGCCATTTATTTCTAAAAAACACTCCTTAAAATGGTTGGCGCGAGTGCGACTCTGGGACAGAGCGCCAATTGGCGTGCCCTCTTTGAAGGATTTCCCCCATTGGCGTGGGTATTGAACTGGCTACCCGTGCCAATGCAAAAAGGGGTGTTTTTATGGTTTTTCACAAGGATTTGTCTTCAGGGAAATGAAAGTACATGTTTAGGGGAATGCCATGAAAGTGTTTTCAAGTTATGTCATTGCTCATAGGTCACGGAATGAGCCCTCCAATTGTGTGGGATGGGGAATTGTAGGGAAGGTGACAAATTGTTGTGTAACAGATGCCCCCTAAAGCATGAGGCCTGAGAGAGAGAGAGAGGGGTGAAATGCTTTACGAGAACGTGTCCAATTGAAAACACCGCCGTCGGAAAACTTGCGTAGAGAAGTACAACTGATGTCTCAAATACATGATATATACGTGGTATGGGCACAACCATCCATAACAGAGTATGTAATGACCCAGATCCAAGGCATGGACGTAGCCATCCAGTGAGGATTGGTAAGTAGACTCAGGTATGGTCGTAGCCATCCAATCAATGAGTCATGTAACTAATCATAATAATCCACAAAATCGTAGCCTGGATTATAACAGATATAATCCAGGGTCTTGCGATCCATCTCGACCCGAAAAAAGTACAAGTTCAAGCATGCGAATATGTGAGCTGAAGTCGAACATGCAAGAACATCATCTGATTACCAGCCAATAATGAAAGCTGTTAACAGACGCGATAGGTACCACCATTAATGCCCATGGTCGTCATGGTACTACAAGTACAATCTACAGCATTTGAACAATAAGCTGACGTTGAACACCCGCAGAATCACTCGATTGGAGGCCAATGATGAAAACCTCATGTCGAATGGGAAGAACTTGCCATTGAGGCATGTAGGATCTAAGGTACCAGAAGGGAGTCTCTATATAAGCTTCCTGGATAATGAGCTGAAGTAGACAGGAAGTGACCTTGATCAAAGGTGGGCCATAGTGTTTCCCAAATCATCGACATGAGACAGAGGAACATAAAGTATTTTGTGAATCAGGATCAGATGAGAATCAGAGGAAGGTTGATACTTGTAGAGGTCAACTTCTCTTGAACATATAAATGGCACGACAGTGAGTTTGGCAGCATTTGAAATCAACGGATCAGAGGTCATAGCGATGAGGCAAAGAGCAGATGAGAGGTCAAAAGGATTACCCAAACCCATGGAGGCAAGTGGAAAATGAGATGAGATGTCCCCAACCCGACACGAATGCAGACAGGTGCCATGTTCAAGAGAAACATACTCCCGACACGATAATGATTGTGGTTCCATTTTCCCCACCATTTCTAGCGAGTACCCCAATTATTTTGATAACAAGCTTGAAGGGGATAGCATATGCTTGTAATATAAGTTTTTCCTTCGACCAAATCCATCCTAGTACATTTAATGAGCCCTAGGAAGGAGGAACTCAGATACCGTCATTACGACTGAATCCAATGTCATCAGGGTTTAACGAGTCTGACAGAGGAAGAACTCAGCATCTTTTCATGTTTAGAGAGTCTGAAAATACAGCGGAAAAGTAAACTCCAACATTCCCTTTTCGTAAATAGTTCCTCAGATCCGAAAAGGTAGAAAACTATGTCCGAGGAAACCTCCTAGTCGTGATAGGCTAGGGTATTCCTTTTTCGTAAATAATCTATCCCAACCCGAAAAAGGGGTAAACGTATACTGGGTAGATTTCGTTTCGTGTCCACTTTAACGAGATCGAAATGACAAGGAACTCAACAATCTTTTCATGTTTAGAGAGTCAGAAAAGAGCTGAAAGATGACTCCAAAATGACTTTTTCGTGTATTCACCGAGTCTGAAAAAGTATAAAATACAACTCGTGTCACCGTTTAAGTTGCGTGGAAACCTGTTGATGCACATAAAGGCAAGTGTAAAATCCATTTTCAACAAAACATATCAAAATATTAATAAAAAATGACTTTTAAAACCTAATTAGATTTCAAAAGTTATAAATAAGTCTCAAATGGTAAAAACAAAATTACTTTTACTATTTACCTCATTGGAGAGCAACAATGGTCCATTTTGTGTGCAAACTTCTGACGGCGAATACGACTAATCCGGGCTACCATTCAGTTCCCTGTTTGTTCCAGGTAATAGGCATTTCCCTAAGCTCCATTTCAATCCATTTTTTATATGCTTTTATTATGTATTATACTTCTGGGAGAGGCTGAAAGAGTCTTGAATGACTGTCACAGTGGCGCCTATGGCGGTCACATGTCTGGATATGCCACCGCCAAGAAGATTCTCCGTGCGGGTTACTTCTGGCCGTCAATATTTAAAGACTGTATTGTTGCAGTCTGCAAATGTCACATGTGCCAATTTTTTCAGTGCAAGATGTGCGCGCCACCCCTCCCTCTACATCATGTCATTACCGTCGGCCCTTTTTCAAAATGGAGCATTGATTTTATGACGTGTAACCCTCATTCGGCTGGGGGGCATGCATATATAATCGTCGTTGTCGACTACTATACTAAGTGGGCCGAAGCGATGCCTACACTAGCCACTGATGGTAAGACAGCTACCCAATTTATCTTCAACCATATTATTGCATGTTTCGGGGTCCCTCAGGCCATTGTTACCGATCATGTTACTCACTTTCGAGATTACATGATGGCTAAGCTGACATCAAGATTGGGCTTATGACACGATAGCTCAACGCTATATTACCCCTACGAAAATGGCCAGGTTGAGGCTGTGAACAAGGTTTTGATCACAATCCTCCACTCCAAAAAGAGAAGAAAAGAGATATAAACACCTTATAAATGAGCCACTTCGAGGGGGCAACCTCCAATACATTACATAAATGAAAAATTCTTGGATGATCCAATTTACAAAAGCTCCTTTCTATATATAGGAGTCCATGGGGCCATAATGTAATCCTAGTGGGCCACAATGTAATCCTAGCCGACCTAACAATAATAATTTAAGGGCACAATAATAATAAAATGGGGGTTACAAGGATACAATAATAGCAATAAGGGGGTTACACTAACAAAAATAAGGGACTATACTAGTAATATAGGGACCTAACATGCCCCTCTCCTTCAAAAAAGTGTTGTCCTCAACACTTGAGTAGCTCTGGGTGCTTCTGTATAAAATTCTCATCCTCCCATGTAGAATCTTCAGTGCGTAAGTTCTTCCACTTGATGAGATATTATGAAATTGATTGATTCCGTAGTTGTTGAGTTCTTGTTTCTGTGACCGCTTCAGGTTCCAATATGATTTTTCCTTCCTCATCAAGTTCAGGTAATATTTTTTGAACTGGAATATTTTCACCGATAACCTTCTTTAAGCAGGAAACATGGAAAATTGGATGTACTCGGGAAGAAGCAGGAAGCTCCAATTTGTATGCCATAGTACCAATATTTTGCAACACCTTGTAAGCACCATAGTACTTTGGCGATAATTTACTATCCTTCTTTGCTTTCTTGAGGGACATTTGTTTGTATGGTTGTAGCCGTAAAAAAACCCAATCTCATACATCAAAACTTCTCTCGCTGCGATGTTGATCTGCCTGTTGTTTCATTCGATTTTGTGCCAAATTCATGTTATCCTTTAAGAGTTGGAGAACTTCTTGCTGATGCTCAATGTGATCTTCCACTGCTTGAACCTTCGAATTTTCCCTTAAAGATGATGTGATGGATGGTGGATGATATCCATAAAGTGCCATAAATGGCGTCATTTTTGCTGCAGTATGGAAGGAAGTGTTATACCACCATTCAGCAAGAGGTAACCACTTGACCCATTGCGTTTGTTTATCATATACAAAACAACTAATATATCCTTCCAAACATCTATTTACTATCTCAGTTTGACCATCGGATTGAGGATGATAAGATGAGCGATGAGCTAATTGAGTACCCAAACAAGAAAATACCTCCATCCAAAAATTTCCAGTAAAAATGGGATCTCTGTCACTCACAATAACCCTTGGGCTTCCATGTAGCTTTTGAATTCTATCCATAAATGTAGTAGCAACTGTACTTGCTTTAAATGGATGACATAATGCACAAAAGTGTGCATAATTCGTAATTCTATCAACTACCACCATGATGACACTCTTTCCTTCGGACTTAGGTAAACCTGTGATAAAATCCATTGAAATCTCCTTCCAACGTTGACTTGGAATGGATAAAGGTTGTAGAAGTCCTGGGGTATTAATTGTTTCCACTTTATTCTGTTGGAAAACAAAACATTATGCCACAAAATTTTGAATATCATATTTAAGGCCATCCCAAAAAAATTCTTTCTTCACCCTGTGGTAAGTTTTTAAAAATCCTGAGTGTCCTCCTAAAGGAGAAGTGTGCAATTCCAGAAGAATATTTTATTTTAGTTGGGAATTCTTACAAAGATATAAGCGATATTTGTACCATAAGGAATCATTTTTCCAACTAAATGTATCAGATGTACTAGGATCTTGCTGCAACTTTTGAATGAGTGTCCATACATCTTTGTCCTTCTTCCATTCATCTTTTGCTTCAGTTATCCAATCTGGTTGGATAATAGAAATGGCACAAAGCAATGCTTCCACCTCTTCATTCTTTCTTGAGAGTGCATCTGCAACAACATTAAGCTTTCCTTTTTTGTAGATTATTTCAAAGTCATAAGCCAACATCTTTGTGACCCATTTTTGCTGCTCTTCTGAAGATAGTCTTTGTTCCAAAAAGTGTTTAAGACTATCATGATCAGTTTTTACCTTGAAGTGTCTTCCCATTAGGTAAGTTCGCTATTTCTTTAGTGCATGCAGTATTGCTAACATTTCCTTCTCATAAATAGGTTTCTGTAAATACTTTCCTTTGATTGGACGACTTTCAAAAGAAATGGGTCTTCCTTCCTGCATTAAAACTGCACCAATTCCATTTCCTGAGGCATCACATTCCACAATAAAGGTTTTTGTGAAGTCCGGTGTAGCTAAGACCGGTGCTAGGCACATTGCGTCTTTAAGACGTTCAAAGGCCTTAGTTGCTTCAGGAGTCCATGAAAATGCATCTTTCTTCAATAATTTTGTTAGAGGTGTTGCTATTCTCCCATAATTCTTAACAAACTTGCGATAATACCCCGTTAACCCAAGAAATCCTCGCAACTTCTTTATGGTTGTGGGGACTTTCCATTCCTTGATGGCTTTAATTTTGTTAGGGTCTACTTTAACACCCTCGTGAGATACAATATGACCCAGATATTCCACCTCTTGTACTCCAAAGAAACATTTGGATTTTTTTGCATATAATTGTTTCTCCCGCAATAGTTTGAGCACCCTGTCAACATGTTCAACATGATCCTTCCAAGACCTGTTGTAGATTAGTATATCATCAAAAAATACTAGCACAAATTTTCAAAGGAAGGGTTTGAAAATGGAATTCATCAACCCTTGAAATGTAGAAGGTGCATTGGTAAGGCCAAAAGGCATGACCAAAAATTTATAATGACCCTCATGAGTTCGAAATGTTGTTTTTGGAATATCTTCAGTCTTCATTCTAATTTGATGATATCATGAACGAAGATCCAACTTGGTAAAATAAATTTCTCCATGCAATTCATCCAATAATTCATCAATCACAGGAATGGGAAATTTATCTTTAATGGTGAGCTTATTGAGCTCCCTATAATCCGGACACATTCGCCATGATCCATCCTTCTTGTATACCAATACTACAGGAGCAGAGAAAGAACTTTGACTAGGTTGAATTATACCCGCCTCTAACATTTCTGCAATCATACGTTCAATTTCGCTCTTTTGGAAGTAAGGATATCTATAAGGCTCGATGTTTGGAGGAACACTTCCTGGAATCAAATGAATAGCATGATCATGATCACGAATAGGTGGGAGTCCTTTGGGAGTTTCAAACACCTTGGAATGATTGTCCAAGACTTGTTGGAGATCTGCAGAAATAGATGACTTTGATGTTGGAACTTCTAGTGAGCATAATTGTGCAATTACACCTCGTTGTTCTTTCTTTAGAAGCTTTGTCATGACATTAGAGCTTATTATCCTTCCCGGATTCCCTTCAATACCCCGTAATTCAACTTCCTTTCCTTCTAAAAAAAATTTCAAGAAAAGTTCTTGAAAATTAAAAGCTACCGTCCCCAAAGATTGTAACCATTGTACTCCTAGTACAACATCAGCACCTCCCATAGGAATTGAAAGCATTGGACTAGTCAACACATATTCCCCCATGGTTAGCTTGATGTTATGGCATTTTCCAGAGCAATTTATAGTTCCTCCATTTGCAACCATCACTTGACATTCTGGTGCTGGGTATAGGAAACAATTTAATTCCTTGGCTACCTTACAATGAATAAAATTATGGGTGCTACCCGAATCAATCAACACTATTACCTTTTTCTTCTTGATTTGTCCTGCTATCTTGAGAGTTTGAGGAGTGGTAATTCCTGCCAGGGCATTACACGATATGGTCGGATTCATTTCTTCCTCTTCTAGGGCTGGTTCCTGGTGTATATCCTCTTCTTGTTCATTTTCTTCTTCTTCTTCACAATCTAGGTAAAATAATTTCTTCTCAACACACTTATGACCTTTAGTGTATTTGCTATCACAACTGTAGCAAAGCCCTTTTTCTCTTTTTTCTTCCAATTGTTGTGGTGTCAACCTTGTAGGTTGTGGAAATCTAGGCATAGAAACACTTCCTTCTTTATAGAATTGAGTGGTAGGCTTCCTTGTCGCCATAATTTTACATTCAACTTTTCTTTGCAACCTGAATGCCTTCTCCAATGAATCAAGTTCCAAAACACGAACTTCATGTTGGATGCTATCCTTTAAAGTGCCTATGAAGAGATCAATCCTGTGTTCCTCTGGAATATCAGTTACCCTTATATTCAATTTTTGGAAGTCCTCAATGTGCTGCCCCACTAAACAATTTTGTTTGAGATTTATCAATTGGCTAAAGAAGGTGTTTCTCTTTGTATCCTCATAATGTGCTATCATTTCCTCCATAAAAATTGACCAAGTGACAATTTTTTTACGGGAGCAAAGCCATCGATACCATACAAATGTATTTTGTTCTAAATGTAGAGTTGCAATGCGTACCTTTTGTGTGTTTTGCACGTTATGGAGATCAAAATATTGCTCCATCTGTAGTATCCATGTTACATGATCCTTTCCATCAAATTTGCTCATATCCATTTTTGGAATATGGTGGTTCTTCCTGCCAACATTAGAGTTTATGAAATCAGGATTAACATTTATTTTGTTCTCATCATGAGGTTCTTCTACTATATTTCCGCCATTAGGAATAATTTCTTGTTTTAAGATTGTCATCAAGCCTTCCATGTATGCTTTTAGATCATTCTTCATGTTTTCCATGTTGTCTTTCACGTCATCCATCTTAGCTTCCACGCCATCCATCTTAGCTTCCACGCCATCCATCTTAGCTTCCATGCCTTTCTTCAAACCGTCCATCTTCACTTCCATGCCTTTCTTCAAAACTTCCATTTCATTTTTTGTTGCTCTTTGCGAGAGTGAAATCTGTTGCACTTGCTCTTGCAATTTTGATAGATCATGTTGCAATTATTCATCTTCATGAGTCATAGTAGAGCCTTCTAAAGGCTTAATGGGTGTTGAATTATTTTTAGGGGCCATTTTATAATCCAATATTGATATCTATTCTACAATATGCCCTTGGAATCAATTCAACTTGATTCTTCAAACAAGACTTATGCAATTCAGAAAAAACTGCACACATTTTACTTGCTTTGAGGAGCTCTATATTGAAATTGAATTATCTCTATAATTGAAAATATTTGATATCTGAAATTCAGCCCTATAGTATCCCTCTGAATCTTCTTTCAAATTCCATAGGTCTGACCGGATTTGGATTCTCCAAGACAAAGTTGTGTCCAATCTCCCACAATGACCTAATTCTAGACTGGTTTAGTAGAGCGAAATTGTATGACTTGCCACGTGTCACTGTTTTGTCCTTTGTCTCTAAAATTGATATCAAAGAAACTAAATTCCGTGTATTTGTGACCAATTTTTACGGCACTCTAATCCGATCCCCAGAGAGAGAGTTATTGAACTTTTCCCACGATCACCTCTTTGAGATGAAATTCAAGAGCCTGAAAAAGCACTACCTTCCACAGATCATATTTCAAAAAATATTGCGAACCAAGCTCTGAAATTTTTTGAAGTATATCCTCAGGATTTTATCTTCGTACCATATCAATTTCAGATTCTGACCCTTCGTAGAAACAAATTTATAGCGAAAATTCCACGATGACCTGTTTAGAAGCCTGAAAAAAGAGCTAACTTCCACAGCTGATATCTCAAAAAAATTTGCGAACCAAGCTCTGAAATTTTTAGAAAATATTCCTCAGGATTTGGGCTTCGCACCCTAAAAATTTCATCTTCTGAAACTTCGTAGCAAAAACGTTATAGCGAAAATTCCACGATGACCTGTTTGGAGCAGCGAAACCCTAGAATCCAAACCTCTGATACCAAATGTTGTGTAACCAGCTCCAAAAAGAGAAGAAAAGAGATATAAACGCCTTAGAAATGAGCCACTTCGAGGTTAAACTCCAATACATTGTAGCAATGAACAATTCTTGGATGATCCAATTTACAAAAACCCTCCTTTCTATATATTAGAGTCTACAAATACAATGGTAATCCTAGTGGGCCACAATGTGAATCCACCAGATCAATGTATTAAAGAAGACACTTAAGGGCACAATAATAATAAAATGGGGGTTACAAGGGTACAATAATAACAATAAGGGGGTTACACTAACAACAATAAGGGACTATAATAGTAATATAGGGACCTAACAGGGGCGTTGATTTTATGACGTGTAACCCTCATTCGGCCGGGGGGCATGCATATATAATTGTCGCTGTCAACTACTTTACTAAGTGGGCCGAAGCGATGCCTACACTAGCCACTGATGATAACACAACTGCCCAATTTATCTTCAACCATATTATTGCACGTTTCGGGGTCCCTCCGGCCATTATTACCGATCATGGTACTCACTTTCGAGATTACATGATGGCTGAGCTGACATCAAGATTGGGCTTATGACACGATAGCTCAACGCCATATTACCCCTACGAAAATGGCTAGGTTGAGGCTGTGAATAAGGTTTTGGTCACAATGCTTCAACGAATAGTTGGAATTCATAAGTCCAATTGGCACCTCCAATTGTTCTCAGCTCTATGGGCATACCAGACATCAGCAAAGAGTGCAATCAGATTCACACCATTCCAATTGGTGTATGGTCTGGAAGCAACTCTTCCGGTTGGGTGCGAAATTCCTTCCTTAAAGCTAGCTATGGAAATTTTGCCCAATACTTCTCCTGAAGAAGAGCGTCTCTTGTATTTGGAATAGTTGGATGAAACTCACCGCTTGGTTGCTTTAGTCCTTGAAGCACATAAAAAGCAGGTCAAAGCACACTTTGATCAATCAGTATCTCCACGTTCCTTTGTTGAAGGGGACCTTGTCCTCCTATATGACCAAGCGCATGACAAACTCGGGGTAGGAAAGCTCCAACCCATGTGGCATGGGCCCTATATAATAAAAAGAGTATTGAAGAATGGGGCTTATGAGCTCATTGATTATGAAGGAGTTCTGCTGACGCAACCTAGGAATGGGCTGTACCTCAAGAAATACTACGCTTGAAGTTATTTTTAGTGTGGTGTGTGTGCAGAGGTGTGTATATTCATTTGTGTGCATGTGTGGTGTGGTGTGCGATGTAAGCGTCTTTCTGCTAATCGGGTCTTCCTAATTGTGCAGATGTCCATTACTCCGTTTGTGGGTTTCGTGGATGGTGCCTCCCACAATACCAAGAATCTGTCTTCGGCAACCTGGGTAATCTACGATCCTGCTGGTGAGTTGGTTAACCTGCAAGGTGTGTGTCTGGGTCCTACTACAAATAATATCATGGAATATAGTGCTGTATTGGAATTATTAACCAAGGCTATGGACCTCAGCATTCATGAATTACTTTTGTATCTAGACTCACAACTTGTAGTATTACAGCTTAACGGGCATTATTCAGTAAGAAATCCATCCATTTTACGTCTGTATTTGTGTATTCTTCTGGTGGAGAGAAATTTTGACTATATTACATATCATCACATACCCAGACATATGAATACATTAACAGATGTAGTAGCTAATTTGGTTCTAGATAGACATTTGTGCAATTTATAAAACATCATCACATGTAAGAAGATCCATCCAGAAATAGGTATGTATATATATATGTGTCGAAATGTTTACATAGTGTGCATCACATAAAATAAAAATATACATGTTCGTATTAATACATCCAGAGACGACATGTCTCTCAAAAAATATATGCATGAAATAAGCCCTAGGTGTCTAATCCGCATGGTGCTCATGGTAACATGCTACCGCACGCACTAAGCGTCTCAAAAGTTGGTGGAGGCGACTAGGCACTCCCACCATATGTCACTGATACGCCATCGGGACATCTGCCAGCCGAGCGTAGTCTGGAATCCCTCGAGCAATCCCCTCAAGGTTCTGGATCAACTCTCCTCCCTCGGCACCCTCCGCCTGAGGGTCAACTGCGGGCTGAGTTCTCCGTGCAATGGGAGACATACTGGCAGGTCTCTCTGGGCTGAAATCTGCATACACATCAAACTAGTGTCAGAACGAACATGTATTACCAAAAAAATCATAAAACATTAAAATCAAAAAGAGAGGTCATACCCAACTCCTCGTCCCAGTCATTCCCCTCTGGAAGTGGGATATCTGGGTCTCGAGTGAAATCGGTCCCGACATAGGGCCAATCCTCAACCACGATCAACTGATGCCATAACCATCCAAAAAACTCCGACCTCCAGGACATCTGTTGGCCTCCTCCTGATCTGGGCATAAGTGCTGCCCAGCGAGCCATCCTCGGCTCTCATGGTATCGGCTCAGCAAATATGGCCCCTTGGCCCTGAAAGATAGGTAGTCGTTCCAAGATAAACGATAACAAAATGGAACCGTAGCCAAACTGCTTCAGTTTGACTTGCTTGCACTTTGTGAGCTGCCTCTTGATATTTGTGGTCACTGTAGTAGCCCAATCAAACAGTGTTGGATTCATACACTCAGTGGCTAGCAGGAGTTGGGCCTTGGTTGCCTCGTGTGGAGCTTGTGATCCCACAGCTTGTGTGACGGTGTGTAGCACTACTCTCAGTGCTAGATCTTGGATAGTGTGGACGTCCACTTTCCCGCTTCCCTGATCTGGTTTGTGCCCCTGGGCACACCCTCACCATTACCTGCTCCATCTTTTCCCCAGATGGTCTGCTACTTGTCAGGATGGGCACCAGACCTCTGCGCGATAGTTTGGTTATGAAATATATGTCAAAAACCTCCAGTTCCAATACTTGGTCCTGAAGTTTGAAAACTTCTTCATTTTCATCCCATATACTGACCAAGTATTGCAGTAGCTCTGGCTGAGCTCGTAAACAGGGTGTGAGGAAGAATTTATTAAGTCCACAGTTCTTAAGTGCAGTCATGTAGGCCTCATTCTCCATGGTCATTTCATCCTCCTCTCCATGTTCCCTTTCCTTCCATTCGATAACCATTTTTTCCTTTATATCTACATCAACACAATCAAAAATATATTGTTAGGTCTCTGGAACATTTGAAAATCCACATAGATAGCTCACATTTTCAAAATTCTGAGTGGAAAAATGTGTTGCACCATTGGCATGACTATTTTCCTAACAATCGTGCCAGTCGACGTGACCTCTTTATGAGGAAATGTCCATTGGCGCGGGTCCGTGACCAATACCCGAGCCAATGGAGCGAGACCTAAAATTTCAAAATGCGTCGCCCAGAAGTCTAATACATAATAAAAGCATATAAAAAATGGATTGAAATGGAGCTTAGGGAAACACCTATTACCTGGAACAAACAGGGAACTGAATGGTAGCCCGGTTCAGTCGTATACGCCATCAGAAGTTTGCACACAAAATGGACCACTATTGCTCTCCAATGAGGTAAATAGTAAAAGTAAATTTTTTTTACCATTTGAGACTTATTTATAAATTTTGAAATCTAATTAGGTTTTAAAAGTCATTTTTTATTAATATTTTGATATATTTTGTCGAAAATGGATTTTACGCTTGCCTTTATGTGCAGCAACAGGTTTCTACGCAACTTAAACGGTGACACGAGTTGTATTTTATACTTTTTCGGACTCGGTAAATACATGAAAAATTCATTTTGGAGTCATCTTTCAGCTCTTTTCTAACTCTCTAAACATGAAAATATTTCCAAGTTCCTTGTCATTTTGATCTCGTTAAAGTGGACACGAAACGACATCTACCCAGTATATGTTTACCCCTTTTTCGGGCTGGGATAGATTATTTACTAAAAAGGAATACCCTAGCCTATCACCACTAGGAGGTTTCCTCGGACATAGTTTTCTACCTTTTCGGATCTGAGGAACTATTTACAAAAAGAGACTGTTGGAGTTTACTTTTCCGTTGTCTTTTCAAACTCTCTAAACGTGAAAAGACGCCGAGTTCTTCCTCTGTCAGACTCGTTAAACCCTGATGACATTGGATTCAGTCGTAATGACGGTATCCGAGTTCCTCCTTCCTAGGGCTCGTTAAATGTACTAGGATGGATTCGTCCGAAGGATGAACATATATTACAAGCATATTCTATCCCCTTCAAGCTCGTTATCAAAATAATTGGGGTACTCACCAGAAATGGTGGGGAAAATGGAACCACAATCATTATCGTGTCGGCAGTATGTCGCTCTTGAACATGGCACTTGTTTGCATTTGTGTCGGGTTGGGGACATCTCATCTCATTTTCCACTTGCCTCCATGGGTTTGGGTAATCCTTTTGACCTCTCATCTGCTATTTTCCTCGTCGCTATGACCTCTGATCCGTTGATGTCAAATGCTACCAAACTCACTGTCGTGCCGTTTATATGTTCAAGAGAAGTTGACCTCTGCAAGTATCAACCTTCCTCTGATTCTCATCTGATCCTGATTCACAAAAGACATTATGTTCCTCTGTATTGTGTTGATGATGTGGGAAACACTATGGCCCACCTTTGATCAGGGTCACTTCCTATCGACTTCAGCTCATTATCCAGGAAGTTTATCTAAAGACTCCCTTCTGGTACCTTAGAGCTTGCATGCCTCAATGGCAGGTTCTTCGCATTCGACGTGATGTTTTCATCATTGGCCTCCGATCGAGTGATTTTGCAGGTGTTCGATGTCAGCTCATTGTTCACATGCCATAGATTGTACCTGTAGTACCTTGAGGACCATTGGCATTAATGGTGGTACCTCTCGCATCTGTTAACAGCTTTCATCATTGGCTAGTAATCAGATGATGTTCTTGCATGTTCAACTTTAGCTCACATATTCGCATGCTTGAACTTGTACTTTGTTCGGGTCGAGAAGGAGCGCAAGACCCTGGATTCTGTCTGTTATAATCCAGGCTACAATTTTGTGGATTATTATGATTAGTTACATGACTCGTTGATTAGATGGCTGCGACCATACCTGAGTCTACTTACCGATCCTCACTGGATGGCTGCGTCCATGCCTTGGATCTGGGTCATTACATACTCTGTTATGGATGGATGTGCCCATACCACGTATATATCATGTATTTGAGACATCAGTTGTACTTCTCTACGCAGGTTTTCCAACGACGATGTTTTCAATTGGACACGTTCTCGTAAAGCATTTCACCCTTCTCTCTCTCTCGGGCCTCATGCTTTAGGGGGCATCTGTTACACAGCAATTTGTCACTGTCCCTACAATTCCCCATCCTGCACAATTGGAGGGCTCATTCCATGACCTATGAGCAGTGACATAACTTGAAAACACTTTCATGGCATTCCCCTAAACATGTACTTTCATTGCCCTGAAAACAACTCCTTGTGAAAAACCCTAAAAACACTCCTTTTTTCATTGGCGCGGGTAGCCAGTTCAGTACCCGCGCCAATGGGGGAAATCATTCAAAGAGGGTGCGCCAATTGGCACTCTGTCCCAAAGTCTCACTCGTGCCAGACATTTTAAGGAGTGTTTTTTAAAAATAAATGGTGGAAGTTTCACCCTAACTGATCCAGAAACTGGTATCTAATTTTATTTGGGAGGTTTGGCTCTGGATCTCCATGTAGAGGAAGTGGTTTGCCACCTCTCATGGAAACTTCCTTGAGGATAGGGCCAATCCTACGATTATAGGGATCCCAACTCCCCTTCCTCCATCTATAAAAGCTTTCTCATCTCATTTGCAAGCTAGTCTCCAAGTTCCCAAGAGAAATCAGAGCCTTATGCTGAAAGAGCCTTGATTCATTCCCTTAAGGTCAAATCCAAGCAAGGAGATCATTGTTGAGACATCCGAAGAGAGATGTTTGTCCTATCCTCGACAGGCTTTTTCGAGACGTTTTCCGCTGGCGACCCTCCGAAGGAGAATTTGGCGTCAGAGCTATGGTTGTATTCTTCTTTGATTAATTAATGATAAGCAACTATTGGTTATGGTTCCACTCTTGTTTTTTATTATGACGATGAGTTATGTCTTCTCTGACTGACATATAGTTGCATATAATGGATTTTACACTTGCGTTTGTTTGTTTCTGGCGTGTGTAGGTGTCTGATCACAGAGATCGTGAGGATTGTGATCTGTCGGAGCTAAGGAACGAGAGTGCTACATTCTCTACAAGTGACAGCGTTGGATTCCAGGTAAGCCTTCATCACTGGTTGGTTTATTTGCAATTAGGAACCTGCACTATAGCGTGAACGATTATTGCTAGACCCGGTCTGGGCTAATAGGGATCGCCTCTGTCCGCAGAGGGGATTTACCTCCACAACACCCTTCTTTTCCGCACTGAAATGGTTGAGGCATGGGTGGTGACATTCGAGGCTCGGGTTGCAGTGGTTGAGGAGCAGCTGGTTGTTGTTGACCTTAGGGTGTTGGCAGTAAAGGCTCGGGCTGAGGCTGTTGATGCTCGTGCAAATGGTTTATTCAACTCATGGATTTGGTTAGAGAGGTTGAAATGAGTTATGCCAACCCTGGGATTTTTTGATGATCTAGATGATGTATGGCTCGAGAGATAGTACATCGCCTGATATTGCATCGTGTGACACTTTTAGTTTTTGCTGCTGCATCTTTTACTAGCACCGGGTGTAGCTGTGGGTCGAGAGGACCCACCAGTCAGTGATCAGCCCTAGGGATATTTGTATGTTCAAAGAAGGCACCCATTATGAGGATTTTTCCCTATTTTGTGACATGTATATATATATTTTTTGACTGAAATTATGGTCAAGGACATGACTTTTATACTGGGACTCGTATATTATTTGATGTATATATGCGAGATGTATTTTTTGTGGCTCTTATGATGTGTCTATGGTTATTATTTGTACTTATGATGGATGTTATGTACCTATCATGGATATTTATGTTTTATTATTTTATTATTTATGGATGATGGTTTATACAAGATGCATTCCAGTCTAGGATGTCATTGGCTATGTGATCTGTTGTCTAGTTTTGATTTCATGGTACATGTGTAAATGTAATGTGATAAAAATGATGACTTAACCATCATGCATGCAGGTACTTCCTAAATATGTGTGAATCCTATTGAGGTTTTAACCAATGTGCGATATTCCCACGGTTCAAAAAATCATATGGTGCCAGTTTGTTTTATGGTTATTGACCATACGTTGTAACATTGTTTTGAGTATTTTGTTAATAGCTTCTACATGTCTGTTGGACTAGGGGTAATATGTGTTGTACCTATTTCTTGTAGGCAGTCATTGGCTACAAAAAATATACCAGGAAACCAACTCAACTGGATTTAGGTTCAATCTGACCCTTGAAAGAGAGGGGGCTCCCTCAGTTGTTATGAGGCCTTGTTTAATGTAGTTCATTGTCACCGAACAACATCATTTAAGAAAAATGGCCAGATTTATGGTTTTAATTTAGGTGGTTGGCTATCAATGACAATCCCTATTCATGAATAAATCCCTCCTTTACAGAGTCCTTTCTCAAAGTGTCAGATTCCAGCCTAATAGAATGAATTGATATGTATAATAATTTGGGAGAAGAATGTAAGGAGATCCCTAATAATGTAACAGACAAAACGATTTCTTAACAATTAGGAAGATTTGGACAAAAAATAACCAGTTCCAAAGAGGAGATTGATCGGACAAACAGTCTGATATACTACTCTCTTTAAACAATTATAGCTTTCAGAAATTATGAAAACTATGTTTTCATAATAAACAAAATATAATGAATTCGTTATAGAAACCTTGTATCATTTAGATTTCAAGAGGAATTTACAATAACAGATATCCCTATAAATTAATCTCTTAATCCAATTACAACTTCACAACAAATTGAAAATGAAACTTAGATTCAATGAAATTTTCAATTGGGCAACTATACATGAATTAAATCATATGAAGAAAATAGATATGGAAATATTGGAAAAACGTACGAGAAACACAAATTATGTAAAATCTAGAGCTGAAATACTCTAATTACAATTTCTGGAGAATTTTTTTACAAAGATGAAAAGTCTTGGCCTCAAAATCCCACAATTTATTATTACAATCCATCAAATATATAGAAATTACAATAAGCTAGTTGTTGCTAGCTTTTAGGAAAATAAAATAAAATATTAATAATACACTAAAAATAAAATCTAATTTATTGCAAACTTTCTAGAAATAAAATCAAATAAAACTAAATATAAGAAATTGATTTCAAAATAATTTGGAAATGTTCAAGCTGCCGATGTAAAAATATCTTTAAATATGGAATTAGCTCTTTCGATATGATGATATTTTGATTAGAGATCTGAACCTATTAATGTAATTCCCTAAATATATGTCAAATTTCCTTTAAACAAGGCAAGCTCTGCCACCTATTTGCTACCTGCACAACTGCCCTTAGAATCTGGAAATGTATTTTCATAATTTGCCTCTATTAGAAATAAAATATATTTCTCGAGATCCTCCCTGGCCTTTCAATGACTCATTTTCTTTATTCATAGCATCTTCTATTCTTTCCTCAAGAGGTAATGAATGCTCCTTAGGAAGGGATACTTGATTCTGAAAATCTTGTGCATGTATTTCATCTTTGACTTCATAAAACCTTGGGATCCTTACAACCCGTTTATGTTTTTTCGATTTCCATTCTGGTTTCACTCTCTTTTTATTGAATAACAATTCTCTAGATTCTAAATCGTCTGTGTCATTGACTGCCACCTCTTCTTCTACACTGTCATCATCAACCGGTTCAAAGTGTTCCTTTACTAAGATGGTTTCTTCTTTGATTCACTTGGGTGCAGAGAAACATATTGTGGAGTGAAATTGTTCACTTCAAAGTTCTCATCATTAAACATTGATGCAAAATTCTCATATTTCAACAATTCACTTCTAGTTCCAGTCTTTTTCTTTTTCTTTGATTCATGGTCTTTAACAGAAGCTTCCTGATATTCATCATTCCCAGTTTCCAATAGATTACTGTGTCAAAGGAATTTTCTGCAAATATTTTACTTACCACTTTGCTATCACCCAAGTCAGCACAAATAAACTGTAGCCTTCCCATTTCTAGAAATCTATCTTGAAGAAGATTTACAACCCCTATATTTCCCCATGAAATATTATTGACAATGGCTACTCTGTAGGAATCCTTTAGTTATGATAGTACCTAAGAGGATCCATTGAGCTCTCGCCCACATAAGCCACAACAGCACGGGCAGCTAGCTCCTGATTTACTTTAGGTAGCTTACTCTTAATCTTTATCCATGCAGGACGGGAAACCTCAATCTTTTCTTATATGTGAATTTTCCTATAAGCTTCATAATAAAATGGATCTGCCATGGATTTTTCCTTCACATAATGACAATAATCTATGAATAATCCATACATATAGGATTTTGAAAATTTGGTGCCAATCATATTTTTCAAGTTCAACCGTTCAAGGTCTTATTTTATGACAAATTTGAAATCATCGTATATGATAGTCTATGCCCTTTCCTCAAGCTCTTCCGTCAAGTGCTCAAGGTAAGAACACCACTTTGGAGTAGGTTCCAAATAAGGGATAAAATAGGAAGGAATTTGAGTGGACACTAGTTGTTGAAAATGCAACAAGATGATGGAGCTTAGTGAAAAGGAGTCGCCTTCACTAAGTGAGATCGCAGGCTATTTTTGACACAAAGTCTATTTTTAGACTATGTCTATTTTTAGAAATATGGATCATGGTCTATGATTTGCAGGATGCTATTTATGGATGATTGGTCGAGTTGGTAAAAATAGATGGACCTCTAATTTTAGACATTGGGCGGATTATGTTTTTAGACTGCCAGGCTAAAAATAGAACTGTCAAATATTATTAACCCTTAATATTATTTAGACTATAAACATTATCTTATCCTCTTGGAGCACTTCACTTTTATGCCTGGATGTGGCACATGCAGCTGACAGAAGTAAATACGCTTTTCCTAAGGGTTAGTTGAGCTATTGCATGGTTGACTTCAGTTAGAGCTCATGTGGCAGAGTTTGGTGGAGTTGATGAGACAGTTGGTGGAGTTGTGTTCGGTTTAACTTAGTTGAATTAGTTGTATTTAGTCTAACTGATAAATACACTAGTGATGAGTGGTGTGAATTAATTATTAATTAATTCACTAATTATTAACTCATAAATAAACTAAAGAACACATCAATTAACTGCAATGCATGAATAGTTCAATGGAGACCAGTGTTAGAGGTGGGTGAAAGGGTAAGTCTACTATCAGTTGTGACTATGGCTATGCATGAGATTTGCACACACATTGATTGAGATTTCCAATCAGGATTGCGTAGTACAAGCCAGGTGGATTCGAACTTGGATCTCATCATTACTCATCTTGGATTGCGCAGTAGAGGCAGGCAGACTTGTGGAGGAGATTTGAACCTATGACTTGTTCATCTTCCGTGGTAGTTTGTGTGTAGCATGTGAGATAGTGCTGAGAGCTGTGAGAGATTTGTGCTATGTATTGTTACATGTTATCTATCATTATAATATACAAATAGTTGGGGGTTTTCAGCTGTAAGCTTTCCCCATTACATACTGTGTTATATGTGTGCTCGATTATGTTTTAATGTGTGCATGCGACTGCTTCTATTTCCGCATATTGATGATCAATTATAGAAGAGGTTATGTATTATGCATGAAGCTTAAATAATGTGTAATCAAAATAATCTCGGTGAATAATTCAGCTATTCTTCAAATTTCTACATGGTATCAAAGAGAAATTGATCATCGGATCTATTACAGTGATTACAATTTATTTCGGTAGACAGAGTCTGTAAGCGGGCCAGGTAGCCTCTGGATCCATCCTTTCTCTGAAAGGTGATATATCCAGTAAATTCCCCTAAAGTCGATCTCTGTGCTAGAAATAATTTTTTCTCACAGATCGGAAGCAGTTGAGTTTTGAGCTGGTGGAATTCGAATTTGCAGCAGAATTTGGAATTCAAATTTGCAGCAGTTTTCTTAGTGTCGAAGTCAAAATGTCTTTCAACGGATTGCGACTGGAGTATGCCCTTGAGGGAAGCTCGAATTATGTTGCATGGAAGGATAGAATGGAGGTGGTATTAGATGAAAACGGGCTGAAGGAGTTCATAGAGGCTGAAGTCCCAAAGCCTACTGATGCTGCTCAAGTTGAGGCTTGGCAAAAGAAGATGGAAAAATGTCGAAGGATTCTGTTGGAGGGCGTGAAGGATCACATTGTATCTAGCATGCATGGAAAATCTTCTCCATACTTGATGTGGAAAGTGTTGACAGATTTATTCCAAAGCAATAGCGACCAGAGGAAGTTGGCGCTCAAGGATAAACTCACACACATAAAGATGGAGAAAGGCGACAGTATGCCGAAGTACCTCACGAAGTTCATCCAATGCAGGGATGAGCTGGGAAGTGTGGGGGTGACTGTAGATGATGAAGAATTGGTGAGCTTGGCTCTTCTTGGTCTGCCGAAGAGTTGGCATGCCTATCAAGATTCTGTCAATGGTCGGAAGAAATTGCCAGGATGGGAGAGAGTTTGGTCGGATCTTGTGCAAGAGGAGATAAGGCGGAATACCAGGGATGGATCTTCATCAAAGGCATCTGATGAAGAAAATTGCGCTTTGGCTGCCAAAGCAAAGAAGGGGAAGAGAAAGAAACATTCTCATTCTGGTGGGAAAGGCAAGAAGCAGAACATGTCCAAGGTGAAGTTTTTTCACTGTCACTAGCACGAAAATTACGCCACAAATTTTCCGCAGAAGAAGAAAAATAAGCATGTTGCTGGATCTGCAGCGGGAGAGGCCTTAGCCTCGCAGTTTGAGCTGGATTTTTTGCTGATCACATTCTTGGTCTCAAGTGTGATGGGATTAGTATGGTTCTTGGACAATGGTGCATCTTTTCACATGACTGGAGATCGAGATCTGTTTTTAGATCTGGATGAGAAAGATCTTGGAGTGCACATCGAGATGGGTGATGATGGTAGATACAGTGCGACCGATATCGATACCATTTCCTTTGAGAGGGAGTATGGTAAACCCTTCGTATTGAAGGAAGTGATGCATGTTCCAGGATTGAAGAAGAATCTTATCTCTATGGCGATGTTAGAAGGCAAGGGGTACGATGTTGTCTTCAGCGAAGGAAAGGATTTCCTGCACAGTAAGACAACTGGAGAAACTCAGAAGATAGGGGTTCGAGTCAAGAACCTTTATCAGTTTCAAGTAGATGGCTACGTAGTAATGGCATGCAAAGCAGAAGGAGTGGTGAGCTGGGATGATGGCGAGCTGTGGCACCGGAGATTGGGCCACCTTCAGCATGGAGCCTTGAAGATACTACAGCAGATTTCTACTGGGCTTCCTAAGGGCACTCTTGCGTAGTCAGATCAGTGCAAGGGG
Source organism: Pinus albicaulis (assembly GCA_034641835.2). NCBI lineage: Eukaryota > Viridiplantae > Streptophyta > Pinopsida > Pinales > Pinaceae > Pinus > Pinus albicaulis. Next base: position 644,044,386 of record CM076572.1, read on the forward strand.
TGTACCTTGGGAAAATTTGTGAAAGCCACCTTTCACGAGAAGGATAGTCGCGCCACGACGATCCTTAAGATAATTCACATAGATGTGTGTGGACCTTTCTCAGTAGCTTCGACAACAAAGCACAAGTACTATGTGATCTTTTTTGATGATTTTTCTCGGAAGTACCGAATCTTCTTCATGCAGAAGAAGAGCGAGACATACTCAAAGTTCTGTGAGGTCAAGGCGCTAGTTGAGAAGGAATCGGGGAAGCATGTGAAAGATCTTAGGAGCGAAAATGGTGGTGAATTCATCTCTACTGAATTCAAGGACTTTTGCAGCACAGAAGGAATTTGGAGAGAGCTCATAGCACCTCATAACCCACAGCAGAACGGGGTTGCTGAGCGAAAGAAAATAACGATCGTGGGTGCTGCACGGGCGATGTTGCATGATCAGGGCCTACCCCTTCACTTGTGGGTGGAGGCATGCAATACTGAAGTATATGTGCAGAACCGTTGTCCTCACAAGATACTTGGCATGAGTACACTGGAGGAGGTGTTTTCTGGCAAGAGGCCTGATATTTCCCATTTGAGGATTTTTGGTTCACCTGTCTACATGCATGTGATGAAGGATTCTAGGAATAAGCTGGATCTGACTGCAGAGGTTGGGATATTTGTGGGGTACACTGATATGCCCCATAATTACCGTTTGTATTTGCCACACAGTCGTAAGACTATTGTGCGATGGGATATCAAATTTCAGGAGGAGAAAGCCATGTAGTGTTCGCTTGAGAGGAAGCCACACTTGCATGCAGATGAGGAGCTATTATTTCCTAAGGATGAGCTTCAGGATGTGGATCAGCCACAAGAGGAAGTTCATGGAGTGGAAGAGACCACTCATGCAATGCCAACCATTAGAGGGCACAAGCGCACTACAGAAGCTAAGCGACTGGCTCAAGATGCAGAGAAGGTTGTAGGACCACCTACAACACAGCGCAGACAGAGACAGTCACTGGACCGGTACACTGGATACATGGCACTTGTGAGAAAATGTGTCGTGACAGAGCCATCCTCTTTCGAGGAAGCTGTGGAGGACCCCGCATGGGTAGATGCCATGGTGGAAGAGTATGATTCAATTTTCAGAAATAGTGCATGGGAGATTGTCCCAAGGCCGAAATGGAAATCAGTGGTAGGTTCGAGATGGATCTACAAAGTGAAGCAAGCTGCTGACGAGAGCGTCGAGAAGTACAAGGCAAGATTTGTTTCTTGGGGCTTCTCACAGATTGAGGGGATCGACTATGAAGAAACCTTTGCACTTGTCGCAAGGTATTATTCCATACGGAGCATCCTAGCTCTCTCAGCGCAAATGGGATGGCACAATCATCAGATGGATGTGAAAACTACGTTCCTCAACGGAGTCATTGAGGAGGAGGTGTACATAGAGTAGCCCAAAGGTTTCGAGATCTTCAGCAGTGAGTCGCATGTGTGTAGGCTCAAAAGAGCGTTGCATGGGTTGAAACAAGCACCTCGTGCTTGGTACACATGGATAGACAGTTATTTCACCGGTCTTGGATTCACCAAGAGTGAGGCGGATCCTAACTCGTACTAGATTGTGGTGGAGGGGAAGTTGTCGATCATTGTACCGTATGTAGATGATCCGCGGACAGGAGAGGAGTCAAAGGATACTTTCATGCAAGGAGGATCTGTTAGAGAGTTTGAGATGAAGGACTTGGGCCTCCTTCATTATTTCCTGGGATTGGAAATTTGGCAGCGTAGTGGTGGATTGTTTGTTTCTCAGGGTAAGTATGCCCGCGAGATATTTGAGAAGTTCAACATGCATGGCTGCAAGCCTGTTGATACTCCTCTTCCTAGTGGTTTGAGGAAGGAGGATGCTACTTCGGTGGAGGTAGTGTATGCCACTATTTATCGACACTTGGTGGGGTCGCTTATGTATCTGGTCAATACACGACCCGACATATGCTATGTTGTTAACCAGCTTTCACAAGCTATGGTTAAGCCAACCAAGCTCTTTTGGAAGGTGGGGAAGCATGTATTGAGATATCTCAGAGGCACATCAGATATGTCAGGGTACGTATTGGGAGGATGAGGTGAAGCTATGTGGCTTCACGGATGCAGATTGGGCAGGGAGCCCAACGGACAGAAAGAGCACATCTGGAGGGATCTTCAGTATCATGTCGACAATAGTTTCTTGGTACAGCAGGAAGCAGAGATCCATGGCACTCAGTTCAGCAGAGGCTTAGTATATGGCAGCAAGCTTGGCTGCATGCGAGGCCATATGGATGAGGAAGATCCTGGTCGGGTTATTCGGGTCACACTTGGAGCCTACTGTGATTTATTGTGATAACCAGAGTTGCATTAAACTCTAGAATAATCCAATATTTCATGATAGATCCAAACACATCGACATCAGGTACCATCATATCAGAGATTCTGTGCAGTGGAGAATCATGTTACTTTCATACATTCCCACGAAGGATCAGGATGCTGATATCTTGACGAAGGCGCTCACTAGGAGAAAATTTGATTACCACAGAGGCAGGATAGGGGTTGCAGATAATCCATATCTTGTTGAGAGGGAGTGTTGAAAATGCAACAAGATGATGGAGCTTAGTGATAAGGAGTCGCCTTCACTAAGTGGGCCCGCAGGCTATTTTTGGCACAAAGTCTATTTTTAGACATATGGATCATGGTCTATGATTTGTAGGATGCTATTTATGGATGATTGGTTGAGTTGGTAAAAATATATGGACCTCTATTTTTAGACATTGGGCAGATTCTATTTTTAGACTGCCGGGCTAAAAATAGAACAGTCAAATATTATTAACCCTTAATAATATTTAGACTATAAACATTATCTTATCCTCTTGGAGCACTTCAGTTTGATGCTTGGATGTGGCACATGTAGTTGAAAGAAGGAAATACGCTTTTCCTAAGGGTTAGTTGAGCTATTGCATGGTTGAATTCAGTTAGAACTCATGTGGTAGAGTTTGATGGAGTTGATGAGACAGTTGGTGGAGTTGTGTTCGGTTTAAATTAGTTGAACTAGTTGTATTTAGTCTAATTGATAAATACACTAGTGATGAGTGGTGTGAATTAATTATTAATTAATTCACTAATTATTAACTCATAAATCAACTAAAGAACACATCATTTAACTGCAATGCATGAACAGTTCAGTGGAGACCAGTGTTAGAGGTGGGTGAAAGGGTAAGTCTACTATCAGTTGTGACTATGGCTGTGCATGAGATTTGCACAAAAATTGATTGAGATTGCCAATGAGGATTGCGCAGTACAATCCAAGTGGATTCGAACTTGGATCTCATCATTACTCATCTTGGATTGCGTAGTAGAGGCAGGCAGACTTGTGGAGGAGATTTGAACCTATGACTTGTTCATCTTTCATGCTAGTTTGTGTGTAGCATGTGAGATAGTGCTGAGAGCTGTGAGAGCTTTGTGCTATGTATTGTTATATGTTCTCTATCATTATAATATACAGATATTTGGGGGTTTTCAGCTGTAAGATTTCCCCATTACATACTATGTTACTGTGTTATATGTGTGCTTGATTATGTTTTAATGTGCGCATGCGACTGCTTCTATTTCCGCATATTAATGATAAATTGTAGAAGAGGTTATGTAGTATGCATGAAGCTTAAATATTGTGTAATCAGGATAATATCGGTGAATAATTCAACTATTATTCAAATTTCCACACTAGTGCCATGAGCATTAGTCCATTTTTTCAAATTATACAATCATCATTGATACTTCCTGCATCGATGCAATTGTAGAAGTTGTGACCACATCGTTACCCACAAACCCTTTAGGTAGAGATAGGTCTATCTAGAGTGCATTTCCTCTACAAATAACATATTATATTTCTGTATGAATCGTGGAATACCACCTTGATGACGAGATGAATAGTTTGGATGGTGAATAATGGTGGTCGAAGACAAATTCTCTACAATATCTTTGTCATGTATGAATCCTCTCTTATCTTGATCACACACTGACACTGACCACCATAGAAAAATCAATATTTGAAACCAAAAATTTATTTAAGAGGGTGTCTACAATGGTTTCTAGTTTCGCATCTAGGGGTTGCGAATAACTCTAAATGATGCCACGTTCTCCAAGAGTAGTTTTGACAAAACAGGATTTCAGACCACCCTCCTCAACAAAATGTCGAAAAGCTCGAGGGAATATGAAATTAATGTAGACCTTCCTTTTGATTTTAGAAATCTCGGTCATTCAAAATTGCCTGAATGTTAACCCCTTCAATGAATTTGACTTAAGCGTTAAGATTTTGTTAATTTTATAATACAATTTTAATTTAAAGAAAATATTTTCATAAAAATATATAATTATATTTTTATAAAAAAACATATTTAAATAAAAATTAATATATAAAATGAATGAACCATTAGACAACATAACAAATTATCTCTTTACATTTAAAATATTAGTAGGAAATTGATAATTTTTCACCCGAAAATTAAAAAAAAATTAGGTGTGCCAAAATACGTTACAACAGTATGGTGACGTATATTCATGTGTGAATCCTAGGTGATGAGGAATCTCATGGAATATTTCGTTTTCAAAATTCTTTGCATGATCAGAGACTAATTCCTTAGGCACATCAAATTGTGTGATGACATGGTTGAAGAGAAACCGTGCTGCGGTTTCTGCCATGTTATCATATGTAGGCATGGATTCTTCCCACTTGGTGAAATAATCGATGACTACAATAATGTATTTGTGGTTGCCAAAAAGGACAGTGTTGCAAGTCATAAATTTGATTCCCCATTTGGAAAAGGTATCGGCTACATTGACCGGGTGCAGAGGAGTGGGAGGTGCTCTTGCCTTGTAGGCGAAGCGTTGGCATTGCTCGCACCATTTTAATGATTGAATGCAATTGTGGAATTGGGTGGGCCAAAAATAACCTGCCCGTAGGAATTTTTGGGCGGAATCCATCCTTGAGAGGTGGTTGACACAAGCCCCACTATGGCAGTCATTTAGAGCTTCCCCATCTTGGTCGTGCATGAGGCATTGGTGTAAAATAGTATCAATACCTATTGGAGTGGGCTCCCCCGAGGCACAAGTTCCAAAGATATTTTTTCTATGTTTGTGTATGCACATTGTGCAAATGAAGTCAGAGGGATTTTTTCCCCAATTTTGGATGTAATTAATATTTAATGTAAACTATGGGCCTAAAACCATGTTTTGATACCACAGTATCTGTGTTCTAGGCATATTATAAATAGATAAGGTTTGTTTAAGCTAATTAAGCTATAAGTGAATGAGATACTGATATTATGATAGTATTTGCAACTCTAAGGGTTTTGGGTTTCGCGAAATGCTCCTGTTGGCTGTGTGCACAGAGATCTAGTCCTTGTTGTGTGCACGAAAGGGATTGTAAGGGTTTCTGGTAAGGGTTTTGTAAGCAAAGACAATTGATGTATTGATAGATCTAAAAGATAATAGAAATACAGTTTAGTTTTGGTGAAGCTCTCTATGTTATGTATCTATATTGTGTACTATTTATGCTTTTATTAAGATCACAATATCTGTTTAATTATTGATGAATGTGCAAAGATATTTGATATGATTATGCATGAGTATTTGATATCTGTTAAGTGTTACATTGATTAAGATCAAGATCTAGTTTTGATTCGCTATCTGCGCTAAGCAAGGAAGTATTTATGCATTATTCTGTTGATAGTTGTGCATGCTATGTAATCCTATTATAAAATCATTGTGTGAATATGTAGAATGTTACTTAGGGTTTTTCCGAGGACCACTTCATTAAATTCTCTCTGAGGGTGCATAAAACTTGTTCCAACCCCCCCCCCCCCCCCATACTGATTCAGGTGAGACTTGGGTCTGCATGAGAAGATTATTTCCAAAAGGGCCATTAGTTGGAGGGTTTGTTGGTTTATCCATAAAATTTGAACCTGGGTTAGGACCCCTCAAGCCAACAATGCATATTCGATAAACGACATCCCCCATGAGGAGGTATTAGGGGTCCTGGTGGCAGATGCACTGTCGATCATCACATGTGAGCTTCGACTTGACCTTTTGGGTTCGTAAGAATAGGAGGATGTCGGCATACCAAGGATCGTCAGTAATCACTAGAAATAGATGTTCATAAGGTATTGATTCAATAATTTGTGATCCTTTAGTTAGAAATGGGATGTCAATGATTAACTCAAATAATATTAAAGTCTTTTTTCTCTTCGGAGAGGTAAACTGCAGGTCTAATTCTTGCAGTATGATTACCTATCGAGCGTACTTGTGGTTCATCAAAAAATGGGTTAGAAAATATCTCATAGGGTTGATAGCTGTTATGACTATTATAATTCGCAGGATGGTGTAATGCCAAATTTTTTGTACTACGTGTACAAGGGCTAGGGAAGTTTTTTATCTAGTTTCATATTTTAAAGAAAGCTAGAGAAGTTCTTATTGACGTAATAGATTACGTGTTCTTTACCATCTAGTCCATCTTGGAATAACACCCCAATTATGGCAGTGTCTGATGTTGATAGTTATAGGGTTTATTCTTTGTCCTAATTTGGTGGGATGATCAAGGGGGATGAAGACAAATTTCCTTTTAGCGCCTCAAAATTTTTTTGAGCCTCATCATCCCATTTGAATGGGATATCCTAACACAATAGGCGTAGGAATCCTTGTGCACAATTGGCACAGTCGGGGACAATGCATCATAATAAGTTGGATTTCCCCTGCAAGCTTTGAAGTTTCTTGAGAGTTTTGTGTGGTGGCACCTATTTTATTGCCAGGACCTTGAGGGGGTCCACTTTGATCCCTTGTTGGATATGATGAACTCTAATAGTCTACCTGCATTAACACATAAGGTACACTTGAGAGGGTTGAGGCATAGATTGTAGTGTCGGCACCATTGGAATACCAATCGTAGATCCTCTATATGATCTCTTCGTTTCTTGGATCATATGGTAAGGCAGGGAAAATTTTAGGGGCTAATATTCGTAGGTGGGCTAATTTTCCATGCATTTTCAAAAGTTAAATTCACCAATTTCCATTTTTTCCTAAATATTATTCGCCAAAATTTTATAGTAAAAAATATTTTACCTTAAAAATCTCTAATATTTTATATATACTAATATAAAATCATTATAAATATAAATATTTCTGCAAAAATATCACCAAAAATTTTACAATTTACATATTAGGGACTGGTAAGATTTTCCAAGGTTTCTAAACTTTAAGATAAACTTCCATCCTTAAAATTTTCCCTGCAGTGAGGTTGCCCAAGTAAGCTAAGATGAGGTGGGTCGATTCATGGAAGATATAATTCATGGCTTGCTGGAAGGTGGCTCCAGGGTTTTTAAGACATAAATTAATAACCTGGTATGCAAACGTGGCCCAATGGGCAATGAATTTCGTCTTGTACTGATCTGTGTGCTGGATTTGAATTTGATTGTGACTTGAGAAACCATCCATGAAGGACAAGACATCATGACTAACGCAAGAATCAATGACTTGGTCAATAAATGGTGTATGGTAGGTATCCTTGCGAAAAAAATTATTCAAATCTTAGAAATTGGTGTAGACTTGGATGGTGCCATGTTTTTTCATGACGCATGCAGGGTTGGAAAACCATGATGTGTAAGAAATTGGGTAGATACACCCAATTTTGTGAAGCTTTTCAATTTCTTGCTTTATTTCTTCTACCTTATATGGGTGTAATTGACACTATTTTTTGCAGACTGGTGGTATGTCAGGCCAGGTGTCAATGTGGTGTTCTATGATAGTGAGCCTAATCCCTGGAATTGCTGAATAATCCCATGCGAATATGTCCCTGTACTATTGTAACAATTTTATGTAAGTGACTACCTCGTCTGGGGAGGATTCTTCCCCTAGTGATATTTCTTCAATTTTTCCTAGTTTTCTCGAGATATTCACCTTAAAGGTTGGCGAAATATTCGACATATTTCATTCTTCAAATTCATCAGGCTCTGGGATGGGATTTTTGAACCAATTTACCTTCCCATATGGGAGGAATTTTTTAGATTCAATGGTGTATATATCTTGGGTTTTTGGGTTGTTAGGTCCAAACATTTTTTATGGAAGAAAAAATGAGCGGTGATGCATTGAGTCCCATGGACAATCTAGTTCTGTCATGGCCTCCAGAATATCCTCGTCTGAATGAAACAAGACATCTAAGGGGTAATTTTTTTGTTTGAGCCCATGAGGAATTGGTTTGGTCCTAACAGTGATCGTCAACCAGCATGAATATGATTATATTTCCCTTGGTTGTTTGTGGCCTATTCCTTTTTATGGGAACTTAAGCTCACGACATTTCTTTCAGTGTGCAAAAGATGTTTTAATTCATCTAAGTCCAAGCAAATATTAGTAGGATGTCCTACGATATCGCATAATGCACAAGGTTGCAATGCACTAGTAACTTCGGGGTATTGAATATCTTCCCTTTTCTTATTTTTTTTCTTGGTCACATTAGTTGGCATTGTTACTGGTGTTTCGTTAACCATTGTGGTCTCTTGAGGGGCGATAGGGGTTATTTGTGCAGAAGTGATTCTAGGACTTCCTATCATGGATGTTGGGACCAAATACCACATAGGTATTTTGAAAGCCATATTTGGAAGTGTTATAGTTGCCAATACTTTCTTTGACACAAAACCAGGTGTGGGGTATAAAAATGGGGTTTGTGAAATGGCGTAGGGTAGGAATGTCATAATAGTGGCTTCGGTCTCTATACTACTATTTTCTATGTTTGGGATAGATTCGGTGTTTGATGAGAGCATCATGCACACCAGTGCCCCCATGATTTCTAGGACTCCCTCTTGTATGATAGCAAGATCTCCTAGGAATGATCCTAGGATCAATGATGGTTTGAATTCACCAGGGTAAAATTTTGTGTACTGTGCAAGCGGTTCCGTAGTTGTATCTACGTATGGTAACATAACATCGAGAGCCATCATGGTTTTATTATCATTGTCGATGGTGATGATCAGATCGTTGTGGGGGAAGATCATTACCCGAAATATAGAGGACATAATTGCAGTCATGGCATATATATAACTCCACTTGAGGAGTATATTGTAGTCTAGTTGTGCATCTAAGACTTCAATGTCTATAAGTATTGTCTTTCTGAACAGGTTTACAAGGAATTTTTGATATATACCGACAAGAGCTTAAGTGCACCCATCGTATGCTCTAAGCATGATGTTATATGGTTTCAATTAAGGTGATCGAAAATTTTTCCAAATGGATTGATACATGATGCATGTGGATGCTCCTTCGTCAACAATGCATCAGTGTATGGTGATGTTTTGAACTAAAATCAATATTTTGAAAGTGACCAGAGAAGGAAGCCAAGGGCTTTCTTTCTCTAGGTAAAAAACCATTAGGTGCAAATTGCAAGGATCGATTGCACCTAATGTGGAAATTAGGGATTTATGTTGTCTTAAGCATGATTGTAGGACTTTCAAGGCTCACACAGCAACTAGTGATTGTGCTAAATCATCCACTTTTCTATAACTATGATAAGATTTAGAATGATTTCCTATGCACCTGGTTGTTCCCTTGACCGTTTTCAGAAGGAGCTCTATATGTAATTTGGATATGGTTAATGGTGCACTCGTGCTCATACCTGATGGGTTAGTGTCCAGGGGGGTATCATAATTTTTATTTCTTGTTTGGAAGAAAAATTATTTGCTAAGAAATTTTTTTATTCAGGTTCATATTTTAAAGCTGGCTAGATAAGTTCTTACTGACATAATAGATCATGTGTTGTCCGTCTTGGACTAACACCCTAGTTATGGCAATGTCTGATGTTGATAGGTATAGGGTGTATTATTTGTCCTAACTTGGTGGGCTGATCAAGGGGGATGAAGACAATTTGTATTTTAGTGCATCAAACAATTGTTGAGCCTCCTCATCCCATATGAATGGGATGTCCTGACACAATAGGCGTAGGGATCCTTGCATGCAAGTGGATAGTCGGGGACAAAGTGTCATAAGAAGTTGGCTTTCCACTGCAAGCTTTGAAGTTACTTGAGAGTTTTGGGTGGTGGAACATATTTTATTTCCTCGACTTTGAGGGGGTCTACTATGATCCCTTGTTGGGATAATATGAACCCTGATAGTCTACCTACATTAACATAGAAGGCACACTTGAGAGGGTTGAAGCATATATTTTAGTGTTGGCACCATTGGAATACCAACCATAAATCCTCCAGATGATCACTTCATTTCTTGGATCGTATAGTAAGCCTTGAGGTCTTCCAAGTAAGCTAAGATGAGGTGGGTTGGGTCATGGAAGATATAATTCATGGCCCGCTAGAAGGTGGCTCCAGCATTTTTAAGACCAAAATGCATAACCTAGTATGCAAATGTGCCCCAAGGGGTAGTGAATGTCATCTTGTACAGATCCCTATGTAGGATTTGAATTTGATTGTAACCTAAGAATCCATCCATGAAGGACAACGCCTCATGACTGGCGCAAGAATCAATGACTTGGTTCATAAATAGTGTAGAGTAGGCATCCTTGGGACAAAATTTATTCAAATCTCAGAAATTGGTTCAACCTCGAATGGTGCCATGTTTTTTCATGATGGGTGCAAGGTTGGAAAACCACGACGTGTAAGAAATTGTATAGATGCACTAGACTTTGTGAAGCTTGTCAATTTCTTTCTTTATTACTTCTACCTTAGATGGGTGTAATTGACGCTATTTTTGGTAGACTGGTGGTATGTCAATCCATGTGTCAATCTGGTGTTATGCGATAGTGAGGCTAAGCCCCAGAATTTCTGAATAATCCCATGCAAAGATGTTCCTATACTCTTGTAACAATTTTGTGCAAGAGACTACCTCGTCTGGGGAGCATGTTGCCCCTAGTGAGATTTCTTCAATTTTTCCTGGTTTTCCCAAGATATTCACCTTAATGGTTGACGAAATATTCGATATAGTCCCTTATTCAAATGCATTAGGCACCGGGATGGGATTTTTGAACCAGTTTACCTTCCCATATGGGAGGAAGTCTTTAGATTCAATGGCATATATATCTTGTGTTTTTGGGTTGTTAGGTCCGAAAAAAAATTTATGGAAGAAAAAATGAGCAGTGATGCATTGAGTCCCATGGACAATCTAGTTCCGTCATGGCCTCTAAAATATCCTCATCTGAATGAACCAAGATGTCTAAGGGGTAATTTTTTTGTGTGAAGCCATGAGGAACTAGTTTGGGCCTAACAGTGGTGGTCAATCGACATGAATATGATTATATTTCCCTTGGTTGTTCGTGGCTTGATCCTTTTAATGGGAACTTGAAGTCGCGACATTTCTTTTGGTGTGTAGAAGATATTTTAATTCATCTAAATCTAATCAAATATTAGTAGGATGTCCTAGGATATTGCATAATGCGCAAGTTTGTAATTACCTAAGTAACTTCGGGGTATTGAATTTCTTCCCTTTTTTTCTTTTTTTTGTTGGTCGCATTAGCTGGCGCTACTACTGGTGTTTTGTTAACCACTATGGCCTCTTGAGGGGTGATAGAGGTTATTCTTGCAGAAGTGATTCTAGGACTTCCTATCATGGTTGGTGGGACCAAATACCACACAGGTATTGTGAAAGCCATATTTGGAAATTTTGTAGTTTCCAAGGCTTGCTTTGACACAAAACCAGGTGGGGGGCATAAAAATGGTGTTTGCGAAATGGCGTAAGGTAGGAATACCCTGCCAGTGGCTTTGGTCTCTGTACTACTGGTTTCTATGTCTAGGATAGCTTCATTGTTTGATGAGAGCATCATACAGATCAGTGCCCCTGTGCTTTCTAGGACTCCCTCTAGTATAATAGCAAGATCTCCTAGGAATTATCCTAGGATCGATGATGGTTTGAATTGGCCAGGGTAAAAAAATTTGTACCACGAAAATGGTTCCATAGTTGTTTCTACGTATGGTAACATGACATGGAGAGCCATCATGGGTTTATTATCATATTTGATGGTGATTATAGAGTTGTTGTGGGGGAACATCATTACCTGAAAGATAAAGGACATAATTGCAGTCATGGTGTACATATAACTCCACTCGAGGAGTATATTGTAGTCTAGTTGTGCGTCTGAGACTTCAATGTCTATAAGTATTATGTGTCAAGCCAGGTTTATAGGGAAATTTTGATATAGACCAACAGGGGTTGAAGGGAACCCATCATATTCTCTAAGCATGATGTCGAATGGTTTCAATTCAGGTGATCCAAAAAATTTCCAAATGGATTTATAAATTATGCATGTGGATGCTCCTTCATCAACGATGCATCAGTGTATGGTGATGTTATGAACTAAAATTGGTATTTGGAAAGTGACCAGAGAAGTAAGCCAGGGTCTTGCTTTTTCTAGGTCAAAAACCATTAGGCGCAAGTCGGAATAATTGATTGCACCTAATGCAGACAATAAGGTTTTTTGTTCTCTTGAGCATGATCCTAGGACTTCCAATGCTAACATAGAAGCTGGTGATTGTGCTAAATCATCCACTATGCTATAACTATGATAAGATTTAGAATGATGTCCTATGCACCTGGTTATTCCCTTGACCTTTTTTGAAAGGGATTCTATATGTACTTTGGATATCGTTAATGGTGCACTCGTGCTCATACATGATGGGTTGGTGTCCAGGGGGTGTCATAATTCCTATTCCATGTTTGGAAGAAAAATTATTTTCTAGTCATGTAAATTTCATGGCTACTACCTCTGGTATCGTTTTGGGGTTTTTTTTGTTGTTGGGTGTGAACCACTCCTTAGTGGGGGAAATGCATTTGCATTACAACATGTTGTTGAGTAGGTCCCCCTTTTCCATGGTTACCATGAAGCTTTTTCAGTTCAGGGAGCTCGAGAGAGTGGTGAGAGTAATGGTCGTATTCACCACATATGGCACAAGAATTATTTTTTGTTAGACATGATCTCTTGTTTTTCCCTTGGGATTTTTTATTTGGCCCTTTGTTTTGATTTCAGTTGGGGTTTCCCTCAGACTGAGATCGCAAGGGGCATTCTTGATTACTGCCCCCTTGTCTAGAGTGTCCCTTTTGTTTACTCATATTATTGTATTTCGCAGTGTTAGGAGGGTCATTATGGTTCTCCTGGTCATAAAACTGACGTTTTTGAGCCTGGGATGGTTGCACTAGGTTCACTGGTGTGTTGTTTTGCGATGGTGGATTTTGTTTGGCAAAAGGGGGTTATAGGTTCCCCTGTCCCTGATTGGTGTAAGATTGTTTGAGGGGGTGTCATATTTCAACATTCCTAGCTGAGTATTGGTTCCCTTGCGAGGGAGGGTACAAGCCTCCCTACTATTAATGGTATGGTACCAGCTTATTCATCATATTCTACAAAGGTGCAAATTGACTTTGGTGGTAGCCAGGTTGCGGCATGTTCTGGGTAGAATCGCACGAGTATCCTATGTACTAGATAATGCAGCCTAGGTGACCTTGATTCAAGTACCTTATCAAACAGTCTAAAGTGTTGGATGTGCCTAGTAACTCTCTATACGTTTTCAGGCACGAGGCGTTTGGCAGGACATTGTAGATATATTCTAACTAGGTATACATGAGTTCAAGCTACTGGGATTTTCTAATGGCGTACTCCATGGAGGTAGGTTTCTGTGTCACCACTTCTTTTGAGATATTTTTTTATGAGAGTTTTCAAAAATAATTACAGCAAAACTCTATCCCCGAGTTTGGTTTTACACAAACTATGACATCACTTCCATTTGTGGAGATGGTCTAATATATGGATGACCAGCGTATGCCTAAAATGAGTCTGTAGTTCCATTCCTAAATCAAGGTGAATGCGTAGCTGAAAATAAGTGAGGAACATGGTAGCAAGGGCACCAAGGTTCCATGCGAAGCAGAAGGCTACTCGACATACAGTTTCGCTACAGGCCCTGTTAGGGTGCGTTGAAAAAGTCTTAGTTGAATATTATTATCAATGATACTATTGGATGAACACCATAGGTGGAAAGTCATAATATGATTTCCTGGGTCTTCCACTTGCTTCCATTTGAATTTTGGTATATCTAAAGGGAGCTTCTTCGGCATGGGAGGCCAATCAAGGCTATTAGAAATGGGGTCCTTAGTTAACTTCATTAGATTTGGAAGATTCAATTATGCTAAGAAGGGTAACTAAGTATTGACTAACATTGTGTATTATGGAAATGCAGTTGTCTGAGTGTGATATTTTATGGGGGGTGCTTGGGGAATATTACCCTGTGGCGTACCCTGATGAATATGTTTCTGAATCCCTGAAGGGGTAACGATCCTCTTCCCTCTAGGGGTTGTGGGAGGAGTTGAGTGTGGTGACCCTGGTGGGGGTTTCCACTAGTGTGGTGTTGGGTGACCCTTGGGGGCTTCCAATCATATATGCCTCAATAAATGATGAATTGATAATGGTGGAGGTGTGTCATGTTTGATGCCTAAATGGAAAAATACCTGGCACTCCTCCCTTTAATGGGGGCAGGTCCAAGAAACACCTAGATGGACGAGGTCATGTTCGGTCCGTTATGGTGTCAACTAGCATAGCCCTAGTGATACTTTTGGGTTACTTGAGGGAGGAAGATTTTTATCGATGAAAATACGATCACATGCATAAAACAAAGAGAAAAAATAAGAGGCAAGTTTTATTTTAATTTAACGCTATGTGATCCAGCAAGCAAAAAATATATTTTTGTTTGTTTTGCAAATGATACTCAAAATACTAAATAGACCTATTTGTCCTTACACTCTTAATGTCACTAGGCCTTGTGAATATGCCTTCTAATGGGTACTGGGGTTAACATCCCGAAAGAACTAACGATGTGTTATAGGACAATTTGGGCATCATCCCCCATTACCTGGTCAAACTGGACATCATCCCCAGGACCAATGAAATAACGTCTATCATCCTCTTACATTTCAGTTGCTATATGACCTAAGAGAAGAAGAATTCATTCATGGCTTCTATAGTGATATTTCCAAGGTTTTAAGTATACATTATATCACTTATTAGCTCACCAACATAGCCTCTAAAGGGACTAACTGTGTTGCATATGCAGCATCCCCCATTCAAGGGTAAACTGTAATGCACTTCCTGACATTCAAGAGTGTGTTAGTCACCTGGGAGAAGAATTCTCATTGTTCCGGGAATCTCCACGTGGCCAATGCCTTCTAGAGGAGTCCAAATGTGTCAAACTTAGAATCCAAGTGTCCATCTAACACCTCTGAACTTGGGAAAATTTCTTGCCTATTATTAGAAATTCATTCATTGGGAAACTACCATAAGTTTGCCTATAAATTGAGCACCGATCCTAGTGCTAGGGAAGGAATAATTTTGGTAAATAAATGATGTTCGATTCTCATTTCAGAGAGTGAGTGTAATAATATTTTTCTGGTTTGATGTTGGATGTGATGAGGCTAGGATGAAGCTGGAGCTGGTGGCAAAAAATCGATCATTGGTTGTAACCTCCCCCTTCTACTCTTTAATAAAGGTTGTTGTTCATTTTCCCATATATATATCTATGTGTCTCTATTTCTTATGCAATGGATTCTTGAATGATACATATATTTCACATCTAATAAATTTTTTTGAGTAATATAAGTAGGTAGTTGTATATGCATGTTGTTTGATGTTATTTTTTTGTGTTTGCAGGAATTGATCTAGTGATCTGAGTTGGATTGAGAGCGAAAACAACATAGACAAAAGGAGAAGGAGAGGCAATTTGATCACAAATAGGTTCTTTCATCATTCTATGTATCTGATTATTTTATAGACAGCGACAGTAAATTATTTCCTTTGTTTTTCTAAGTGACTACACACTTAGGGAATTTGATTTATCCGTAGATCATAATTCTGCATAGAAAATTGGTGAGTCCATTGGGAAGTGTCCTATCATTTCTAGTGTTTTTTCCTCTTCTTATCCTCATTATTAGCATATAATTTTAGTTATTATACATTTGAATGAAATAATTGCATTAGAAGTGTGTTCTGTAGCTTTAATTTTCAATCCCTGCTACACCCAATGCATTGTTGGTTAAGACACAGTGAACTGAAGTGCACCGTTTCCCACTCAGGGGTGAATTTCAATGCACTGTATACCTTTAGAGATTGTGTTGCCCCCTTAGCCAACCAAATCCCATTCAAATTTTTCATTGCTATCATTCATAGCCATTTTTTTATTGTATTCTCAATTGTTTGATACCTCTTCGAGACCAGTAAACTTTCCACATTCTTCCTCCTTTGAAAAGTAAATTTATCCAATGTCTCTTTAGTGTTTTTATTTATCATTGGAAAATAAAATTCAAAGTATTTTATTTCTACATTAGATCCATTTGTTTTCATAAAGGAAATTGCTGTTTCATTCTTCATTTCCTATAGGAAAAATTGTAGTTTCATTCTACATTTTTCCTAAAAGACAAATTGTTGTTAACTTCCTCGTTTCTCAAAGAAGAAAACACTTGTTTTTTTTATTTCATGCATATATTTTCCTTTCTTGCATTCACATTAAAGGAGTTGAAAATAAAAAAATGCATGTGCATATATTTAATTGTGTGTGTTGCATAGGAACAAGTTAGGAAAGCTGCATTTTAGTTTGTGCTCTTTGTTGTTTGCTCTAAAAATGATTGCCCTTTCCCTTAGTAGCTAGGATTTTCATTGAAAATGCTAAAATTGAGAAGTTTTCTTATCATTTTAGTTTTCATTTTTAGGAATTTCCATCACATCACGGGGTCAACCTCAAAAAAAAATTTATAAGCAAGATAAACATAAAATTTACATCAATTTACCTAAGAAAGCATTGGAACTTTAACGATAACATTTAGAAGGTCTAGGCCAGAGATGTGTTCTAGCATGGTTAAACATAGCATTTATCACTAAATTTTCTGTTATACATTCCAAGTGTGATACCTAACTCCACATACGTAATTATATCGGAACTATTCCACATACCTTTGGGTATATAGGGCGGTGTTCTAGTACAAAAAGTATAAGGGGGTGCTCTCACTGTGTGGTTTCTCATTAGATAGCACTAATACAGACTTGGGCCTCCATGTACCTTCAGGTTTATTTTGGAGGACAACTTTAGGTTGTAATCCATCCATAGTGAATTGAGTTGTCCACCTTGTAACTTATGATACACAAAACACAACATTCGGGGAGATTTTCTGGCCATAATTCTTGGCTCACCAGGAGATATTCTACAATTCACAATTACTTGGTAAAATTTTTTCCCAGAATTACCCTTATTTTATGTTTATTTTTTTTTGGTCAATAAATCAGTCATCATGGAAGAATAACATCCCTTTCCTTAGCATTCGCGTAGAACACACTGAAACCACCTTTACCACCGGAAGCCATTTCTGGTCGATGAAGGTGACATCACTCTACCAAAAATATTACTATAAGTACCTCTGGTGTGACATCATCCTCACATATACCAGAGTCGTCTCAAGTTGTTTCTAAAAATCATGGTTCATCTACTAGTGTTGAGACGGAGTCCTCTCAGCTACCTGTGGTCACGATCCATCCAATCAGTGAGAACATAAATCCTGAACCCGATGTTGTTCAACTAGAATTTGGTCCAGATCATGTCGTTATTTTGATAGAACATCTGAATCCCGAAGTTGAACAATCGAAAGTTGTTTCTGTATCATTGGCCCCAAAATATATTGGAGCCATTTAGTCTCCCATATCACGTAGTCAACCACTTGAGATATACTTCGGGCCTGACAGTGAAACCATTCCACTTGGTTTGATTTCGATTGAAAAAATTCCACAAGATGAAACACCTTCGACTCCAACCTATTATCACCTAGATTGACCTTAGACTGAAGGAAGGCAAGCCAGGGTAACCATAAACCACACTTAACCTTGTAGCTAGCCCTACAAGGCAAGGAGAGGGCTCTCTCCATAACAAATCTCAGTCAAGGATGACTATGGAAAAATATTTTAGGCTAGGTATAGTAGCTCGAAAGGTTTTGATAGATTTTATTGGTGTTTGTTGGATCAGATGGAGCTGGGCAGTTTAACTCTGGGAAATTAAATAAAAAATGTAGGGTATTCAATGGGGAAAGTTAAGCATGAAATTTAACACCTTTGGCTTAATGATGTGAAGTGTTTAAGACTGGTGAGGAGCTGAGGAGGGCATATGAGATGAATCCTTCTCAAACAGTAGAAAACATAAAATATTGAATTATTTCCCAAGGCAGAGCACTGTAACAATGGATTATTCCTATCTAACTTGGAAATTTTCAATCGAAATCAATGGAATGAATGATGGCATACATAAAAAATTTAACAAATGATTACAAAAGAATAAATTGTGCTAAAATTCCATACCACAGGGATCTCATAAAAAATAGATGCAAATCTTATTAACTTCCTACCAAACTGATTACAAAAAATGTACAATCAAGCTCAAAGTGCCCAAGTGATTCCAACCTCTAGAAATTACTAAAAATTACATTAAATAGACTAGCCTCAGGGGCGAATCCGTAAAAGGAGGAGTTGTTTCACCTGTCCACAAACAAAAACCTGAATATAGAAAAAACCAACGATGTACCTCTGAAAGAGAGGAAACTGTATACTCGACCATCTGGAAGTATTATCTATTACATTTATTCCAACCAATGGAAAGAAAAAAAATATGGAACCAATTTTCTGCCACATTTTTCATTTTTTATCGTTTCGTGAGCTGGTGCTGTAATATTCTCTGCATTCACAGTTACTTACGACCTTAAGAGAATGCCTGCCCTTTTTAACCTTTCTGCTTAAGTAAACCCTTTTAAAAAAATAAAATGAATGTGCCTCATTTGAACAGAGAAAAGCCATTTTTCCTTAGAAACGAGCAGAAAAAGAAGTGGTGGGCCATGGGAATCACAATTGCAAATGGAAGAGGAGCAGGGATGTTCTGGGTGGAGGAAATCACGATATGCGATGAGTGATGGAGTGATTGGAGCGATGAATGAGGAGCGACTTGCGATAGAATGATGTGATGGGGGATGGAGCGATGCGATGGAGGATGGAGCGATGCGATGCGAGATGGAGTGATGCAATGGGAGATGGAGCGATGCGATTGCATCGGGGAAGTCGGGAAAGGGAGTTAAGCGCTAGAGGGTGATGTGATCGCGTGATGCGATGGAGGATTATCGCATCGACAGAAATAGAATGGAAGGGTTCAATGCTGCAGGAAATGCAATAATGTGATGGGCTATGTTGCGATGCGACAAGGGATGGAGCGATGCGATGGAGGATTATCGCATCGGGGGAAGTGGGATGGCAGGGTTTGGTGCTGTAGGAAATGCGATAATGCGATGGGCGATGCTGCGATTTGATCACATCGGCGATGATCCATCACATCGGGGTTGTAGGAGACAGAAATACAAATACTTTGTGATAAAGGGAAAATATAGAAAAAGGTAAGAATTTTAAAGTTAAAGAGCCAACGAAATAATTGAAAAAAGGATAGAGCTGTGATTTTTGAGCCATTTATTCATTTGGGAATATTTTTTGATCCAAAAGCTAATTTCGGGAGTGTGATGTACCATTGGAAATATTTTTCTGAACTTCTTCTGATGAACATGCTTAGAATATGATTTGCATTGAAAATCATGTGTAGAACACTTTTGAAAACCAGATAGAGAAGAAGCCCCTTTGACCCTTGGTGACGGGTTGCGAAAGACTAACATTGGCTTTATGGAAATAGCAGCTTTTGAAGTTCAACTTATTACATATGGAAACATAAAATTACGTAAGAAATGATAATCAAAACAAAATACCATGTTTTCACCTCAAAACTTGGTTTGAGGTGAAAATTACATTAAGCTTAAAAGAACAACTCTTTGACTTTTCCAGATACTATACTTTTGAGTTTATTTGACATCCCCATGTCCTTGCTAATATTTATTGATACTTTCATCATCAATTTGACCATGGTGGAACTCTAAATCCTAATAAGACAAAACCCTATGACCTAATAAAAATGAACTGCAGAGTGAAAATGAATCATGACTGAAAACCATAGAGAGGAGAACCAGTAAGTATTTTTGATGAGGGAAAACTGAAGTGACCCTAACCATCAGTGGATCCATGACCTAATGGAGTGATACAAATTTATACTATGAGACTCCTACTATGAAAATGTAAAAGAGTAGATTTTGATCATTGATTGCAATATGACAAGAATGACACTAACATTGGCTCCAATGGGGAAGGTAGCTCCTTGGAGGTTCCAAGAACACCATAGACCTAGTAGCCTTATCCATTGGGAAATATGGTCAAAATAATTCAAATAATGAAAAATGACACAATGTAGACTAACTTGTGACTCAAACCATGAGTGTAAACTAAATGAAAACTGGCAAACCTTACACATATCATTCAAGTTTTATAGCCTTCGCTTCGGGCCCCAAGCTTCAATGACTGTGTACTTGAAATATTACCAAATGTGAATATGGAATGTACAATGGCTGTGACATAATTTCAGAGAATCATCTTAAAATTAGTAGTGCTTCAAGAGCCTACCATTCACTGGCCCTCCTGGGCAATCTTGACCATCCATCTCTATGAGCAGAAAAGCGTTCTATCCTCTGTATGCTAAAATTTTATACGGTCCTTTCCATAGGTTATTGAACTTACCATGCTTTCCTTTTTCCTCATTTAATGCATCCCGTCTTAGCACCACATCTTCTAACTGAAATTTTTCTGCTTTGGTTTTGCGATCATAGATCTTCTTTATTTTTTCCTGCAACTAGAAAGTGTTTTGAGAATCTTCTTCCCTTGTTTGCTGAAGGTGGATCATTTGATTGATTCTTTTCTGAATATCATCCTCTTTGCTGCCATTTTCTTATAGTAATCTCATGAACGGAGCTATAAATGATGTAGGAAATACTGAATTAGTGCCATAAACCAATTCGAATGGTGACATTCCTATGGATTTCTTGCTACTAACTCTATCGGCCCATAATGCGTTAACAATTTTTCGATGCCAATTCTTTTTATTCGCTTCCAAAATTTTCATGATTATATTCACCAAAGTCTTATTTGATGACTCTTCCAATCCATTTCCCTGCGGGTAGTATGCTGTTGAATGGCCCAGTATAATATTTTACTTATGGTAGAACTCCACCATATTATTGGATTTAAATGTTGTTGCATTATATGTTATGATCTTGTGAGGGAAACCAAAACGAGACAAGATATTTGATTCTAAAAATTGAATAATTACCATATCCAGGGCCTACCTTGATGGAATGGCCTCAATCCATTTGGTGAAATAATCAGTAGCTGTCAAGATCCATCGATGTTGTGCTGCTGATTTGGGATGGATTTCCCCTATGAAATCAAGTCCCCACTGCTGGAAAGGTGCATTTACTTGAACTGGTTTCAAAGGTAGAGGAAGTAGTTTCCTTTTTCCTTGAAAAACTTGGCACTCATGGTAGCTCATCACTATTTTATACAAATCTGAAAATAGAGTCGGCCAATAATATCCTGCTCTCAATACTTTGTTAGCTATTGTTTTCCAAAACAAATGACCACCACAATCACCTTTATGAAAGTCATACATCACCTGCTGAGCCTTGTCTTCAACCAAACAATTAAGTAGAATACCTCCTGGATCTTTCCAATAAAGAGAACTTTTTAAAATACAAAATTTAGCAGAATTGAGTTTTAGTAATCTACCTTTGCTTCTAGACATCTCTGGAGGTGGCAAAAGATGCTGAAGAACATAAACTATTTCTGAATACCATGGCGATTGGAGAAAAATTTCTCAAATTGGAATAATCGAACCATCATCCTCATCCTCTGACATTTCTGCTATCAGATTTATGTCCAGGGCACACAGGTTTGATTATGCCATTAGTTTTTCCAAGCCTTGCCCCTTGATTAACTTTGTGGGTTTAATCTCCAAATTATATTCTAACATTATTGCTATCCACTTACCTCTTCTTCCCTCTATATCAGTTTGCACCATAACATCTTTTACTGCTGCATTGGGAACATATGCTATGGTATGTGAATGCAGAATGTACACTCCGAAATCCTTTAATTCTTTTATAAGATCCAATGCTTGTTTTTCAATAATATTATACCACAAGGCAGCATCTCGAATAGTCCTACTGAAAAAGGAAATGGGTTGTTCAATCTAATCTCTCTTTTGCATCAATACCATAGCCATGGTATGCTCCGATTCAAATGAAAATATAATGAAATATTGAGTGTAATCGGGACTAATCAAGACTGGGGCATTGGACAAAGCAAACTTTGCCAAATTAAATGACTTCATAGCACCCTCCCTCCATTTGATAATGTTGTCCTTTTTCAACATATTAGTCATTTCTCGTAAATGTTCCACCAAATTCGGTATAAATCAGCGTAAAAATTTCATCTTACTATTGAATGCCTGAATCTCCTTTTCGTTATGTGGGAAATCTATGTGCTGAATTTCCTCCACTCTTGAAGGATCAATGCAGATACCATCTTTAGAAATGATATGACCAAGAAGCTTGCCCTCATCCATAGCAAAAAGAATTTTCTTCAGGTTGAGAGAAATCCCAAACTTTCTGCATCTTTGAAATACAATCCTCAAGTGGTGCAGGTGTTCATCATTAGAACCATAAAATATTGTAAAATCATCTAAATAAACAACCAGAAAAACATCCTTCTCATTAGCAAAAGCGATGTCCATTGCTCGTTGAAAAGTGGCTCCAACATTCTTTAATATAAATGGCATTTTTGTGTACTGAAAAGTTCCCCAAGGTGTCATAAAAGCAGTTTTGTCTTGGTCTTTTTCATGCACAAAGATCTGATTATAGCCTGAGTAACCATCGAGTAGTGACATTCGTGATGCTCCAACTACTCTTTGTAGAATATGATCCATCTTTTGAAGTGGATAGTTATCCTTTAAGGATAATTTATTGAGATTCTGGAAATCTATGCACAACCTTATTTCTCTTGTAATTTTACGTACTGGGACTAAATTCGAAATCCAATCAGAAAATATAATTGGAACAATGATACCAGATTTAAACAATCTGTTTACCTCTTTTTAAATGGATGGAAGCAGCTTTGGATTGATCCTTCTCATCTTCTGTCTAAATGGCTTCTGATCTGGCTTGATAGGAATAGTATGCTAAATTATATTTTTGTCATATACCTTCAAATATGAATAATCCCATGCAAACACATCAGAAAATTCATAAAGTAATTTAACATATTGGGCCTTTACCTCGGGAGACAATGCTTTGAATAACTTTACAAACTTAGGCTTGTTAGCTGTTCCAAGATCGACATCCTCAACTCCTTTATCAGTAGGCACCAAGCTTGGATTTCTTGCAACATTATCTTGATCAAAAAGCTCCTTTAAATGTATGAGACCTCTAGGAATAAAATTATCTTTCAGCTACAAAACGTCCATATGATTTTCTCCAATCTCTTTTTCATTGGTATCATAATCACCATATATGGAAGCATTCTTGAATTTTCCTTCATTTTGTAAAAAAGAATTGATTTCGTTGTCATCCAAAAACACTTGCTAATACCTTAAATTATCCGGAACAACAGGTCGATGTTTGACATGAATTTCAAATTTTTTGCTGGAGTTCATTGGAATCTTCAAATTGCTTGCAGCAGTGGCAAGTGAATCTACAATAAGATTATGAATTCGGGGTACTGCTGTCGAAGTATATTCAGAAAAAATTCTCAGGATGTATAGGACTGCATTTCTGTAGGCTCTCAATCACAGATGCTTTGCTTGATCTCTCCTTTTACCTGTTTGATTACCAACTCTGAATCTCCATAGACAGAAATCCTTTTTGCATTTAACTTCTTGAAATTTTTCAGACCTGCAATCAAAGATTCATACTCTACTTCAATGTTAGAGCAGTCAGAAGCCAACTTATAAGCACATACTCTAACATTACTAGGAACTCTATCAGGCTAGAAAACAGGGCTCTGAATCCATATTCCTATACCAGCACCGTCCTTACCAATAGCTCCGTCAAAATCCATGCTCCAAAGGCCTTCATCCTCTTCTAGATGCTGAAATTTTGTTTCTTTCTCTAACTTACCTTGACTAATCTCTCCATTTTTCTACTATTCACTGACCCTTTGCTGCTAGTAGGTGGAAAGCTTAGAAAGGCTTGCTACTTTTTCTTTTTCCTATTTAAGGACTTCCCTAAAATTCTCTAAAATTTCTAGTACCTCATCTAGTTCTACCAACTGAACATCTTCATCATTCAAACCATTATCTGAATATAGTACAAATGATTCTAAATCTATATGTACATCATTAATTGGATGATTAACTGGCTTCTCTTTGACAATGATCATATATTTCATTTTCTTCTCCTTGTATAGCTTTCTAAACTGATCAAACACGAGAATGGTAGCATAAGAGAAATCAAGTTGTATAGTTCCCTTAAGTTTTGCACCCCACGATCTGGACAAAAGCATACCAAACCATGGTGGAACGTCAACAAAAACCACATCCATCAAAAAATTCTTGGTTGGGATTTGATTTAAGGATACTAACAAGTCTTTGATAAGACCAATACAACAGACCCTACCGAAGTCAAAGGAATATAGATCATGGTATTTGCGGGTAATATCAAGACCCAACTTCTCCATAGTGGCTTTAGGCATCAAATTGTGAGAAGCCCCTGAATCCAACATAGCATTGTGTAAAATTTACTCATGCAATCTAAGACTTAGGTAAAAGGGAGGGACTTCACTATCTTCAGACTGACCTTCTATGGTGGGACCAAAAATGAGTTCAAGATGATCATCTTTGATATTTACCATATTTGAAATAGGGTCTATTTGAAAAATCCTAGATACCTGATGTTTATAAGTGTTGTGCTTCACTAACTCAGCTAAGGGAATGGACACCTTCAACTTAGAAATTTCATTTTCTAAATTAAAAGATGAAAAATTTTCTACCTCTTTGACGGGAAGATCTTTCTTCTCCACTTGCTCTTTCGCTACACTTGGCTTATTAATCTTCTCATTTGCAATGTTATTTGTCGAGGATACTTTGTTGGAAGTCAGATCAGTAGGTTCTTTCCCTTTCCTCTGAATATTTGAATAGTCATTCTTTGGTAGCGGCTCTTTCCTTTTCTGAATGGGATTGATTAGCACATCTCTGTTCCTCAAATAATACTGCTTCTATTGTGCTATCAAAGAATTCATATATCCTCGTTGATAATCATCAGAATCTTCCTCTAAAACCACGTCATTTTACAATATGAAATATTCATCTCTTTGAGTGTCTGGAACCACTGCATATTCTTCATCTTTTGTCAAAAAAATGGGCATACCATTGGCAGTGAAAAAATGATTAGCTTCAACTACCAGATCATCATGATCATCTGTTTCCATTCCCTAAACATAATTTTGTTGCAAAGGAGTTCTGATATACTACTGTTGTGTTGTTTGGTCTTGCGTTTTATGTTCTATCTGCTTGATTTGGACATGGGGTTGTTGTTGTCCTCTGAAATTTGGATTCCGGATTGGTGCTTCAGGTCTATCTGAAATAGTCAACCGTTCGGATCAAAGTATCCATCTTATTATCTGAAGGAGATGCTTCCTCCTTTACAGTCACCCTCTTTTCAGCTCTCTCCTATGCTCTTTTAGCCAGCAGATTTTCTTCTACGCTTACAATGTTTTTCTGCATGTCTTCAAGTGTGGTAGGATCTCGTTCTCGTAACTGATATGCCATGTCAGCATCGAAAACATATAGAAATTTGAGCAAATCTAACCCCATGGGGGGTTTGAGGTTGGCCATAATAGCATTATACACTGCATTAAACCTCACACAATAATCTTGTACACTTTCACCCACATTCCTTTTGATATCTTCATACTCAAAAAAAATTTAGAGTGGTTTTTTCTTTACCTCCCACTGGTCTAATAATTGTCTATGTAGCTCCACCAAAGTGTGGATAGAGGCTACTGGTAAGGCTCTGAACCATTTTCGAACTTCACCTCCAAAGCTTTGGCCAAACAATCTCACAGTCACATTTATGCCTCTACCTCATGAAGGTCAAAGAAATCATTCATTTTATCAACATGTTGCTGCACTGTAATGCTTTGAGTGGCATCAAAAAGAGGTATTTTACTTTGGTAATTAGAAGGCATATCATTCAGATTCTGAGGTAAAACTAGGGGTGCATACTGGGCAGCCATGACTCGAGGCGGATTTAAAACAACATTTGAACTACTAGGATTTAAGAGAGCTGTTGATGGAGAAGTAGGGGTGATAAGTTGGAGGGGAAGGGTAGGTATAAATTGAATTTGAGAATTGATTTCAGAAATTGATGGGAATACTGATGAATTGAGGGTAGAAGATGTTGATTTTGATGATTCTGAAAGCTCAGGGACATTGGTAGTAGTGATAGATGATTGAGAAGAGTTTAAGATATAATCGTCAACTGATCTATTTTCCTTTTGAATTTCAAGATCTATAAGAAACTCCGGGTCTAAAACTGTGTCATCAAGGGAAGTTTCAGATTTGGTTCTGAACAGAGAAAGCTCAAAATACTCATCAAAAGGGAGGTCTTCAACGAACAACCACTCACTGGGACAGGAATTGGATCTGAAAATAGTTCTAGGGCTTACTGAACTTTCTTGTGTTCTGATTATTCGCGGAATAAGGTTATTATTTTCAAATATAGGGGGAGGATTTGGATTAGTATTGGCCCTCACGTATTTCCTTGAAGCCAGTGTGGTCAAATTTTGAAATTTTTACTTTGCAACATTTTACTTCAGCTTAGAAAATTCTAAAACTCATCATCCAAAGTGCAAGAATTTATATGGAATATATTACCGAGGTGATCAGTCTTTCATTTTAGATTTGTCCCCAGTATGGTCGCCACTATGTTATCACCTAGATTGAACTCAGACTGAAGGAAGGAAAGCCAGGGTAACCACAAACCAAACTTACCTTGTATCTAGCCCTACAAGGCAGGGAGATGGCTCTCTCCGTAAGAAATCTCAGTCAAGGATGACTGTGGAAAAATATTTTAGGCTAGGTATAGTAGCTCGAAAGGTTTTGATAGCTTTTATTAGTGTTTGTTGGATCAGATGGAGCTGGGTAGTTTAAGTTTGGGAAATTAAATCAGAAATGTAGGGTATTCAATGGGGAAAGGCAGGCATGAACTTTAACGACTTTGACTTAATGATGTGAAGTGTTTAAGACTGGTGAGGAGCTGAGGATGGAATATGAGATGAATCCTTCTAAAACAGTAGAAAACATAAAATATTGAATGATTTCCCAAGGAAAAGCACTATAACAATGGATTCTACCTATCTAACTTGAAAACATTCAACATAGATCAATGGAATGAATGATGGCATACATAAACATTTAACAAATAATTAAAAAAGAAGAAGCTATGCTAAAATTCCATACCACAGGGATCCCATAAAAAGTAGCTACAAATCTTATTAATTTCCTGCCAAACTGATTACAAATAATGTACAATCAAGCTAAGAGCGCCCAAGTGATTCCAAACTCTAAAAATGACTAAAAAATTACATTAAATAGAATAGCCTTAGGGGAGAATCCATAAAAAGAGGGGTTGTTTCACATGCCCACAAACAAAAACCTGAATATAGAAAAACCCAACAATATACCTCTGAAAGAGAGGAAACTGTATACTTGACCATCTGGAAGTATTATCTATTACATTTATTCTAGCTAATGGAAAGAAAACAAATTTGGAACCAATTTTCCACCACATTTTTCATTTTCCATCGTTTCGTGAGATGGTGTTGTAATGTTCTCTACATTCATAGTTACTTACGGCCTTAAGAGAATGCCCACCCCTTATAACCTTTTTTGCTGAATTAAACCCTTTTAAAAAAATAAAAAAAATGTACCTCATTTGAACGGCAAAAAGCCATTTTTCCTTAGAAATGAGTGGAAAGAGAAGTGGTGGGCCATGGGAATCACAATCGCAAATGGAAGAGGAGTAGGGATGTTCCGAGTGGAGGAAATAGAGATATACGATGAGATATGGAGTGATTGGAGTGATGAATGACGAGCGACGAGCGATAGAACAATGCAATGGGGATGGAGTGATATCATGGAGGATGGAGCGATGCGATGGGAGATGGAATGATGCGATGGGAGATGGAGTGATGCGATCGCATCGGGGAAGTCGGGAAAGGGAGTTAAGCGCTGGAGGGTGATGCGATCGCGCGATGCGATGGAGGATAATCGCATCAGTGGAAATAGAATGTAAGGGTTCTACGCTATAGGAAATGAGATAAGGTGATGGGTGATGTTGCAATGCGATGAGGGATGGAGCGATGCGATGGAGGATTATCGCATCGGCGGAAGCAGGATGGCAGGGTTCGGCACTGCGAGAAATGCGATAATGCAATGGGCGATGTTGCGATGCGATCGCATCAGGGTTGTAGGAGATGAAAATACAAAGAATTTTCGGTAAAGGGAAAATATAGAAAAGGGTAAGAATTTTAGAGTTAAAGAGCCAGCAAAATAATGGAAAAAAGGGGAGAGCTGTGCCTTTTGAGCCATTTATTCATGTGGGCATATTTTCCGATCCAAAAGATGATTTCAGGAGTGCGATGTATCGGTGGAAATATTTTTCAGAACTGCTTCTGATGAACATTATTAGAATATGATTTTCACTGAAAATCATGTGTAGAACACTTTTGAAAACCAGACAGAGAAAAAGCCCCTTTGACCCTTGGTGACGGGTTGTGAAAGACTAACATTGGCTTTATGGAAAGAGCATCTTTTGAAGTTCAAATTATTACATATGGAAACATAAAATTACATAAGAAATAACAATAAAAACAAAATACCCTATTTTCACCTCAAAACATGGTTTTGAGGTGAAAATTACATTAATCTTAAAATAACAACTCTTTGAATTTTCCAGATACTATACTTTTGAGTTTATTTGGCATCCCCATGTCCTTGCTTATATTTATTGATACTTTCATCACCAATTTGACTATGGTGGAACTATAAAAACTAATAAGACCAAACCCTATGACCTAATAAAAATGAACTGCAGATTGAAAATGAATCATGACTGAAAACCATAGAGAGGAGAACTAGCAAGTATTTTTTATGAGGGAAAACTGAAGTGACCCCAACCATCAGTGGATCCATGACCTAATGGAGTGATAAAAAGTTATAGTATGAGACTCCTATTATGCAAATGCAAAAGAGAATATTTTGATCACTGATGGTAGTGTGAAAACACTGACACTAACACAACCCATTTTGGATCAGAGATTTATATTTACGAGAATTTTCCTCAATCAACCCACTCTGCTTTCTTTGATACTGTGTCTATTCGAGTTCCCATAGATCCTATAGGGTATGCACTAAGTAATTTGACCATGGATGACACAACATCCCAGACTGAACCATCTGTTTCAGCTACGAAAACATTTATTGTTGCTTATATTTGATGTATTGTCCTTAGACTTCACCCATGTCATCATCCATAATCCTATCTAGTTCCTCCCTTATGATTATTTAATGGCTTGATCCTTTATTCACATATTTAGTGCAATATCAAGTTGATACCATCAATTTTTCTCCTTGGTGGCTAGTGATACCATATAAATTACCCTAAGATATTCCTAAATTCAATGGAAACCCTAGAGAAGACCCATTAACATATGTTATAACTTATCATTTGTGGTTCTCATCAAACTCATTACATGATGACTCCGTTAGACTACGTCTTTTCCAGCGCATGCTCACTGGTCCAACTACAGCATTAGGATGGTTCTTTTCACGTGTCAACCTTGTTAAAAAATGGATCAGGTGATGAGGATAGTTTTTTTCATGTGTCAACCTCGATAAATGAAATAGGTTGCCTTGAGGATAATTCCTTTATTGTGTCAACCTCGATAAATGAAACAACTTCTTGAGGATAGTTCCTTTACTGTGTCAACCTCAATAAATGAAACATAATCATGAGGATGGTTCTTTTACTGTGTCAACCTCATTAAAAATTTTAACAAGTTATAAGGATGGCTCTTTTATTATCTCAACCTCGTTAAAAAATGAATCAGGTGATGAGGATAGTTCTTTTCCTGTGTCAACCTCGATAAATGAAACATGTTCCCTTGAAGATAGTTCCTTTACACTGTCAACCTTGATAAATGAAACATATTATTAAGGACAGTTCTTTTAACATGTCAAACTCATTAAAAAATGAAACAAGTCATGAGGAAAGTTTTGTTACTGTGTCAACCTCGTTAAAAAATGAAATAGGTCATGACAATAGTTCTTTTCATGTGTCAAGATCATTAAAAAATGAAACAAATCCTCTCCTAATTAAGACGAGTCTTCCATCTGATCTCATAAATGAACCTTCATTACATCCAGCTAGTAATAACTAGTATTATACTTAGGTGAATGAAATAAAGCTTGGGGGGCATGTGCTCTTGCAGGGAGAATTTGACAAGTGCTCTTGAAGGGGGCATTCTTGCAGGGGGAATTCAACATGTGCTCTTGCAGGGGGAATTCAAAACCATCTCGAGTCCATTTTAGTTGTTATTTTCAAGACTAGTGACACTCATGAATATCCTGATCTTCTTTTGCTATTTTTCATGCTCGTAAAACACACGGAAATGCCAAGTTATTTCCGTCTTTTCCTGCTCATAAATTAAATTGAAAGTTGGTCAAAGCATACTTTTATCCTTATTTTTAGAGCTTTGATAAAAATGAAAAAGAACTTGAAGCACACTTTTATCTCTTTTTCGAGCTTCGATAACGGTGAAAAAGGAAACCCTGGAGTATTATTTTAGCTCTTTTCAGGCTCCGATAATGTGAAAATATTGTCGAGAACTTGTCTTTTCGAGCTCGTAAAATTAAATGAAACAACATCTTCTCAATAGTTTAACCCTTTTCTGGAGTGAGATAGATTATTTATTTTCTTTTTTTCCTCTTTTTCAAACTCTTTAAATATGAAAAAGGACAAGGTTGTCACTGTCATTAGGATCGTTAAAACATAAAATAATGACGGGTTTTTCGATCATGTAAAGAATCGAGTTTCATTTATCACTAGACTCGTTAAATTATTAAATAGCGATGCATATTTTCCCAAAGGTTAAATTATAGATCAAGCATATGTTATCCTCCTCAATCTTGTTAAAAAATAAAGAGGTACTAGTCGACAAATGATCAGGGAAAATTTGGGAAAGCGAACAAAATTTTTTTTACAGTAGCAGGTCGCCCTTGAACATGACAGTTTCACTCCATCATTGTGACTTTTTGGTTGGGTAATATTCTTTACGGTTCATTCATACCTATGGCTCATCATACTTTCACTTCAGTTTTGGTTCAATGCTTCCAACTCATCTCAGTGTCTCTGATATTTTAAAGAGAGGTCATCCAATGAATACTCATCCTTATGCAATACTCATAAACCTTCATTTTCATGACAATCATCCCCAAAATTTGCTATATCAAGTCACATTTTGTCTCTGAAATCAGTAACTCATGTTTCGTGATAAAGTGGCTTCCTGTCGAAATTAAATAATCATCCAGGAATTTATACTTAGAAACATCATCTTCCAGTACCATGAGGCTTGTTACATCATCAACAAGATCCTCACTTTCGGACCTTTTACCGAAAGATTTTGTTTTGTGTTCGACATCAAATCCTCTATTCATGCCTTGCAAAATGTACTGCAGTACCTTGAAAGCCATTAACATCAATGGTGGTTCTCTTGCCTCTGTTAACTACTCACACCATTGGCTATAAATCAAATGATGTCTTACCATGTTAGAATACAAATCATATATTTGAATGGCTAGACTTGGACCCGAACGATCGAGTGAATGGGATAAGAAGACCCTAGATCTAGTTTCATCCATTCAGGCTGCGATTTTAGGATTTTTGTACACATCATATGCACGGTGACCTTACATAAATATCATCATCTAAACATGGGTCTATATCTACAGGCATGTCTGTATTGGGAAACATTCAAATGTAAATGGATTTCTGAACTATGTACATGTTATTAGATAGTTTGTGTGCTCAGCATGGTAATGCCTCCCTCAAAAATTCATGGTCAAGATAAAATATCATGATGTAATATATTGTAATATTGATTCAGGTCGCCACTCCACTTCAGCTCCATCTCATCACATCGTAAAGCATCTCATTCAAATACATTATTATTATTTTTACTTCATGCTTTAGGGGGTACTTTTTATAGGTCAATTTGGGCATCATGCCCGGTAACCTGGTCAAACTAGACACCATCCCCAGGAACAATGAAATAGGGTCTATTATCCCCTTAAATTTTAGTTTCTATATTCCCTAAGAGAAGAATAATTCATTCATGGCTTCTATTATGAGATTTCCAAGGTTTGAAGTATATGTTATATCATTTGCTAGCTCACCAACGTAACCTCTAAAGGGAATAACTATGTTGCATATGTAGCATCCTCCATTCAAGTGTGCACTGTAATGCACTTCTCGACATTCAAGAGTGTGTTGGTCACCTGGGAGTGGAATTATCATTTTTCTGAGAATCTCCACATGGCTAGTGCCTTCTAGAAGAGTCCATATGTGTCAAACTACAAATCCAAGTGTCCATCTAACACCTCTAAAATTGGGAACATGTCTTGCCTATTATTTGAAAGTCATTCATTGAGAAAATACCATCAGTTTCCCTATAAATTGAGCACACATCCTAGTACAAAGGAAGGAATAAATTTGGTAAATAAATGTTGTTGCATTCTCATTTTATGAGAGAGTGAAAGTATTGATATGTTGCTAGTGTGTTGTTGGATGTGATGAGGCTGGGATGAAGCTAGAGTTGGTGGAAACAAATTTATCATTGGTTGTAACTTCCCCCTTCTACTCTTTAATAAATATTGTTGTTAATTTTCCCATATATATGTCTCTATCTCTTGTGAAATGGATTCTTGAATGATATATATATTTCACATCTAATCGATTTGAGTGATTAAGATAAGTGGATTTCTGTATATGCATGTTATTTGTTATTCTTTTTTTGTGTTTGTGGGAATCGATTTGGTGATCTAAATTGCATTGAGAGCGACAAAAACAATGACAGAAGGAGAAGGAGAAGCGCTTTGATCACAAGTAGGTTCTTTCATAATTGTTTGTATCTGCTTATTTTATAAAAAGTGATAGTAAATTATTTCCTATGTTGTTCTAATTGACTAGCATGAAAATTAGGGAATTTGATCCGTAGATCACAATTTTGTATAACACAACGCCTTCAAGTAGCTGAAGAATTGACCAAGGTAATGGTAAGAGGATCAAGTGTTTCTTGCATTGTCACCTATAGGGAAGGATGCCCTAGTTTTTTCCACTAAAGTACCATCCTCCCACGAGAGCATTTGATTCTTGAATTTCTTGGTATTCAACTACCTATACCAAGCACTAGATGGGTCAAGTAGCCCAAAGAGTACTGCATGCACTAGGCCTAAGATTAAACGCCTCTGAAATGGGTATCTAGTAATGCTCGGGTATTTGTTTCGTGGGTGGATAGACAGATTTGAAGCTCCCTAAAAATTCAACATCTATGTTTCAAAATGTATTGTGACCATGGTAGCTTATTAGATGCTTACCCCCGATGGTCCTAACCTAAACTATAATTTCTTTTGTGGCCCCTGTGAGGAGAATTTAGTGAGTCTGATTAGTGGTTATTTTTAGAGAGACTCAATTTTCTTAGGGTGTGCCTTGGTGAAGTAATTGTAAGAAGAGGATAAAGGTCCCAACACACTAGGTGTATTTTTGTCGAATGCTTACCAATGTTTCATGTGTGCTTTGGAGTGTACAATTAGAAGTGTTATGAGTACAATCCTTTTCTAATTACCCTATGTGTGATTGTTCCTTAAAAACAAATGATGTGCGTATCATGGGCCGCTTACACCTTTCCTAGTTAGACTAAGTTTTCACTATAGGGAGATGGAAAATTGTCTTAGGAAAGCATTCATATGCATACCCATGCTCACTGTGAGGTGCAAGGGTGGAAAATATTAATTTCTTTCTTTTCCATAGTTTTTTCCTAGTCTCGGCTCCTAATGAAAAATTGAAGTAATCTAATGCAAAAATTGAAAAAACTTGAACTAGCTAAAGATATGTGGATATATGGGCCAATTAATTTTATGTTAATTAAAATATGTGTTTTTTATATTTTTATGAGAAAATAATTTGTTCAGACAACATATGTGGATTGAAGTCCACTTACGTATTCCTACTTAAACTATGTGTGATTTACAAAAATAAAAAACTAAAATTAAAACTACTTGGTTGCTAAGCTAAATTCTAGCAAATAACCATCCTAACCAGTCACGAAATACCAAAACATAGTCATGGAAAATTTTCAATGGGTTTCCAAACACTTTACATTTGCAAAAAATGAGAAAAAGAAAGCAAAAATGGGCTTTCTACCTACCACACGGCTTATCCACCCCCAGGCAAGAAATGCACATCTGTGTAAACAGAATGCGTGCGGTCGGGCATAAGAAAAAAATTCCTCCTCCTCTAAGAAAACTTTCTCACTGGGGGTGGCTGAAGGTGTTGAGAGGATGCAGGAGTGATTTTTCAGCAAGCTGAGCAGGAAGAAATACCTGCATCAAAAACCATTAACTGAAAAGAGATAATATAATAGAGTCAACGTTCTTGTGGTAGTGGATTGGGTGCATGGGTAGACAAAATACACTTTTCTTAGTAGGGAGACTGACTACCTACATGCAAGTCACAAGTCAAAGTGGTTTGTCAAACGTTAGTGGAACAATTTCAACATGTAATAAGATAAGTTAAATGGAAGCATATCATGCTACATAAACAATGGAACAAAAACAAAAGAACATGCACAAGAAACATGCTTAATATATAAAACACACTATTAACTCAAAAACGTAGAGATTTCTCCCTTTATTTAGTGCTGGGAGTAGTAGAATATAGAATGCTAAATCTCTTGTAGTGGATCCTTCGAGCTACGGAGCTCCAATATCCAAGACAAGGGGGTCTCTTCCTCTCAAATTTTCAGCAAGAATCTCTTCCCTCTCAAAGGATGGTAGATCGACGGACATGTGGTGAACTCTTCTCTCTTAGATTGAAGTGTTAGGTGTCCAACAACTAAATCCTTCCAATCCTCTTGCTGTTGGACAACACAAGCTATTTTTTTGATGATAAATTTGGCCAACATAACAATGTGTCTCCCATTTATCTTCCCATCGTTTGCTTTTATAGACCATTTTAAAATTTTCCTGCCATCTCTTGGTCCAATATGGATGGTGACACAAGAGTGGGGGTATGATTTCTTTGTGTGCTGCACTAAAGCCTCAAAGGTGGCTTAACGGTGACTGCACTTGGCTAGGTTGAGAGAGAATATTTTTCTTCATGTGTGCCAAGTGGTCCCAAATGGTGACATTACGCATTCCCAAGACCTTGTGGCTATTGAAGGGATAGCCATGCACTACTCGACTATAGAATTAAAAGTCACAATGTGCACTCAGAGCCAGTGATTCCTGTGCACGGTCAAAAAAATTTACCTTCTGACCTTAGGAAAATTTAAAGTTTTAGCTCCTCTAATGTATTTTGTCCATGTAAATATTTATTTGTACCTTCTTCTTAATATTTTATAATGTATTTTGCCTATCCTATTTTCCAGTGTTAACACCCAAAACATCACCATCACCCGCATCATCGCCCCTCATGAACAAAATCTCGCCATAGAAAAAGCCGACCGAGGAAGAAAGAAGAAAGAAGAAGCAAGACAAGAATCTCGTCAAGCCACAACAAGAACCCCAACAAGTCAAAGATAGTGAAGATGAAGTAGAGTCAGAGAAAATGGAAATAGAGAGCGCAACACTTCCATCACCTCGTCCACCATACATGCCACCCAAGAAACCCAAATAAAAATCCATCAAGGATTCAAAGGATGGGAAGTATGGCACCTTTACACTGTTGTTTCCAGAGAAAGTTTCATTTGAGGGATACGTGCATGGAAAAATGCAATAGTTGAATTTTGTAGATTCTGATTTAGACAATAGAAACAAATACCCGTAGTTCACACTAGGAATATATTTGAAGCAAGTCCACTACTCAGAGAGTGGTGTGACAAGGTTCGAGCCAAATCAGTGGGAGAAGGGCTTGGAGTAGTATGGATTACTGAACATGCTCAATGTGTCACACTTCAGTAGAAGTACACCAAAACAACCAACATAAAACAATTGATCGTTTTGGTGCATAATGGATGCCTCTGGATGGGAAAGAGGATCCTAACTGACAAAATGTTGATTTGGAGGATTACGTGGTTACCATATCAAGGATGGGACCCTACATAAGAATTTATGGGAAAAGACCAGGACGAAAAAATAGCTTAGAATATGAAGGATAATTTTGGATTTGTGAAAGGAAAGCATGAATACGACATCAATTCAATTAGTGACCAGGGAGTTTGATTCTCCGTGCACATATTATCCAAGAAAATCATAAGTGTCGAGCTAATGAAGTCCCTGCAGTATTAGTTTACTTAGCATCATAGTGCAATAACGGGGTTCAATAAAAATGGACCAAATATCTCTACAAGGAGTTTTTGGATGAATACTGTCAAGTCTAGGAGAAAGGTGAATCCTTTCACTATGGATGATTCATTTTGATTATAGAAATTTTGGCATGGAAATAACTAGAGGATTCACAATTTCCTCTAGTAGAAACATATGTGTGTGAAGTAGCATGGTATGCCTTGCTATGGTATACCAATGAGTCATTGCGAATGTGGGAGAAAAAAACAATTTTTTTCTTATATCACATGGATTTTCACGTCCTGGTGAACTAGCATCCTTGCCTCTCATCGAGCTTGTATGAGCAGTATAATGTTTTTCTGAAGTTCAAGGCCGATTTTCATAGAATATATGTGTAGGCTTGAAGAGATACAATGAAGACATGGTATCCTATGCCATACTTAGTCACAATGTCTAATATTGCTATACTAATACAATATTGGTCCACATAAGCAATGATTGTGTCATAGGAAGAGGCAGAAGGTAGTCAGACGGATGAGGAAACATTAGAGCATGGAGGCCTGAGAAAAAAATATAAGGAAAAGGATGAGCAAGAGAAAGACCAAGAGAAGTAACATGATGAGAATCATTAGGATCCTCCTACAGATGATGAGAAAAACAAGGAGAAGAAAAATACAGACAAAGGAAAGAGGAAGATATACAACAAAGCTTCCCCAAGGAGCAGAAAGAATCATAAGGCCAATAGAACGAAGGATATAATGCCAGTAGTCCTCACTGAGGTGGACTTCGATCAAAATGGGGACAAATTTCAAAAAGTGACAGTGGAGTCATGGAACAGGATAGAGGATCGCTATGACGCGCTCCTAATAGGTGTTGAGGAGAGAGTCATAGAATTAAAGATATTGGCACAGACAACCAGAAAACCAGTGCTGATAAGCCAAGGGCTCCAACCAGAAATACTAATAGAGACGAAATTTGGGATGAGGATAATCCAGATACCTACTAGAGCTCTGAAATTCGACTCTACCGAATTCAAGCAACAGGCGAAAGGTTGGGACCATGTCAGTATGAACATTGTAGTGCTGCCAATCCTAGTATTGCATGACCTACATCAAGGAATCATAAATGAGATGAAGCAACAAGAAAAATGCACCTAAAATTTAAACATCCAAATAGAGCAAGAACGAGCCTCAGTGAAGAAACAAATTAAAGCCATAGGTCAAAGCCACATGCAGAGAAGTTCAGGACATGGATGTATGTAAGGAGGAACCATTAAGAGACAAGGTCATGAAGCTCAAACTTGCAGTCAAAGAATCCAAAAAGAAGGTCATATATGTACAGTTTGAGTATGAGCTAAATATTAGTGAGCTATAAATGAATCCATAGCTAACCACACCACTTGAAGTTCAAGAAAAAATGGAGATTGGCGTAAAGGTTACAGTGGCAAGCATCTTTTCTACAATGGTAGAATGTGCAAAGTTGTTAAAAGACACTTTGAAAATTTGGACTTTGCTACAGGAAGATCCAAATGTACATAAGCTAGAAGAAGGCATCCAACATAAGCAGAAGTAGTTGCAAAAATTTTGGGAAACTATGAAGACCCTTCTAGTCTCACAGAATCTCACCAATATTAGCAAAGGAAAGGTCCTCCAAAAGAAGATAAAATAACCAAGGAAATAAGTATAGGTTTTGATGGAGAGAACTCAATCATAGTAGGATGAGGCTCTCCAGTTTCTCAGGAAGTGGACGGGAAGCTCCAAGAGCTTCGACAAAACGATGAAACATTGTTGTAGAATATTGCAGGACCATTAACATAGGCACTTCTAGAAGAAGTGTGCAGTGAAGAGAAGAAGGCAACAGAGATACTCCAGTAGTACAGTGTTTCCTGCAACAAAATCATAGAAAAAACAAAGGTAAAGTATCTAAGTGACTCGAGACGAGTCACATGTGAGTGTTGGGGGCCTATTGTGTGCAACCCAACTTGGCCTAGATTTTGGCTAAGACTCCACATTTTGTGGAGTGGAGCACGAGGTGGACCATGAAACAAATAATTTTGGATATACCGCATAGTACCAGAGGGGCTTTGGGGTGGGTTGAAGCCATTCCTCTTTGTAACATGTTTTGAGTTACATTTTCTTATTTTGTGGAGCCCATGGTATTTGGACTACAATATTTTTTCGCTATAATAATATATCAATGGATGTAATTCCATTTTTATAGCTTGGATCTTGATATGATATATGTTTAACGGAAAGTATTTGTAATCTGGTTACAGTGAAGGGAAAGCTCTGCAGGTGAGTGCGCAGAGACCTTGGAAGATTCTACAGTTTAGTGAGCAGACCACCTGTAGCTATGTGCATAGGTCAAAGAGTGGATTGTAATCAAGTATCAAACATAATAAAGAAGCAGTTTTGGGTAGGGAAAATTTTACGGTGGAATTTTAGCCCAAGGGAAAATTTTATAGGGTTTTATGTTGAAAATGCAACAAGATGATGGAGCTTAGTGAAATGAAGTCGCCTTCACTAAGTGGGCCTGCAGGCTATTTTTGGCGCAAAGTCTATTTTTAGACTATGTCTATTTTTAGACAGAGGGATCATGGTCTATGAGTTGCAGGATGCTATTTATGAATGATTGGTCAAGTTGGTAAAAATAGATGGACCTCTATTTTTAGACATTAGGTGGTTTCTATTTTTAGACTGTCGGGCTAAAAATAGAATAGTCAAATATTATTAACCCTTAATAATATTTAGACTATAAACATTATCTTATCCTCTTGGAGCACTTCAGTTTGATGCTTGGATGTGGCACATACAACTGACAGAAGGAAATACGCTTTTCCTAAGGGTTAGTTGAGCTATTACATGGTTGACTTCAGTTAGAACTCATGTGGCAGAGTTTGGTGGAGTTGATGAGACAGTTGGTGGAGTTGTGTTCGGTTTAACTTAGTTGAACTAGTTGTATTTAGTCTAACACTAAAATACACTAGTGATGAGTGGTGTGAATTAATTAATAATTAATTCACTAATTATTAACTCATAATTCAACTAATGAACACATCAGTTAACTGCAATGCATGGACAGTTTAGTGGAGACCAGTGTTAGAGGTGGGTGAAAGGGTGAGTCTACAATCAGTTGTGACTATTGGCTGTGCATGAGATTTGCACACAAATTGATGGAGATTGCCAATGAGGATTGCGTAGTTGGAGCTAGTGGGATTCGAACTTGGATCTCATTCATTACTCACTTGGATTGCACAATAGAGGCAGGCAGACTTGTGGAGGAGATTTGAACCTGTGACTTGTTCATCTTCATAACTAGTTTTGTGTGTAGCATTGAGATAGTGCTGAGAGATGTGAGAGCTTTATGCTATTTATTGTTACATTTTCTCTATCATTATAATATACAGATAGTTGGGGGTTTTCAGCTATTGCTTTCCCCATTACATACTGTGTTGATATGTGTGCTTGATTATGTTTTAATGAGCGCATGCGACTGCTTTCTATTTCCGCATATTGATGATCAATTGTAGAAGAGGTTATGTATTATGCATGAAGCTTAAATAGTGTGTAGTCAGGATAATATCAGAGAATAATTCAGAAAATTATTCAAATTTCTACATGGTATCAAAGGGAAGAATTGATCATTGGGATCTATTACAGTGATTACAATTATTTCGGTAGACAACGTCTGTAACGGGCTAGGTAGCCTATGGATCCATCCTTTCTTTGAAAGGTGATATATCCAGTAAACGCCCCTACATTCGATCTCTGTGCTAGAAATAATTTGTTCTCACATATCCAGAAGAAGTTGAGTTTTGTGCTTGGAATTCGAATTTTGCAACAGTTTGTTTTCTTGGTGCCGGAGTTGAAATGTATTTCAACGGTTTGTGACTGGAATATGCCCTTGAGAGAAGTTCGAATTATGTTGCATGGAAGGATAGAATGGAGGCAGTATTGGATGATAACGGGCTGAAGGATTTCATAGATGTTGAGATCCCAAAGCCTACTGATGCTGCTCAAGTTGATGCTTGGCAAAATAAAATGGCGAAATGTCGAAGGATTCTATTGGAGGGCGTGAAGGATCACATTGTATCTAGCCTGCATGGAAAAGCTTCTCCATAATTTATGTGGAAAGCGTTGAAATATCTATTCCAGAGAAAGAGTGACTAGAGGAAGTTGGCGCTCAAAGATAAACTCAGAAACATTAAGATGGAGAAAGGCGACAGTATCACCAAGTACCTCACGAAGTTCACTCAATGCAGAGATGAGTTGGGAAGTGTGGGGGTGACTGTCGATGATGAGGACTTGGTGGACCTAGCTCTCCTTGGTCTTCATAAGAGTTGGCATTCCTATCAGGACTCTGTCAATGGTCGGGAGAAGTTGCTGGGATGAGAGCGACTCTGGTTGGATCTCATGCAAGAGGAAATAAGGTGAACTACCAGGGACAAATCTTCATCAAAGGCATCTGATGAAGAAAAATACGCTTTGGATGCCAAAGAAAAGAAGGGGAAGAGCAAGAAAGCTTCTCAGTCTGGTGCGAAAGGCAAGGAGCAAGACATGTCCAAGGTGAAGTGCTTTCACTGTCACCAGCATGGACATTATGCCACAAATTGTCTGCAGAAGAAGAAAAATAAGCATGCTGCTGGATCTGCAGTGGGAGAGGCATTGGCCTCCCATTTTGAGCTGGATTTTTCATTGATTGCATGCTTGGTCTCAAGTGTAATGGGATCAGTATGGTTCTTGGACAGTGGTGCGTCTTTTCACATGACTGGAGATCGAGACCTATTTTCAGATCTGGATGAGAAAGATCTTGGAGTGCACATCGAGATGTGAGATGATGGTAGATACAGTGCGACCGGTATCGATACCATTTCATTTGAGAGGGAGTCTGGTAAACCCTTCGTATCGAAGGAAGTGATGCATGTTCCAGGATTGAAGAAGAATCTGATCTCTGTGGTGATGTTGGAAGACAAGGGGTATGATGTGGTCTTCATCGAGGGAAAGGCTTTCCTGCGCAATAAGACAGCTGGAGAAACCTGGAAGATAGGGGTTCGAATCAAGAACCTTTATCAGCTGCAAGTAGATGGCTGCGCAGAAATGGCATGCAAAGTAGAAGGAGTGGTGAGCTAGGATGATGGCGAGCTGTGGCACCGGAGATTGGGCCACCTTCACCATGGAGCTTTGAAGATACTGCAGCAGATTTCTACTGGGCTTCCTAAGGGCACTCTTGCGCAGTCAGATCAGTGCAAGGGGTGTACCTTGGGAAAATTTGTGAAAGCCACCTTTCATGAGAAGGATAGTCATGCCACGACGATCCT
Organism: Pinus albicaulis; assembly: GCA_034641835.2. NCBI lineage: Eukaryota > Viridiplantae > Streptophyta > Pinopsida > Pinales > Pinaceae > Pinus > Pinus albicaulis. The sequence continues at coordinate 644,086,223 of CM076572.1, forward strand.
TGAGAGAGTTCACACAGACGTGTGTGGTCCTTTCTCAGTAGCTTCGACAGCAAAGCACAAGTACTATGTGATCTTTGTTGATGATTTCTCTCGGAAGTGCTGGATCTTCTTCATGCAGAAGAAGAGCGAGACATACTCTAAGTTCTGTGAGTTCAAAGCACTGGTCGAGAAGGAATCGGGGAAGAAGGTGAAGGCTCTTAGGAGCGACAATGGTGGTGAATTCATCTCTGCTGAATTCAAGGACTTTTGCAGTGCAGAAGGGATTCGGAGAGAGCTCATCGCACCCCATAACCCACAGCAGAACGGGGTTGCTGAGCGGAAGAACAGAACGATCGTGGGTGTTGCACGGGCGATGTTGCATGACCAGGGCCTACCCCTTCACTTGTGGGCGGAGGCATGCAATACTGCAGTATATGTGCAGAACCGTTGTCCTCACAAGATACTTGGCATGAGTACACTGGAGGAGGCGTTTTCTGGCAAGAGGCCTGATATTTCCCATTTGAGGATTTTTGGTTCACTTGTCTACATGCATGTGACGAAGGATGCCAGGAAGAAGCTGGAGCCGACCGCAGAGGTTGGGATATTTGTGGGGTACACTGATACGCCCCACAACTATCGTGTGTATTTTCCAGACAGTCGCAAGACTGTTGTGCAACGGGATATCAAATTTCAGGAGGAGAAAGCCATGCAGTGTTCGCTTGAGAGGGAGCCACACTTGCATGCAGATGAGGAGCTATTAGTTCCTAAGGATGAGCTTCCAAATGTGGATAAGCCACAAGAGGAAGTTCATGGAGTGGAAGAGACCACTCATGCAATGCCAACCATCAGAGGGTGCAAGCGCACTACAGAAGCTGAGCGACTGGCTCAAGATGCAGAGAAGGTTGTAGGACCACCTACAGTACAACGCAGACAGAGACAGTCACCGGATCGGTACACTGGATACATGGCTCTTGTGAGAAAATGTGTCATGATAGAGCCATCCTCTTTAGAGGAAGCTGTGGAGGACCTCGCATGGGTAGATGCCATGGTGGAAGAGTATGATTCGATTGTCAGAAACAGTGCATGGGTTATTGTCCCGCGACCAGAAGGGAAATTAGCGGTGGGATCGCAATGGATCTACAAAGTGAAGCAGGTAGCTGACGAGAGTGTGGAGAAGTACAAGGCAATATTTTTGCCCGTGGCTTCTCACAGATCGAGGGGATCGATTATGAGGAGACCTTTGCACGTGTCGCAAGGTACTCTTCCATACAGATGATCCTAGCTCTCTCAGCGCAGATGGGGTGGCACATCCATCAGATGGATGTGAAGACTACGTTCCTCAATGGATTCATTGAGGAGGAGGTGTACATAGAGCAGCCTGAAGGTTTCAAGATCTTCAGTAGTGAGTCACATATGTGCAGACTCAAGAGAGCACTGTATGGGTTGAAACAATCACCTCGTGCTTGGTACACACGGATAGATAGTTATTTCACCGAAATTGGATTCTCCAAGAGCGAGGCGGATCCTAACCTATACCAGATTGTGGTGGTGGGGAAGTTGTTGATCATTGTACTGTATGTAGATGATCTGATTTTGACGGGTGATGAGCTGTTGATACTTTCATGCAAGGAGGATCTTGCTAGAGAGTTTTACATGAAGGACTTGGGCCTCCTTCATTATTTCCTGGGATTGGAAATTTGGCAGCGCAGTGGTGGACTGTTTGTTTCTCAGGGTAAGTATGGATAGGAGATACTGGAGAAGTTCAACATGCATGACTGCAAGCCTGTTGATACTCCTCTTCCTGGTGGTTGGAGGAAAGAGGATGCTACTTCAGCGGAGGTAGTGGATGCCACTGTTTATCGACAGTTAGTAAGGTCGCTTATGTATTTGGTCAATACACGACCTGATATATGCTATGCTATTAACCAGCTTTCAAAATCTATGGTTAAGCCTACCAAGCTCTTTTGGAAGGTAGGCAAGCATGTATTGCGTTATCTCAGAGGCACATTGGGATATGGACTATGGTATAGACAGGAGGATGAGGTGAAGTTGTGTGGCTTCACAGATGCAGATTGGGCAGGGAGCCCAATAGACTGAAAGAGAACATCTGGAGGGATCTTCAGTATCAGGTCGACAGCAATTTCCTGGTACAACAGGAAGCAGAGATCCATGGCACTCATTTCCGCATAGGCCGAGTATATGGCAGCAAGCTTGGCTGCATGCGAGGCTATTTGGATGAGGAAGATTCTGGTCGGGTTGTTCGGGTCACACTTGGAGCCTACTGTGATTTATTATGATATCCAGAGTTGCATTAAAATCTCAGCTAATCCAGTATTTCATGATAGATCCAAACACATCGACATCAGGTACCATCATATAAGAGATTGTGGTCCCGAATTTGTCTCTCTTCCATACACTTTTCCATATCTCTTTCACTCACCTAAACCTCCAAAATTGTCAAATATCATGTGCAAAAGGGTAACTAACATGGTTTTTAATTATGTTTGTGTGTTTTCTATTTGATTTAGATTTTGTTCATACAGCTGCGGAAACTTGTCACTTTCCGCAGCCGCTGCAACTTTCCGCAGCTATTTTGTGGAAATCAATGTTACAGGTGCCAACGAAGGAAACGAGCCACATGGGCAGGCTAGGAATGACAAGGACATGGTTCGTGTCCTATTGGTTCAAGTAAATTCGTCAAGGAAAGCCGCGGTCAAAGCCATCCACGTGGAAGTCAACTGTGGAGTTCTATGTCGGCTGGACTCTGTTTCGTGGCATAGAAACATCCATACGGCCGTTTTCAAGCTTACGGAGGTTAATTGACATCTGTGCAAAGTTCTGGAGTTGAATTTAAGCGCCCACCTTCCATAGATCCGTTTTCCAACATGGCCATACTCCTAAATCCGTGGCCTTAGTGGTCTACGTGCTGGCTGCTATCATAAACTTCAGGAGACATTTACATTTTATTGCTTTATAAAGAGCGTTTGCATACGCACGTAGAGTTAGTGAATGTGAGTTGATAGTTGTTAGTTGATATATCTGTTAAGTTGATGTGCGTACTCTGTTATGTGGTGATTACGTTGCCTTGAGCCGTAATACCACCAGCCTGTAATGACTTTCTTTTTAATGTGAAAAACTCTGTTTCATAACTTAATTCGTGTTTGAAGATCATACCAGAGCTGCGTAGAGGGCCCCTGCTCAGCCGAGGTTCTGTGTATTAATGTATATATTTTTCATTTCATTTCTTTAAGCAGTCATTGTATCATAACTCATTACATGTTCATATTTCACAGTTGTTTTATTTCTGTTCATACATTTCTGTAATTTCCATTGCATTCCTGTCTTTTATGTTTTTATGATTGTTAAATCACTGATCAGTTTTCTTGTGCAGGTTTTAGGTAGACAGCCCGGGGCATTTTCATAGTATTTTTGCTAATGATATGAAACTGATATTATTCTGCTGCTAGTTTTCTTTCACAGTCTTTGTTTAACTTCAGTTTTGTTTTGTGCACTTCAGTTTTGTTTATCTGATTCGGTAGTTAAAATTAGACATATTAAGCTACTCATAGTGTCTTCAGCTACCTCCGAAAGCCACAGCTGGACTGATGGTGAGGGGCTGCATGATGAGATGTGTAGTTTAGTATTAGTTTCCTTTTTGCAAAATTAGATATATTAAGCTGCTCATAGCGTCTTCAGTTTCCTCCGAAAGCCACAGCTGCACTGATGGTGAGGGGATGCATGATGAAGTGTGTAGTTTAGTATTAGTTTCTTTTCCGCAAACTTAGATATATTGAATCATGTATGACATCTTCAATTGCCTCCGAAAGCCACAGCTGGACTGATGGCGAGGGATTGAATCATGTGTGTATGGTTTAGTATTAGTTTACTTTCTGCAAATTAAATATCAGTTACACAAGTTGTTTATGATTACTTCCGCAAGTCATAGCTGGTCTAATGATGAAGGGTCAGAAAATGAATTGATGTAATCTGGTTTAGATTTCTTTCATTGCAATTTTGAATGTCCATAAGCATAGTTTCTTTTGTGTTCAGTTGGCAGCAAGAATAGTTTAGTTTTCATATTCACTAGTTTCTTGTTTTGATTCATTAGATTAACAGCACTTTCCATTTCAGCAGTTTACTTTCTTTTGTCATTTGTAATTTCAATTTGTTTTTAAAGTTTCGAGATTGGTAAATCATTATAGGGGATATCACTACCTTGAACAATTATAACCAAACTTGTTTTTCACTTTAGAATTTCCATTTCACCTTAGAAAGACCATAAACGACAAAAAGTTAAGAAAGAGGTTATCTTGCACATATAGTGCGCCGCACTTCATCAGCTTACGATTTCCGGATTGACAATTAAATGCAGCAATTTAGGACACACTAAATTGACCAAACATTTTGGCGCCGTTGCCGGGGAAGTGTAACTAGGTAGCCAATTTCTTAAAAAAAAAACACATAAAATCATAAAAGAAGGGAAAACTTGATAACTTCTTGAAGTATGCTCTCCTCTTGCACCTAGTGTGATCTAGAGGATCAGAAAAGAGAGTTACTGGTTTAGTAATTTCTTAAGTATGCTCTCTTCTTGCACCTAGTGTGATCTGGAAGATCAGAAAGAGAATTATTAGCCCAACTTTTGCTAAAAAAAAAAAAAAAATGACATGCATAGAGCAAGAGATTCTAGGGAAGGTTTATAGCTAAAGCCAAGAGTTCGATTTTCACAACTCCATCTTCTTCAAGGCATAGACCAGATTCACCATCATCTACCCCTAGCCTTAAGATTTTTGTAAGCCAAAGAACAGCTGAATTAGAGGATTCTCCTACACCACCTACTAAAGCCTACTTAGAAAACAAAGAAACTTTCTCTCATCCTTCCTTGATAGAAGGACTAGAGGACTATAAGGACTCTAAAGAAACTATCATGGCAGAGGAAGTAATAAATAGAGGTGGAGGTAGAGGAGGAGGAGATAATGAAGATAACAATGGTGAAGGAAATAATGGTAGAAATAGGGACGATTTTCTTGGATTCCCTATAGTTGATGAGGAAACTCATGCAACGATGAAAAATATTTCACCATCTGTTCTCCCTAACTTTTATGGATTACGAAGTGAAGATCCTGAAACATTTCTGTTTGAGTTTGAAGTAGTGTGCCGAACTTATGACTATATGGAAGATTCTCAAAAACTCAAATTGTTTCCTTCAACTTTGAAGGGATCTGCTTTGAAATGGTTCATGGGATTAGCCACTCAATCTATTAGGACTTGGAATGATATGAAACAAACATTTTTGGATAGATACTTGGACTATTGTATGCCCACCAATCACAAGGATGAGGTATTCCAAATGATGCAAAAAGAAGATGAAAATTTGGAAGACTTAATTGAAAGATTTCAATACAACTTGAAAAGAGCAAAGATGAGCAACTTAGATAATGAAACCTTGAAAGCCCTCCTATTAAAAGCCATTAGAGATGAATGGATAGACATTTTAAACATGATGGGTAAAGGAGACATTTCTCAGCTCCCATTTCATGATATAACAGAACTATGTATCCAATTCTCAAGGGGAAGATCTAAAACTGGAAAAGGGCCTAGGGATTCTTCTCTTATTAGGGCTAACAAATCTGCAACTGGATCAGTAAGTAGGGCAGAGATTGGTAATATGCTTGATGAGTTTAAAACTGATATCTTGGGGGTCTTAGTGAACAACTAGACACCCTTAAAATCCAAAACAAGCAGAAAGCAGAAACAGATGCTTTAGCCATCTTTTGTCCGAAATGTAGAAAGAAACATGCTTTAAGGGAATGCCCCTTGGATGCAAAAGTTGTAGAAACATGTATGATTTGCTCAGAAAATCATGAGATCAAGGATTTTCCTTCAATCCCTGGACTCAAAGCTATTTTTCAAGAAGATCCAAATTCAATAGAATCTCTCTGTTTTGTCGCAAGGAGACCTTGGCAGGGACAACAATCTCAAGGGTTTAATAACCCTATGAATCTTCAAACCCCACCAAATTGGACTCCTTGGCAACAACCTTGGCCCCAACATCAAAACTCATATCAGCCATGGGTACAAGGAATGCAAAATTCTTATGGGAGATTTGCTCAATTTTATCAATATCCTCCATCTTTTCAAAATCAACAAGCTCCACAATTTCCAAGCCAAAATCCACAACAACTTTCATTGCCATTTCCACAACAACAACCTTCTCAACAAAATACAAATCCTCGACTCATGCTCCCATACCAACAGAAGACAAATCAACTTCCAGCTCAGCCATTGCCAAATCCTAACAATAAGAATCCTCAAACTACTTATATGGTAGAAGGACAAAAATTTCCTACCTATATGATTGTTCCTCTCAACGATGTACAACTCAGATTTGGTAGAGTTTTAGAAAAACCTTCTATAGACATTCAAGAGCAAGATACCTCTGAGGAGGACTCTCTTCAAGTCAATAAGGGTTCTGAGGAAGAATCTCTTCAAAATTAAAAAATTCAAAAAGAAAAAGAAAAGCTAGCATCCACAACTCCTATAGTTGAGCAACATGTATCTTCATCTACACCTCCTTTTCCGGAAAGACTACAAATTGATAAGGGGGTGGAAAAACAAATTTTGTTGCCTAACTATGACTTTCTAGATGAATTGAAGAATGTATCAAGATTCCATTGCTACAAGCCATTCGAGAAATTCCTATTCTAGCAAAAACCATAAAGGAGTTGAGTTTCAAAAGACCAGGAAGAAAGCTAAAGGACACAAGAAGAATCCACCTGGTAGGAAAGATTGCAGACATTATGATGGGAAAAATTGCCATGCGGAAGTATGTAGATCCTGGAAGTCCAATTGTCAAGACACATATAAATGGGATAGAAATTCCAAACACATTGATTGACTTAGGGGCTGCTATCAACATTATGAGTAGACAGACTATGGAACAGTTAAAACTTCCTAACCTTCTTTTTACACCTACTTTATTACAACTTGCAGATCGATCGGTTATTAAACCAGATGGTGTATTAGAAGATATTTCAGTCTCCTTAGATTCTTGGGAATATCCAGTAGACTTTATGATTTTGACTCCAAAAAGTAATCTAGGAGGACATCCAATTATTTTAGGAAGACCTTGGCTGGCCACAGCTGATGCTTTTATTAGTTGTAGATCTGGAGACATGTACATTTCTAATGGTAATTCGACGAAGAAATTCAATTTGTATCCTCCCGCAAGAGCAATTACAGAAATAGGAGACAATGAATGGGTCGATGATGAGAACACTATACAACCTGTCTTTACCATTTCTGAGATTAGTGAGGATAGTCAAATTCTGAACACATTAGAAAATTTTGAGATAACTTCAGAATATGACCCCACACAATTTCAGTTGGAATCTGACATAGAATATTTATCATCAAGACAAATATCTCTTTACTCTATGGAAGAGTTTGGTAATTCTGCTTTTGAGATTTTTCCAGAAAAGACATTGAATATCAACAAACATCTGGAGAAGTCACAACAAGAAGAACTAACGAGAATCTTGCAAAAACATTCTACTGCATTTGCATGGGAGTATACTGACATGAAGGGTATTGATCCTAAGACTTGCATCCATCATATCTATATTGAGGAAAACAGTAGACCAATCAGACAACCTCAAAGAAGGATGAATCCAAATCTTGGGGAGATAGTGAAAGAAGAGCTCCAAAAACTACTCAATGTAAACTTCATTTATCCAATTTCAGATAGCCGATGGGTTTCTCCTTTGGTTATAGTACCTAAAAAGAATGGTAAATGGAGGGTATGCATTGATTACAGGGAGTTGAACAAAGCAACTTTGAAGGATCACTTTCCTTTGCCTTTTATTGATCGGGTATTAGATACATTAGCAGGTAAAAAGTACTTTTCATTTTTGGATGGTTTTAGTGGCTATAATCAAATTCAGGTAGCACCTGAAGATCAAGATAAGACCACATTTACTTGTCCATGGGGAACTTTTGCCTACCGAGTGCTTCCTTTTGGGTTATGTAATGCACCAACAACATTCCAAAGAGCAGTACTAGGAATTTTTTTTGATCTAATCCATGATTGTGTAGAGGTTTATATGGATGATTTTACAGTTTATGGTAATTCATTTGAAGAGGCATTAGAAAATTTGGAAAAAAGTTCTCATAAGATGTAAAGAAACAAACCTTTCATTAAGCCATGAAAAATGCTTTATGATGTTTACTGAAGGGATTGTTTTAGGACATCATATTTCAGGAGATGGAATTAAAGTTGATAGATCAAAAGTTGAAGTCATCTCCAAGTTGCCTATTCAAAATTGTCAAAGAGATGTTAGAAGTTTTCTAGGATTTACTGGTTACTATAGAAGATTTATAGAAAACTTCACTAAAATAGCATCTCCACTCTTCAAGTTGCTTACAAAAGACTGTGAATTTAAATGGGATCCTGATTGTCAATCAGCTTTTGAAACTTTGAAAACAAGAATATATGAAGCACCTATCTTGAGAGGACCAAATTGGAAACTTCCTTTCCATATTTCTACAGATGCTTCAGATACAGCTCTTGGAGCTGTGTTGGGTCAAAAATATTTAATTCCTTATGCCATTTATTACACCAGTAAAAATTTGACTCCCACAGAGTTGAACTATACTGTGACTGAAAAAGAGTTTTTAGTTGTTGTTCATGCAATTAATAAGTTTAGACATTACATAACAAGCTATGAAACTTTTATTCATACTGACCATTCTGCAATTAGATATTTAATGAACAAACCTGTTACTAATGGCAGAGTGACAAGATGGCTTTTACTTTTGCAAGAATTCAATGTTACTGTGTTGGATAGACCAGGAAAACAGAATACAGTAGCTGATTTCTTGTCTAGAATTCAAAATACTAAAGAAGATTCTCCTGTAGAAGATAAGTTTCCTGATGAATATTTGTTTGCAGTAACTATTAAGACCCCTTGGTATGCAGATATTGCTAACTATTTGGTTACAGGGAAACTACCTTCACATTTATTTCCAAGTGAAAAACGAAAAATTATTCAGGAGAGTTCAAAATATTCATGGATTTCTAACGAATTGTTTAAAACAGGGCCAGATCTTGTGATCAGAAGATGTGTCGGGGAAGATGAAATGCCTGATATTCTTAAGGCATGTCATGATGAACCATGCGGCGGACACTTTACAGACAAAAGGACGGCCTATAAAATCTTCTCTTTAGGATATTATTGGCCTTCCCTCTTCAAAGATGCAAAACAATATGTCAAAAGGTGTGACAGCTGCCAAAGAGTAGGGAAACCTACCCTTTCAAATGAAATGCCATTGCAAACACGGGTACTCATTGAACCCTTTGAAAAATGGGCTTTAGATTTCATTGGACCGATTAATCCACCATCGAAGCAAAAGAAGTATATATTGGTTTGCACTGATTATGTTACTAAATGGGTAGAAGCTAAAGCATTAGTATCTGCTACTGAAAATTCAATTGTTCATTTTCTTTATGAGGATATTTTTACTCGCTTTGGTGTTCCAAGAGAAATTGTAACAGATCAGGGGAGCCAATTCACATCAAATTTGGTGGAGAAGTTGATGGAAGAATACAAAATCAAGCACAGAAAATCTACTCATTACCATCCACAAGCAAATGGTCAAGTGGAGTCCACAAACAAAGTTCTTGAAAGTATCATCACCAAAACTGTTCATCTACATAGAAGAGATTGGGCAGAAAGGCTTCCAGAAGCCTTGTGGGCCTACAGAACTACATGGAGGAATACAACGGGACATTCTCCCTATGAACTTGTTTATGGGAAAGAAGTCTTGTTCCCCATTGAGTTCCAAGTCAAGACCTTCAAGATAGCAGTTCAGTTGGGAATGGACTTATTAGAAGCTCAAAAGCATAGAATGGAGCAATTGAATGAGCTAGATGAGATCAGACAAGAAGCAATTCTAAGAACCGATCTAGTTCAATATCAAAGAACTAAGTGGCATGAAAAATATATCAAAGAGAAGAAGTTTCAAGAAGGAGATTGGGCATTGTTATTTGACTCCAAGTTTAAAGACTTTCAAGGGAAATTTCAGACTCATTGGCTTGGACCATATGAGATTGACAAGGTCTTTAACAATGGAGCTGTAAGAATCAAGACCATTGATGAGTTTCAAACTCCTCTTTTAGTGAATGGCCATAGATTGAAATTTTATCATAAGCCACTCTCTAAAGAGGATTTTGTCAAGTTGTTTCAAGAAAGTTCTGCAATCAGGCTGGTACAGAAGAATCCTTCTTCTCTACCAAGCTAGTTTTTGTTTTTCAAGTTAAAAAAAAAAAAGAAAAAAAAAAAAGAAAAAAAAGAGAAAAAAAAAAAAAGAAAAAAAAATGGTATAAGCCTGAAAACCAATCATCGATTGGCAGTCTTATACAGAAAATATGGGGTGAAAATCAGGGACACCTGACACTCTATATTTTCCAAAAAAAATTCTGTCTTTTATTTCATTTTATCTCACCACCCACTCCATTTCATTTCACTTCATTTCATTTCATTTCATTTCATTTCACTTCATTCCACTTCATCTCATCCATTCGATCAATAAAAATCTTTTTATGACCATTTCCATCTGGTCATTTGTCATTTGTTCATTTCTATTTCAGCCAAGTAATAGCTGTGTCAGTTTCCGCAGCTGACATCTGTTTCCGCAGCTGACTCCAGTTTCCGCAGCCAGAAGCAGATTCCGCAGCTGCTACTACTCTGTTTTCAAAAAGAATGTACAGTTAGTTGTTGTTTTCATAAAATCATGAAATAAAATGCGGGAGAGGATCAATGGGACATTCAAGACACTAATGAAGATCAATCAGTTGAAGACCAAGGGCAAGAGCAAGGATTCCAAAGGTATGAATAAAGTTTATTTCAAATAGTATAAAAGACACATTTTTATGTAATTTTAAACTATGAGCTCTACCCATAACGCGCAATGATTCTATTGACAGTCCGTAACCCTCCACGATCTCTATTTTATCCTCTTGCATTTATTCACAAACGGCTTCATTATTGAAATTCCGACTCTTACTCATGTTCAAATAGCCCACCGAAGATAATGATACGTATTTGAGTTGACAAAGGACTCTTACAAGCCGCATAACTCCATAATCATTGATTGAAACGTGTTCATATTTATGGCACAGCCACCAAAAATTCAAAATACGGCTGAATGCATTATGCTTTGTTAACTTCTTTGTCGTTTCTCTGTCGTGTTTACAAAACCTCACTCTACTCATTCTCATTCCCTATTTCACTCCATTCCGTTCCTCTTACTCACTCTCATTCTCGTATATTCACCCACAGTCTTATTCCATTCTGTGTATGGTGCTCATTTCTGTTTTGTGATAACATCCCCACAGCATTGTGCTCGACTCCGTGTATTCCATCGTTCCACTTCCGCTTAAAACCCTCACAGAGGCAAGCTGTGAAGCACAGAGAAGTAAAATGGGAAAATTATTAAGGGCAGAGCCGGAAGGACCGAAGTTCATAGAGGGATTTCCACAAGCAAAAGAGATGTTGAGAAAAGCTAAATGGCTGCGTTTTATTCAGAAATTCCGGGGTTACCACAGAGAAGTTACCAAAGCGTTTGCAAGATCATTTGATGGCTCGGAAGCAGAAGTGGGAGACCTCAAGTTTTTGGTTAATGAAGCATCAATAGCGGCAGCCACAGAACTTCTTCAGGAAGGGGAACGGTGGTTCAAAAACAAAAGTATCAGTGATGAGGCATGGAGAACAATCCTCCGAAATCAAGGTATGGATATCACTGTTTTCAAAAGAGGAATTCCAGTGCATGCGATAAAAGATGAATGGGCCACTTTATTACTCATTGTTCAGAAATTTATCACATGTGAAGGCCGCTTTGGCTCTATGTACATGTATCATACTAGGATATTGATGAATTTCCTTGAAAACCAAACTCTCAATCTTCCTTATTTCCTATTCAATAGCTTGAAGAAAATGGCTGTGATTGTGCAAAAACACCTAGGAGATGTAGAGCCTCATTTATATCATCATGGGCTTATAAAAATTTTGATTGAAAAGGAGCTAAAAGAAAGAAAAGATACATGGGAACAATTCTTAGTAAGAAACTTCTTTGAAGAACCTCAGGAAATTCCTGAAGGTAATCCAATTAGAAGGAGTAAAAGAAAGAAAATGGATGTTGAAACCCAAGTTGCTCCTACACAGGAAGTTCCCGCAGCTAGCACAGAAAAAAGAAGTAGAAGGAAAAGAACAGTAGATGAAATCCAAGATACTTCTACTATTACTATGAAGAAAAATGATAGAGAAGAGAGATTGGTAAAAAGGAAGAAGAAGGAAATCAAAATTAAGAAGCCAATAATATCAAAAGGGAAAGAAATTGTTGAGGTTGTCCATAAAACTTCTTCTTCTGAAGAAGAAGATCACCAAATTCTATCTGAGAGATTAATTTTTCTTCAAAAACAGTCATCTCTATCTAAAAAGGCAAAAACAGGAAAACAAGAACAAAAGGGTAATGTACCACAGCAAGTGAGAAGCAGCAGGCTTAAGGGAAAACTGAGAAAAACACAAATTAAAGGTCCTCATTTCATTGATTTGGGTGAAGAGACATCTGAACAGTCTCCAACTGACCATAGTCCATTTCAGTCAGTTAGTGAACCCGACTCCTTTCACTCCCAATCAGACAATGAGCGTACTCCATCTTATTCTCAGCAAAATATTGATGAAAGTTCTCCTCAGCCAAATTTTGAACATAATTCTCCCTTGCAGCATTTTGAGGACAGTCCAATGAAAAAGACACCGGAAGTAGACCCCAAACAGCAGGAGGTCTATGAATATATAGAATCCATGGAGAAGGCAGCCACAGGTCCAAGCACCTCTTCTATTCAGCCTCCTACATTGCAGGATAATTTGGTTCAGTCATTAAAACAGGAGATTTTTGAGCTTGAGCTTTTGAATCGGCATATCAAAAATGAAAATGAAACACTCAAAGAGCAAGGCAAACTGGACAAGATTATCCATGACAATACTATGTTACATTTGGGTATTTGGCAAAAGAAAAATAAGAAGCTAAAAAGGAAATGCCAAAAATTGAGCTGAGCACTTGTGAATATCAAATTCAGGTGCCTCATGAAGAAACCCAGAATGATGGCAGTACCAAAGAAGAAGAGAAGGGGGTTAGATGTGTTGGCTGAAGTATCAAGGCACATGAATTGAATAAAGAGTGTCAAAATTTTGGTTGCATGAGGACATGCAACACCTTCACAGTGGGGGTATGTTGAGTCCCGAATTTGTCTCTCTTCCATACACTTTTCCATATCTCTTTTACTCACCTAAACCTCCAAAATTGTCAAATATCATGTGCAAAAGGGTATCTAACATGGTTTTTAATTATGTTTGTGTGTTTTCTATTTGATTTAGATTTTGTTCATACAGCTGCGGAAACTTGTCACTTTCCGCAGCCGCTGCAACTTTCCGCAGCTATTTTGTGGAAATCAATGTTACGGGTGTCAACGAAGGAAACGAGCCACATGGGCAGGCTAGGAATGACAAGGACATGGTTCGTGTCCTATTGGTTCAAGTAAATTCGTCAAGGAAAGCCGCGGTCAAAACCATCCACGTGGAAGTCAACTGTGGAGTTCTATGTCGGCTGGACTCTGTTTCATGGCATAGAAACATCCATACGGCCGTTTCCAAGCTTACGGAGGTTAATTGACATCTGTGCAAAGTTCTGGAGTTGAATTTAAGCGCCCACCTTCCATAGATCCGTTTTCCAACATGGCCATACTCCTAAATCTGTGGCCTTAGTGGTCTACGTGCTGGCTGCTATCATAAACTTCAGGAGACAGTTACATTTTATTGCTTTATAAAGAGCGTTTGCATACGCACGTAGAGTTAGTGAATGTGAGTTGATAGTTTTTAGTTGATATATCTGTTAAGTGGATGTGCGTACTCTGTTATGTGGTGATTACGCTGCCTTGAGCCGTAATACCACCATCCTGTAATGACTTTCTTTTTAATGTGAAAAACTCTGTTTCATAACTTAATTCGTGTTTGAAGATCATACCAGAGCTGCGTAGAGGGCCCCTGCTCAGCCGAGGTTCTGTGTATTAATGTATATATTTTTCATTTCATTTCCTTAAGCAGTCATTGTATCATAACTCATTACATGTTCATATTTCATAGTTGTTTTATTTATGTTCATACATTTCTGTAATTTCCATTGCATTCCTGTCTTTTATGTTTTTATGATTGTTAAATCACTGATCAGTTTTCTTGTGCAGGTTTTAGGTAGACAGCCCGGGGCATTTTCATAGTATTTTTGCTAATGGTATGAAACTGATATTATTCTGCTGCTAGTTTTCTTTCACGGTCTTTGTTTAACTTCAATTTTTTCTTGTGCACTTCAGTTTTGTTTATCTGATTCAGTAGTTAAAATTAGACATATTAAGCTACTCATAGTGTCTTCAGCTACTTCCGAAAGCCACAGCTGGACTGATGGTGAGGGGCTGCATGATGAGATGTGTAGTTTAGTATTAGTTTCCTTTCTGCAAAATTAGATATATTAAGCTGCTCATAGCGTCTTCGGTTTCCTCCGAAAGCCACAGCTGGACTGATGGTGAGGGGCTGCATGATGAAGTGTGTAGTTTAGTATTAGTTTCTTTTCCGCAAACTTAGATATATTGAATCATGTATGACATCTTCAATTGCCTCCGAAAGCCACAGTTGGATTGATGGCGAGGGATTGAATCATGTGTGTATGGTTTAGTATTAGTTTACTTTCTGCAAAATTAAATATCAGTTACACAAGTTGTTTATGATTACTTCCGCAAGTCATAGCTGGTCTAATGATGAAGGGTCGGAAAATGAATTGATGTAATCTGATTTAGATTTATTTCATTGCAATTTTGAATTTCCATAAGCATAGTTTCTTTTGTGTTCAGTTGGCAGCAAGAATAGTTTAGTTTTCATATTCACTAGTTTCTTGTTTTGATTCATTAGATTAACAGCACTTTCCATTTCAGCAGTTTACTTTCTTTTGTCATTTGTAATTTCAATGTGCTTTTAAAGTTTCGAGATTGGTAAATCATTATAGGGGATATCACTTCCTTGAACAATTATAACCAAACTTGTTTTTCACTT